>OY804554.1:26738930-27338930 GCA_963680865.1 Spergularia marina | reverse complement strand
GTAAGAGAAACTTATTCTTCAGTCACTTTCTTTGTTCCTGGGTAGCTTGTAATAAATTGCTTGTTGGATATTTTCTTTTCTCTTGCGTTGGTCCATTGATTATATGTTGCCTTCATTTTGTGTGTTGTGAGGATAAATTCACAGATTGGCCCTTATTAGTAATTTTTTTGCATGAATGAACCCCCCCCCCCCCCCCAAGATAACTACAAGTCCATGCATGTCGTGGTTAATATCTAGAATACAGGCTGCAAGTACCTATTGGGTCCGTAATCGTATGCTGGGCTCAATAATGATATACCACTCCGTCCCAATTTAAACTTCCCATGAAATTTTAAATCCTCTCACATATTCAAATGCCATGTGAAGTTTAATTTGGGACGGAGTGGTACTTCAAAGGACTAAGTTGCACTGAAATTTCTCTGTTTGATTGCATCTAGTCTGTTAGAAAGTTAGTCGAAGCCATGTTCTTTGGCCAACCCCTATACCGTATTCCCCTGTTGAACGACAAGCTTCACCCAGACTCTCGTCGGCTGTGGAAACGTGACCAAACCACGGGATATGTTTTGCACTTTGTGAGCCACTGTCAGGGTTAAATTCAAAGGAATGTGTCCACTGTCCAGTCCACTCCTGTTTTGAATCAATCTATCTTCCTTTTGTTTACACACGATGTCATTCGGCGAGGTGTGTAATTCTCAATATTATGTTAAGGGCTATACGAATCCTTGTAGAAAATGATTAGCCTGACTCTTGTGTTTTGGAAGAATCCTTCCTTTTTTGGAACTGTTTATCCATGTGTTAGATTTAAATCTACTCCCCAAAGATGTCATGATGGCATTAGGGATGACAAATTTGTATTTGTATACACTATGTCTATTTACTGGTTTTTACTTGTTCAGTGATGGATCTGATTCCTTTTTTCATTTTCTGGCTGATTTAGACTAGGATTATTAGAAAATCTTGACTTATTTGCTTTTGTCCAATAGGTACCAAAGAAGTTGAGAGCCTCAAGAAGGTGGCTCTAGATGCGCAAAAGTATGCAGAATCTATAGTGATGCTCACTCCTGAAGTTGGTGCCGCTTTTGAAGAGGTATGTTTGCAAGTGTGACACTTTTCATTAATCTAGACAGAAATCAGAACTTGCATTTCTTCTTTACGTTCTCCTGTTTCCGTCCTAGATCTGATGTGATTTTGGTGTCATCTGAAGATTTTTTTTTTTTTTTTTTTTTTGGCGGTTATTTACCATTCCTAAAACCTTTACGTTCACTGCTATGCTTAAGGAAAGCTTTTTTTTCTCATTTTTGCCTGACCTGGCCTTCCAATCTTTTCTAACATGAGCCTGTTTTATTTTTTTCTAGATCCCCACTACTATCGAGGAACTTGAGGCTGCCATTCAAGATAATATGGCACAAGCTAGTTCAATTTGCCTTCTTAATCAGAACGTCTTGGCGGAGTATGAAGCACGGCAAAGAAAGGTGACATAGTTTGGAATGTTAGTGATCATTTATCTGGTTTGAGTCACCTTTTTTTTTTATATATATATATATACTGCTGTGCACTTTCAGATCGAATCCTTATCACAAACTCTTCAAGAAGAAGAACAGGAACTGGTGACGCGTTTGGCTAAAATAGATGACTTGAAGGTGAGAAATATACCGTTCTGTCATGCTAGATTTGGAAAGCTTACTCCACGCATTCTTGTCCGCTGGTGTTAGCTCTTTTCATCCTAAATTAGTCTTTGCACGAATTTTCTTGAACATAAACTTTTATTCTAAAACATTGTTATGGTCATTGAGTTGCAGGCTAGTTGGCTTCCAGCATTGCGAAATCTTGTTTCACAGATCAATGAAACATTTAGTCGTAATTTCCAACAAATGGCCGTTGCTGGAGAAGTATTGTTAGGTATCAAGAGTGTTCTATGAAATGAAACTGAACAATTTTCTTTTGGTTCTATAGCTTAATAAATCTACTATTTTTCGGTAGATGAGCATGGCATGGATTTTGGTGCATATGGTATAGTTATTAAAGTGAAGTTCAGGTAACTCATTTCAATTCTTTATACTTGTTTGACTTTCTTGCGTTGTGTGGTTCTGAGGTCTTCTCTGTTCTTCGTGCTTTTGTTTCTAAAGTTTTCTTGCTTAAATGTTAAGACTCTAGGAGCTCACGTGATGTGAGTGTGAGTGTGTGACTATATAATGAATCCTGATTGTGCAATATAGTCGAGATTATTGTGCACTAAATGTGTTGAAAAGATTTTCAGACTTCATGGTACCTATAGATTTTCGCTGTTTCTTAAATTTTGTCCCTTGTGTTTTTTAGGCAAACTGGACAACTTCAAGTTCTCAGTGCTCATCATCAATCTGGAGGGGTATTGCACATAATCTACTCTTGTTTCTCTGAGTAATGCATCTAAATCAACTTGCTGTAGTCTTTCATGCGCTCTGTTTCTTTATGTCATAGGAGCGTTCCGTCTCAACAATACTGTACCTTGTTTCTCTGCAAGATCTTACAAACTGCCCATTTAGAGTTGTTGATGAGATTAACCAAGGTAATTTATTTCTCTTATATGTAATGTATGATATCAGTTGAAATGCTTGATTTTTATTTACACAGGCTTAATTTTTATCCAGGAATGGATCCTATCAACGAAAGAAAGATGTTTCAGCAGTTGGTGACAGCTGCTAGCCAACCAAACACACCTCAGTATGTATATATTTTGTTATGCGCCTTTCTTTTTTTTTTTACCCCCTAGTCCCGTTCCACAGTTTTGTATGTCTTTTGCTCGATGATGCAACAGTTTCCAGTTTTTTAAGAGGGAAAGCCTCTGTGGTTCTTGGACTTCAGCTCCTCAACTTTTACCAATTGTCCTAATGAGTTATCTAGCATTCCTTCCCTTTCCTCACCTTTTCCGTTTGTTATCTAATTGAGAGATTTTGGATCGCTGCCTCTGTCCCCTTCTTTCCTCCATGTCTCTCTATCCAAACACACTCCTAAGCTAGGGGTTGGATTGTCAGTTTTTTCGCTATTCGCATTTACACTACTGAATGTTGCCTCCTCAGGTGCTTTTTGCTTACACCAAAATTGCTGCCAGACCTTGATTACAGTGAAGCATGCAGCATTCTGAATATCATGAATGGACCATGGATTGAGGAGCCTGCTAAATGTAAGTGTACTTGTTCAGCTATACTAATTTTGCTCATGACCGTAGTGTCCGAGCTAATGAACATCCTCTTTTTTTTTCTTTTGCATCAGTGTGGAGCAACGGCGAGTCCTGGGGTTCTGTCATCAGACAACTTGGTCAAACTGAATGCTGAAGATCTCAGGAGTGGCTCGTTATCGATTGTACATATAGTACAAATGTCCTTTGATCTGCTAGGCTATCATTTCCTTGTAATTATTAACTTATAAGCACGCAAATGTAGCAAACATGATATGTTCCTTCAGTTTTGTGAAGTAGCATCCTTTTGTATAAATACTACAACTCGTCGCCCTACATTATGCTCTACTGGACTTGGTTTGTAGTACTTTAATATCCCTTTACTAATGGCAAATGATGAACATTTCTAAGATTGGGGGTTTGATGTTTGATGAGGCTGCAATCGTGGCGGAACTACGATCTTAAATTGGGGGTAACCTGAAAGTCTGAAACTAACAAGTACTGGAGTTACAACACTATATTAATAGTTTGGAGTTCATGAACCAGCTAAAGATATATTCAATCTCAGTCGAAAACTAAGGTACAGACTGTGTATTGATACAGTATCAAGCTAGGAAATACAACTCTTTCAAGTCCCTTTTGAAGAGCATGGCAAAAATTTACGGCTTCACATATTCTATGGCTCTCCGATTTCTCACGCTTGAGCTGCAGCGTTCCAGCAATTCCACAATTACTGAACCTCCACGATATTTCCAGGAAGACCAAACAAAAAGTAAAGATACAAGATTTACATACTGCTGACTAGGTGGATGGAAGCTTGTAATCAAGCATATCCCTGACGTTTAATCGGACAGAGGGCCCCATCGATGAGCTTACATGAGCGCTTTTCCAGTACACTCCTTTTGCACCAGATGGCTTGTTCGCTTCTACAGATTTCTGGCACAAGGGGATTATTACAGATTAAGAGCATAGTATACCAGGAATATACTGGAGAAGTATGTGGAAAAAAGGATGAAGGTACATACAATTGCAGCAAGCAGGTTTACTAGGAGATCATCTGCCTCAAAGTTTATTTTCCCGAAGGGTATGTGGACAATCCCAGTTTTATCAGCTCTATACTCCACCTTCCCTTTCTTAAATTCCTCTATAGCCTGGAAAATCACCGGACAAAAACATTTTACTCCTGTTGTACCAAACAGGACACAAACTTCCTTCCCTTTTGATTTTCCTTACTCCAAAATCTTAGACTTACTAGTAGAAACTAGAAAGTAGAAGCCATGGGAAACACATATTAATATGAATAATTGACTTTACCTGACGTATGTTTGGTGTGACAGTGCCAGCTTTTGGATTTGGCATAAGCCCTCGTGGCCCTAAAATTCTTCCCACAGCAGCAACCTGCAGATTGCAAGTAAGAAATTAGTCACGTTTGCCAGAACCCATAGTTCAGATAGTCAGGTGCCACAGCTGTAAGTACAAGAGGGAAAACAAACATATCCACCAGTCCGCTTTCCATTATCAATCTCAAAATCTAGTGAGGAAAGGAAGTTGAAACAGTGTTCCTCAATTCATACAACAGCGTCCTTCCACAAAAATACATGTAAGTAGAAGGTGCAGCAGTATGTGATCTACGAAAGCTCTAATTGTATCCATCCAATCACAAAAGTTACAATCAGAATTCAAAACATTGGAGCCACAAGACAATTTAGCATTATGGCTTTGTTGTAGTGGTGGCACCCGTAACTCATTTGAAAAAGATAATTTATCAATGAATTAAGCGAAAGGACTTATAAGTTGATAGCAATTAGCGGGAGACTCCCTCACAAACCTTAGGCATCATATCTGGAGTAGCAATCAATTTATCGAAGTCCATGAATCCCCCCTTTATCTGTTCTATTAAATCTTCACCGCCGACTATATCTGCTCCAGCAGCATTAGCTTCATCAATCTTGTCACCTACAGTTTCAATTCTTGGAATGAGTTACAAATCTTGGGTTACAAGTGGAAACACATAAGAAAAGAATCAATCAGCAGTCTAACACGAACTCTCTCTAAAAAGAACAAAAATGCTATGATCGCTAATAGCAAAGTCATATCCTGATCCCTTTTACTTGAATAGGTTTACTGGCATCCATGAAGTCGGGAAATCATCCAAATAGCGAAGAACTATCACGCTTGGTGCTGTTAAAATAAGGGCCGTGGATTCTTGACATCTGACAGCAAAATAACCCTAACCCTCTCTCGCAATTGGGTTGAAATTTACTCTACAAATGGTTGACTCGAGAGAACTATATAATATTCACCAAACCATATCTTCAAAAAAAAAAAAAAACATAGCCGCTTTCAAGAGCCAAGCATTCCATTGCTGCCAAGTCAAGACTGTGGGTACTAGAAAAGTTTGATGGTTACAAGAAGATGGCTTCATCAGGATATCGTGCATCCAGATCATAAAACTGTATCAAGGATGGATGTAGTACAAAGCTGTCACATCTTGATTCTGATGAAAAGGTATGGCTTTAAATGGTGAAATGTGGGCAAACTGCACAACCACTTACAGTTTAGTAGCCCAACCACTACTCTAGAGTAATCTGTGGAGTACTTCCACAAGGAGAGGTCCCGGTATAAAATCAAAGATAATTTCAGCAGAGCTTCATCCATTAAACACATTTCTATAACAACCTTGGTTTTGCCAGCTTTAATCCTCTCCTTCTTGCAATTGTACACTGTTCAGAATTTGTTGTTGGGAACTTGTTCCTAGGTAGAACAGTCTTTTCTAAATTATTCATAATTATTCTGCCCTGGCTCCCTCGAAAAATACAGACATATGTGGACAACATAATACATCCAGCCACACAGGTAGCCACTAAAGAATTTCCATCGAGAACCGAAACCAGATGTCATCCAAAGGCATTTTTTAGTGATCCAAAAAAAAAAAAAGAAAAAAGTTGCACGTACATAATAATTTCCGAGATTCTTACCTTGGGCAAGAACAGCCACTTTAACAGTCTGTCCAGTTCCCTTGGGCAAATTCACCTATGAAATAATACCTTTCAGCATAAAGGAATTCAAGAAATAGCAAAACTCCTCCATCCCCAAACATCCTCTCCCTGAAAAAATGCCAGCCCAAAGTGAAGTAAAACAAGGCCTATAGAGAAACTTACAGTTGCTCTCAGCTGCTGGTCATTGTATTTAGGATCAATATTCAGACGAAAATGAACCTCTGCAGTTTCTACAAACTTAGTGGTTGACATTTCCTTCATCAAAGATATCGCTGTCTTCAAGTCATAGTCTTGTTTGATTTCTCGAAACTTTTGAATCTCCAGGAATCTCTTAGACCTTGTCTGCCAATATATTGAGCAAGTTCAGCATATGAATTCTAGAAGTCCTGGATCTTAATAACAATCAAAGCTTGCCAAATACCCCAAAGCTATCACAATTGCGAAAGCTTATCTCGAGGACAATCCTAATAGTCAGTATACACCAGGCGCGGACAAAGCAGGAGTAAACAAACTTTTCACCATCTCAAGAGCCAGGGGACAGCTACAGCCTACACGTAACTAAACATCTTAACCTCCTAATCACTGCCCTAAACTCTGGACAAAATCCTGCAGTAAAATGAACAAAACCAGCTAACATTGCACAGAGAATTTCGCGGTAAAGGGAAATTGTCACAAGCCTCTCATTTGCCCTAGTTCTTAGTTCTTCGACATCTATCATAATTCGAGACACCGAAAAAACAGCCCTAGCAATCAAGGTATAACCAGCAGAATTTGATAGCATTTCACCACAGTCAGAAACATTTCCTACCAACTAAAATCCAACCACCCAAGCCTCAATCCCAACATAATTTAGGGTCGGCAAACATGAATCGTCATCCGAAACCGTCATGTAATTCAAAATTCAACCACAGTACTAGACACAAAAAAAAGAAAAAAAACAATCTTAACCCAAAACCCACAAGTATAAAATCAATTAAAAAAGCCAAAAATTCCTCTAAAATAATTACTGCAAATTAAGAATTAATTGAGAAAGAAATGAGGAGTGAGAAATACTCTATCTCTTTTCAAAGGCAAAGCAGCTTTGCCCTTCTTAGGCTTAGACGGAGTAACAGTAGCAACACCGCCACTCACTCCTTCCTCCTCCTCCAAAGCCTCTTCAACATCCGCTTCCGCCGCAACGGCCGCCACGTGGAAAGAACAAAACTTGGGCTGTTTGTGGGACGTAAGGCTGACGAAATTGGCAGATTTTAAGGTGTCTTTTCTGCTGAGAATGAAGGGATAAACAGAAGAGTTGAGGAAAAGGGGTTTGTGGGTTTTGAAGGTCAAGTCTTGGAAAGAAGAGGAGAGTGTCAAAGAAGCTTGTGCAGCTGAAGCCATTGTTGCTGCTGCTGCTCTGAGTAAGCAAGAAGCAACTGAAAAGATGTGATTTTGGATATGGAAATTCAATAAAAAAAGAAAGTTTGGAAATGTGCAAAGCAGATAAGAGGAGGAAGTAGCGTGAGAGTGAAAGAAGAGGTAAGGAAGAGAGAGAGACACACACACACTTGGATTTACAGTGTGCGGTGAGACAAAATTTACCACAGGTTTTTTTTTGTCTTGGTTTGGTAACTTTTGGTTGGGCTCAAGAATGATGGGCTATGCTTGCAGTCTTACACTACAAGTTTTGTTCCAATTCCAATTCAGGGAAATTTTGTTGGAATTTTTGGCCAAGTTTTGGTTAATCATGAAATTCAACTCATATAAAGGCTTGTTTAATTTAATGTTTAATTGAGTTTGGTTTAACTTGTTTTCCGTTGTTTTCAACAAAATTTGGTTACTTTTATGTTAGTTTAGCTGGTAAAGTTATTGAGGCGTGATACTCATGACATGAGTTTGATATGTTGATACTTGTCAATTGACAACGTGAAAATAATCTTTGGTTGGTCATTTCACACGAAGTATCTATGTTGGCGATGTAGACATTGTCTATTAGTATAGTATTCTTATACAATATACGAGATTCAACATCTGATGAGTTTGTACCAAGGTTAGTATTGAGACTAGAGTCACTAGACGTCTCGTTAATACCTTCTTCAAAAATCAAAGTGAAGTAATAATGACACGTATTATGTTTGATATAACCAATCTTAATCAAGAATCAATTTGATAAAGGAATATGATATGTGATCAAAACTTTAGAAACTTCCCAAGCTCCACTTCACCATCAAACCTTCTACTATCAATTAGGAGTACACCAGTAGTATCAAACACTTCACTAGAGTCCTTAAACTACAAGACACACGTCCAAATTGAAGCAATGAGACACATGTTGGTGTCCTACAAGAAAATTGGGCACCGTTATTGCCAAGAAACGTCAATGCTTATATCATGCTCCCGGGAGCATGAGGAGCATGGTGGTCCTCCTCACAATAGAGGAGTAGGGATCACACTTAAATAGATTTTAAATTATTTTAAGTGTGGTCTCCACTCCTCTGTTGTGAGAAGGACCACCATGCTCAATGTGCTCCCAAAAGTATGGTATAATTTGCGAAGAAACGTAGTCGTTTTCAGCGTGACGTTATACCTTGCCAAAATTATACCGAGCGGAGTGGAGTAGATGGTTATTAAGATGAAGAAGGTGCGAATATTTGAAGGGCGGGTAAACAAGTTGAGTCTACTAACGGCTTGTTTGGGTTTGAAGATTACGTGCCACAATTTGAAGCAAACATCATCCACACCTTTCCTCTGTCTCTCACCATCTTCCCAAACAAGTCACTCCGTTCACTTCACTCCCTCACCTGAGACTGTCTGAGAGAGAGATGGCTGTTGTTGCTTTCTCTCTCCTCCCCACTCACACCGCCCATTCTCTCTCTCCTCCATTTCTAGCGTACCAAAGAAGCTGCTGCTTCCCAACCTCCATCAAACTGACCCACCTCCCAAGATACCATCTTTCTTCAAAACCCTCATCGACCCACCTCAAAAGATTCCATCTTCCGTCGACCCATATATTCTCCGGCGGTGGAGACGGCGGAGTTGGTGGAGGGTCTAGTGGAGGCGGCGGCGGTGGTGGAGATGGCGGGGACGGTGAGGCTGAGGAGAGGAACAGAGCTGAGGCTGTTCTAGCCTTAGCTGAGGCGGGAAGATCGTTGGATAGCTTACCAAAAGACTTGTTTGCGGCTGTTGAAGCGGGTCGGATTCCGGGTTCGATTCTCCGGCGATACTTTGATCTCGAAAAGTCGCCTGTTTTCCGATGGTTGCTTCAGTTTGGTGGGTTTAAGGAGAGGTTGCTTGCTGATGACCTTTTCTTAACTAAAGTTGGAATTGAATGTGGTATTGGCATCTTTACTAAGGTTTGCAACCCCTCAACTTTTTTTTTTTTTTGTTGATTTGGTATAGGGATCAGCTTAGTGATGATGTCTGATGATATATTAGTCGTGTTCTGTACGTCTTTTATTGCCAATTGGTTTTAGCTAAACTTGATCTCAGATCGTATAATATAATGTATTCTACTTATTTTATTGCCAATTGATTTTAGGAAAAATCGATCTTGGACTTGTACACTATGATCATTTGTCTGTCTATAATTGTGTCTAGTAAGTTATGTGGTGATTATAGTCGTGTAAATTAGATGAAATGTAAGCATGTTTGAAGGTGGTATGGCATGATGATGATAATGATCATTTTTCGTATTTCCTACTCGATCTTTAGAGTGCTGCAGAGTTGGAGAAACGTAAGGAAAACTTCAGCAAGGAGCTGGACTTTGTTACAGCCGATGTGGTATGATGTGAATGTGAATTGTACACAAGTTTTTTTTTTTTTTTTTTTTTTTTGGGGAATATGTTGTGTATGTGACTGTAAGTTGGAATTCTGCTTTGCTGTTAGATAATGGCTCTGGTTGCAGATTTCATGCTTGTCTGGCTTCCTGCACCCACCATTCCTCTCCGTCCGGCTCTTGCAATCAGTGTGGGACCTATTGCAAGGTTCTTCTATGCCTGTCCTGACAATGCATTCCAGGTTTCTGTCACTTGCTCCTCCTTAAGTTGCTCATACAGAAGACACGATTCATCAATCTGTACATTCAGTATTTTGACTGACTGACTGTGAATTCTACTTCAGATTGCTATTGCAGGAACCAAATATTCACTGATTCAAAGAGTTGGTGCTTTAGTGGTATGTTGTATGCTCATCTTAGCTGTTTGTGATTGTCGCGACTTCTAGAACATGCTGTAACCTTGTTACTGAACATGTTGGTTTCATCTATCTGTGTGACAGCGTAATGGAGCCAAACTTTTTGCTGTTGGGTCCAGTGCATCATTGGTGAGTTAATTTTGAGCTGATAATATGTTTCTGTATGCTTAATGTAGCTCCTGTAATGGCATTATTGGCAGTTTGCATTTAGTTTCATAAGCTGAAAGAGGTTTATATTTGCAGATTGGTACTGGTGTGACAAATCTGTTGATCAACACAAGGAAGGCTGTGGATAAATCCTTTTCTGGTGACGCAGAAGATATTCCAATGCTGCAAACCAGCCTAGCATATGGTGTATATATGTCAGTTTCTGCCAACCTTAGGTATGTCACAGTCAATAGTGTTGGTGCTTCTGCTGTACGCTATTCTAACTTTACCATGATACAGTTCATTTTTCTATCCAAAACTGGACTAGAATGGATCTTAAAAACAGAATTGACGTGTAAGCGTCTGGTATTAGGACTTACATATATTCTGACATTCATGTTCATACTCGAGAAGTCGAGATATTCAAGTCCATGACCTTACAATGGTGTATCACCACATTTGCACAAATTTTGGAACATATTGGTCCATTAATTTATGCCTTCATGTTTAACAGGTACCAAGTAATAGCTGGTGTCATTGAGCAGCGAATTCTGGAACCGTTGCTACATCAGCACAAGCTAGCACTCAGTGCAATCTGCTTTGTAGTTCGTACAGGGAACACATTTTTAGGTTCACTGATGTAAGATCCTCTCTTACATGTCTTTGAAATTCCTCTCCTGCTTGCCAGGTATATAATCCAAAAATGTTGTTGGTTGTACAGGTGGGTTGATTTTGCTCGTTTGATTGGAGTTCAAAGGACGCGAGACTGACATTTAAACAATGGATCAATCTGACGTTGCTCCTCACCCGATTTTTGCTTCCTGTTTCACTGGCATTTCGATCTTGATTAGGTGTTTACCCTTGCTCGTGTTCTTAGGTTATTCAATCATTGTGTAGAGTATTCCATTCTTTAGTTCAACCTGATGGTTTTGCAGACTGTATACACACAGTCAGACAATCGCGGTGAGCTGAAATGAGATATAAACCCTTACAAGGAGTATTATGGTCCATCACAGCACCAGCACGACAGCAATTCTACCATTGGTTGCGGTTACTGTTATTTGTACCACCCCGCATCTTATCAAAGCAGGAAAACTCCTTCAGTCCCTCTCTCCTATGCAATTGTTGCGTATGATTCACACTAATGTTCATTTCCAACTTCCAAGAGCTAACTCCTGAACGTTTCCAATTTCCACTGCTAAAGAAATTAGTATGGGCGCTTAGAAACCCTCAAAGTTTAAGGGGTACTATTCATTAGTGCCAACAAATTGTAGAATTTCACAAGGTAACCAAAGTCTCGAGTGAGTTTCAACACTGTTCCATCACTTCCATGGTTTCTACGATCCCTGCAATCAGAATGGTTAATTCAGTATTATTTCCCGTCTAACTTCCATAAGGAACGGAAATTGTTTACTATTTATCCACAAAAAGCAAGACCCTTGTGTCAAGTTTCACAACAAGCGAGCTTGAGGTTATTATTACTAATCTACCTAAAACCTTGTTTTCCCTTCTATCGTCCTAGTAGGAATCGATCGGCGTTTTCCTTACTTGTTAGATTTGATCAATTTTTCGAAAAACGTCAAATATCCTCCAAACATTACTAAAAATAGCCTAGGACTTTACTTGTTAGTTTTGAGTGGAGGTGGCCACGGGCGGGGCTAGTGCCCAGAAAATCGGGCACTGGCACTAGCCCTACATACCCGGGCTAGTGCCAGGGCTCGATTTTCTGGGCATTGGCACTAGCCCTCCAGTGCTTTGACCGGGTTAGGGTCAGGGCGGGTCAGTGCTCCGACTAGAAAAAAAAAAAAAGGAAAAAATCGAGTTTGACCAGTGCTTAACCGGGCATGACCAGGGCTAGTGCTTGAAAAATCGAGCACTAGCACTACCAAACCCGAGCTTAGTAGTGTCGGGCCAGTGCCGAGCGTTGACCAGGGCCGGGCCAGTGCGGGCCCGGGCTCCTAGTGCTTAATGGCCGGCTCTAGATTTGAGTGTTGGTTCCTCATTTTATGAAAATATTTTATCCATTTCAACGCTCGTCAATTTGTATGGATTTATGACCATTCTGATCGTTTTCCTTATCTTCTCTTAAGTTTTTTTACTCTAATATTTTGCAAATCCTCATTATATCATACATAGAGACTACCGCCACAATTTGAGAAGTTTTTGCTCCGGAGCCGTTTTGGCGAAAAACCATGGATTATATACTGCCATTCTGGTCAAATTTCATCAATTTTTCAAAAAAAAACCCCAAATGTCCTCTAAACGGTACTGTAGACACCCTAGAATATTCCTTGTTGGATATGAGTGTTGGTTCCTCATTTTGTGAACTATTTCATGCGTTTCGACGCTCGTCACTTTGTATGGATTTGTGACTGTTCTGGCCGTTTTCCTTATCTTCTCTAAGGTTTTTCCATCTACTATTTTGCAAATCCTCATTATATCACCAAATTTTCAGCGGTTTTTGCTACGGAGCCATTATATCAAAAAATCGTGGATTATGTCCTTCGATTCTGGTCAAATTTGATCAATTTTTCAAAAAACGCCAAATGTCCTCCAAATATTAATGAAGATAGTCTAGGACAATACTTGTTAGATTTGAGTATTGGTTCCTTATTTTGTGAAATATTTCATCCGTTTCGACTCTCGTCACTTTGTATGGATTTATGACCGTTCTGGCCGTTTTCATTATCTTCTCTTAGCTTTTTCACTCTATATTTTGAAAATCCTCCTTATATCATACATAGAGACTACCACCAAAATTTGAGTCGTTTTTGCTCCGGAGCCGTTTTTGTCGAAAAATCATTGATTATATACTGCCATTCTGGTCAAATTTGATCAATTTTTCAAAAAAAAGTCAAATGTCCTCTAAACGATACCGTAGACACCCAAGAATACTCCTTGTTGGATTTGAGTGTTGGTTCCTCATTTTGTGAATTATTTTATGCGTTTCGACGATCGTCACTTTGTATGGATTTATGATTGTTCTGGACGTTTTCCTTAACTTCTCTAAGGTTTTTCTTTCTAATATTTTGCAAATCCTCATTATATCATACTTAGATACTACCACCAAAATTTCAGCGGTTTTTGCTCCGAACCCATTTTATCGAAAAACCATGGATTATGCACTGCGATTCTGGTCAAATTTGATCAATTTTTCGAAAAACGTCAAATGTCCTCCAAACATAACAGAATATAGCCTAGGACTATACTTGTTAAATTTGAGTGTTGGTTCCTCATTTTGTGAAGTATTTCATATGTTTCGACGCCCGTCACTTTGTATGGATTTATGACCGTTTTGGTCATTTTTCTTATCTTCTATTACGTTTTTCACTCAAATATTTTGCAAATCCTCATTATATCATACTTAGAGACTACCACCAAAGTTTGAGCAGTTTTTTCTACGGAGCCAGTATATCGAAAAACCATGGATTATGTACTTCGATTCTGGTCAAATTGGATCAATTTTTCAAAAAACGCAAATGTCCTCCGAACATTAAAGAAGATAGCCTAGGACTACTATAATTGTTAGATTTGAGTGTTGGTTCCTCATTTTGTGAAATATTTCATGCGTTTAGACGCTCGTCACTTTGTATGGATTTATGACTGTTATGGTCGTTTTCCTTATCTTCTCTAAGGTTTCTCCCTCTAATATTTTGCAAATCCTCATTATATCATACATGGATACTACCACCAAATTTTCAGCGGTTTTTGCTACGGAGCCATTATATCGAAAACCGTGGATTATATCCTTCGATTATGGTCAAATTTGATCAATTTTTCGAAAAACGCCAAATGTCCTCCAAATATTAATGAAGATAGCCTAGGACAATACTTGTTATATTTGAGTGTTGGTTCCTCATTTTGTGAAGTATTTCATCCGTTTCGATGCTCGTCACTTTTTATGGATTTATGAACGTTTTGGCCGTTTTCCTAATCTTCTCTTAGCTTTTTCACTCTAATAATTTGCAAATCCTCATTATATCATAGATAGAGACTACCACCACAATTTGAGCAGTTTTTGCTCCGTAACCGTTTTGTCGAAAAACCATGGATTATATGCTGCAATTCTGGTCAAAATTGTTCAATTTTTCAAAAAAAAAAGCTAAATGTCCTCTAAACGATATTGTAGACACCCTAGAATATATTGTTGGATTTGAGTGTTGGTTCCTCATTTTGTGAAATATTTCATGCGTTTCGGCGCTCGTCACTTTGTATGGATTTATGATTGTTCTGGCCGTTTTCCTTATTTTCTCTAAGGTTTTTTCCTCTAATATTTTGCAAATCCTCATTATATCATACTGAGAAACTACCACCAAAATTTGAGCGATTTTTGCTCCGAAGCTATTTTATCGAAAAACCGTGGATTATGTACTGCGATTCTGGTCAAATTTGATCAATTTTTCGAAAAACGCCAAATGTCCTCCAAAAATAAATCAATATAGCCTAGTACTATAATTGTTGGATTGGATTTGAGTATTGGTTCCTCATTTTGTGAAATATTTCATTTGTTTCGACGCCCGTCACTTTGTATGGATTTATGACCGTTTTGGTCGTTTTTCTTATCTTCTATTAGGTTTTTCACTCAAATATTTTGCAAATCCTCATTATATCATACTTAGAGACTACCACCAAAATATGAGCATTTTTTTCTACGGAGCCATTATATCGAAAAATCGTGGATTATGTACTGCGATTCTGGTCAAATTGAATCAATTTTTCGTAAAACGCAAATGTCCTCCGAACATTATAGAAGATAGCCTAGGACTACTATACTTGTTAGATTTGAGTGTTGGTTCCTCATTTTGTGAAGTATTTCATGCCTTTCGACCCTCGTCACTTTATATAGATTTATGACTGTTCTAGCCGTTTTCCTTATCTTCTCTAAGGTTTGTCCTTCTAATATTTAGCAAATCCTCATTATATCATACTTAGATACTACGATCAAATTTTCAGCGGTTTTTTCTACGGAGCCATTATATCGAAAAACTGTGGATTACGTCCTTCGATTCTGGTCAAATTTGATCAATTTTTCGAAAAACGTCAAATGTGCTCCAAACATTTATGAAGATAGCCTAGGACTATACTTGTTAGATTTGAGTGTTGGTTCCTCATTTTATGAATTCTTTCATCTGTTTCGACACTCGTCACTTTATATGGATTTATGACCGTTCTGGCCGTTTCCTCATCTTCTCTTAGCTTTTTCACTCTAATATTTTGAAAATTCTCATTATAACATACGTAGAGACTACCATCACAATTTGAGCAGTTTTTGCTCCGGAGCCGTTTTGTCGAAAAACCATTGATTATATACTGCCATTCTGGTCAAATTTGATCAATTTTTCAAAAAAAGTTAAATGTCCTCTAAACTGTACTATAGACACCCTAGAATATTCCTTGTTGGATTTGAGTGTTGGTTCCTCATTTTGTGAAGTATTTCATGCGTTTCGACGCTAGTCACTTTGTATAGATTTATGACTGTTCTAGCCGTTTTTCTTATCTTCTATTAGGTTTTTCACTCAAATATTTTGCAAATCCTCATTATATCATACTTAGAGACTATCACCAATATTCAAGCGGTTTTTGATACAAGCCATTATATTGAAAAACCGTGGATTATGTATTGCGATTCTAGTCAAATTGGATCAATTTTTCGAAAAACGCAAATGTCCTTCAAACACTAAAGAAGATAGTCTAGTACTACTATACTTGTTAGATTTGAGTGTTGGTTCCTCATTTTGTGAAGTATTTCATGCAATTCGACGCTCGTCACTTTGTATGGATTTATGACTGTTCTCGTCGTTTTTCTTATCTTCTGTTAGGTTTTTCACTCAAATATTTTGCAAATCCTCATTATATCATACCTAGAGACTACCACCAAAATTTTAGCGATTTTTGCTACAGAGCCATTATATCGAAAAACCGTGGATTATGTATGTACTGCTTTTCTGGCCAAATTGGATCAATTTTTCGAAAAACGCAAATGCCCTTCAAACACTAAAGAAGATAGCCTATAAAACTACTATACTTGTTAGAATTGTGTGTTGGTTCCTCATTTTGTGATGTATTTTATGCGTTTCGACGCTCGTCACTTTGTATGGATTTATGACTGTTCTGTCCATTTTCCTTATCTTCTACAAGGATTTTCCCTCTAATATTTTGCAAATCCTCATTATATCATATTTAGATACTACCACCAAATTTTTAGTGGTTTTTGCTACGGAGCCATTATATCGAAAAACCGTGGATTATGTCCTTCGATTCTGGTCAAATTTGATCAATTTTTCGAAAAACGGCAAATGCCACCAAACATTAATGAAGATAGCCCAGGACTATACTTATTAGATTTGAGTGTTGGTTCCTCATTTTGCGAAGTATTTCATCCGTTTCGACCCTCGTCACTTTGTATGTATTTATGATCATTATGGCCGTTTTCCTTATCTTCTCTTAGCTTTTTCACTCTAATATTTTTCAAATCCTCATTATATCATACTTAGAGACTACTACCAAAATTGGAGCGGTTTTTACTCCGGAGCCATTTTATCGAAAAATCGTGGATTATATATTGCAATTCTGGTCAAATTTGATTCATTTTTCGAAAGACGCCAAATGTCCACCAACATTACTGAAGATATGAGCTGCGATTTTTTAAAAAGAAATGACTTTTAAAAAGAGGCATCAGGCGACCGCGGATAGAAAATCCGAGGCCACTAAACCGGGTACACTTGTGAGCCACTAAATCCGAGACGCCGAGACTATTACACTCGAAAATTGACGTTTTAAATTAAATCGGTATACTAATACGAGTATTTTTCCCATTATTAAAATAGTTTTTTTTTTTTTTTGCGGGATAGCGGGATACCGGATACCAAAAGTCAGACATGAACTCCGCCACCGCCAGCGGCGGCGTTGGCGGCGGGAAAAGGCGGCCAAAGACACGAAATAGCCTAGAATCACTGGACAATGACACCTTGTGTATCATATTCGCCTTCCTCGACTTCTTCGACCTCGTACGTTGCTCCGCTGTCTGTAAATCATGGTACTTTTACTGTTTTACTGCTCTCGCACCTCATCAATTGTTTCTTTTAAACCGTAATTATGAAGTTTTTTGTATGATTATTCAATTTTGATTTGCATATAAATTGCTGGTGAGCTACAAACAAAATGATAGGGGATCAGATGTTTTATTTTAGTATAAAGTTGATATCTTTGATAAAATTGGGTGGTGGGTTTTGGTTTAGAAGTAAGCTTTGGTGGTTTGGTATGTATATAAATCATGGGTTATGTTTGATTTCAGTGTTGTAGCTGAATTTTATTGTAAAGGTGGAATCTTTTGGATTGTTCTTTCTGGTAACTAGCTACATGGGAAGGTATAGATGTAGGGTGTAGGGATAGGAGTTTGCTTGGATCGTATTTCGCGGTCATACGACGGGATTCTCGTTGAGATGTTGCGAAATGGAACTCATCGAGGATAATGTTGCTCAATTTTATTGAGGAATGTAGGGAATTTGTGATTTCTGAACTGAATGGATGTCGAATTGACGTTGTGTTCGATAATTCAAGTGCCTAAGAGACTTAATTGTTTTCTTCAGCATGGAAATGAATGCCCAAATAACTGAACTTGTAGGTATATACTTTGTGTGGTATGATGAATTTCTTGAAACGATGAGCCTCTCTCTATGCTTGTTTGGTTTAGTCAGCATCTGTGTGCCTTGATTGAACAGTATATTTGGACTCATGTTGTCATATTGTTTCCATCGAGTATAGTGTTTTAGAACTTTTTTTAACTGACACTGAGTTGTTTTCCACTGGCTGTAGGAATTTAATAATTAGCAAATGTAGATTATTGCATGAGCTGTATGTCAAGAGGGTGACTCCTGATGCCTCCAAGTCGTTTATTGAGACGGGAAGACCATTGAATTCTCTCCTTGAGGATTTGGCAATGAAACGTCATAGGTCTTCTCTTGTCAAAAGTCCTGTCCATGTTGATCAATGGAGAGGTCATACATCTGGGTAAAGTAATTTTATCTCCTCCGCCCCCTCCCTATGTATAGCAATATATCCTCATATTGTTCTGATCCTGGCATTGCTGCTCCCTAATTTTGACTATGGATTTAAGAAGATACGCCATCAAAAGTTTCATCCAGGCTGACAATGTATAGGAAGGGGAACCTTATCCATCCCTTAAGTGCATTACATTTCTAACTTTGTACTCATTCAGGGTTGATCAATGTCGAATGAAGATGGGTTTGATTCTTACTGGTGCAGGTGACAAGGTATTATATCGTTCTGTGACATTTTTTTCCTGATACTCACAAATGCTGTTGATTATCATTGCAATCATCAACTGGTAGATTATCTCTTCTTTCCCTCCTAGCCTTCTCACAGCTTTACGCATACCTTTTCCCCCCTTAATGATGTCAGGTTATGCGTCTTTGGTCAACAGACAATTACAGATGCTTGGAACAGTATTCTTTGTCTGATCTAGCTCCTTTGGTCGACTTTGATTTTGACGAGAGCAAGGTAAACTAAAAGTTGATTCATGCTAAAGGGAAAAGACATATAATATGAATGCTTATTAGTGACGTTGTTTTGGCTTTTTACGAGCCATGCCCTTGGGTAGTAAAGGTTTGATCTTCCACCATTAATATGCTATACCTGTCTAGTTAACGTAGGCTTGTTTCCCGTTACCCTCTCTAGAAGTGACATAGGTTAGTACAAACTTTCGCAGTTTCATGATTGTACTCTCCTAAACAGTAATTTGTTGACTTTAAAGGTGTTGTCGTGTTCTCTTCAGATTGTTGGTTTGACTGGGACCCGTATATGCATATGGAGACGTCAGGGAAATCGTAGCATATTTCCTTCGCGTGAAGGCACCTTTCCAAAGGGCTTATGTATGAGGTAAACATGCTGTGTCTTCCTCTGAAATGTCAAATGTGAATACTTGATGTGCTTTCCATTTGCCATCAAGAAAATAATCGTATATTCGTTACATCCATGCACCCTTTCTGTCTCACAGCTATTAATCAAGCTGCAATATATATTGCTCCTTAAATGATTTCGATCTAGATATGTTTCTTAATTTAAGGGCTATCTTTAACTCCGAGAGAAAAGTAGCCACACCTTATATACCTTGCCATGTTTGGGAGTTTTATATGACAAACCTTTGTATCATCCATAGTGATCAAAACTCTCTTCAATATGATCCCACTTTCACTCTTTTTGTATCTAAACAAACTCTGGTCCCTTCCTTCAGAAACATAACACACTTCAAAATTCAAATATTTGATTGTCATAGGATTTTTCTTTCTATGCCTCCAGAATCAACTTAAGAATTAAAATGCTCTGTGGTTGCGGTTTGTTGTATTACGTAGTTTTCAATGCCTTGTGGTGAAAATGAACCAATGATTGAAAGGACTCCTTGTCAAAATTAGTGCGTGAGTTCATGCCTTTATAAAAAGTTCTGAATACCAGATTTGATAGTCCATCCTTTTTTTTCTTATTCTTTTTATTGTTCAGAACTTCCGATAATGTGAAGGGGAATTTCATCAATATAAAGAATCAAAAGAAAAATAGGGAATAGTAACAATCAACTATCATATTGAGTGTAATTTCTATTGAGGACTCAAGACACCCACAATGAAGTGAAAAATCTACTTGGAATTTCTCAGTTTCTGTGCTAACGTGGAGGGTTGAATTTCTCACAGCAAAAAATACTCTTATGTGAATTTGTAAGTTCCTTCTTTTGGCTCACAAGTGTTGATAAAGTTTGTTTGTGAAGGTACATGGATCCTGAAGCTGTGATTGGTTGCGAGGACGGGACAGTGAGGGTATTTGACATGTATAGTAGGAGCTGTTCTCGAATTCTACGGTAAGATGCCAAATCTCTGGGCTAGCCATCATCTACTCTACTCTAAACAAATCTAATTCTAATTAAAATGTAATGTCTATGGTCTAGTTCGGTACATCGGTATGTAGCATGCCAAAATTGCCAAAAACCGCACGCTACCTAAAGCTTAACTGTTGTCAAAAGGGCTGAAGCAACTTTGCTAACTCATAGTCACCTCTCAAATTCCACAAGGATACTGTCCATGTTAAAGTTTTGAGAATGTTTGGATATTCTCAAAATAAATGTGATCCAAATTGGCCAAAATCAAAGCATATAAACCACATTTTTTTTTGCTCAAATTGGCCTGAGACCGAAAACTGCTTTAATTTCCCTTGGAGCCTTTATGGGTCATATTATATGAGTCTTGGAAAGATATTAGAGCAGAACACCTAAGTTAGAGTACCAAAATTTGCACCCTTCAAAAAAAAAAAAAAAATCCCTCAAGCGAGCCTTACCGCGTAACTTTTCCTGAAATGGCTTATAAAACTTTGCTACCAGGGAACCATCCATCCCATTCAACAAGGTTACTCCAAGGTCCATGTTCAATTTTTTAGAAAATTTTGCCAAATTGAAGTGCGTATCCACATTTTTGGCTGAAATTGGTCCTAGGACACAAATGCCTCAAGTTTTCGTGGAAGAACTTATGGGTCATATTATGAGTCTTGGCAAGATATTAGAGCCAAAAACCTAATTTAGAGTCTCAAAAGCTACAAAAACCGCACCCTAGCCTCAAGCGTAACTTATTCCAAAAAGGCTTAACAAACTTTGCTTACAGAGAAACCACCTTTCATATGCAACAAGGGTACTCCAAGGCTGTCCAAGTTAAAGTTTTTTTAAACATTTGGCTACTTCCAAAAAATGTGTTCAAATTTGGCCAAATCAAAGAACATAATCAACGTATTTTGCTGAAAATAGTCCGAAAATAAATTTGGCTCAAATTTCCGTGAAAGCCCTTACGGGTCATATTATGAGTCTAGGCAAAATATTAGAGTCAAAAACCTAATTTAGAGTCCCAAAATCTGCAGAAATAGCAAGTTAGCCATAACTCGTAACTTGCCGAAAGGGCTTATGAAACTTCTCTAACAGAGAAACCACCCCTCATATCCAACAAGAGTACTCCAAGGCTATGTTAAAGTTTTGAGAACATTTGGCCATTTTCAAAAATTCTGATCCAAATTGGCCAAAATCGAAGCATAATCCACGGTTTTTTGTTCAAATTGGCCCGGGTTCAAAAACGGCTTAAATTTCCGTGGAAGTCCTTACGGGTCATATTATGAGTGTTTGCAAGATATTGGACCCAAAAACCCAAGTTAAGAGTCCCAAAATCTGCAAAAACCGCATACTAACCTTAACTCGTAACTTCTTCCAAAAGGGCTTAATAAACATTGCTAACTGTGAAACCACCCCTCATATGCAATAACAGGCACTCCAAGGCTGTCCATGTTTATTGTTTTAGAACATTTGGCTACTTTCGAAAAATGTGATCATAATTTGCCAAATCGAAGTACATAATCCACGGTTTTGGATGAAAATGGTTCGAGGACAAAAACGGCTCAAATTTCCGTGGAAGTCCTTACCGGTCATATTATAGATCTTGGAAAAATATTAGAGCCAAAAACCTAAGTTAGAGTCCCATAATGTGCAAAAAATCGCAAGTTAGCCTTAAAGCGTAACTTCTCCCGCATGGGCTTGAGCAACTTCTCTAACATAGAAACCGCCCCTCATATCCAATAAGGATGTTCATGTCAAGGTTTAGAGAACAATTTCTTGTTTTAAAGGTATGTGATCAAAATTGGCCAAAATCGAAGCATATAATCCCACTTTTTTTGCTCAAATTGACCGAGAATGAAAACGGCTTAAATTTCCTTGAAAGCCCTTACAGGTCATATTCTGAATTTTGGCAAAATATCAAAGCATCTTTAATAGTATAGTTCTACCAGACATAATTGATATTTCCATCTACCTTCCTTTTCCGCTGAGAGTTTCATTCAGCATCTTGTATAGTACTATTCTACCAGACACTTGATGAGATTAAAATGCACATGTGCATTGACCTCTGGTCACTTAAAGAGCTGAGCAATTTTGCATACAAATTGCTTTGCTAAAATGGCCTAAGAGTTAATATTTGATACTTGCCTCAAATTGGGTTCCATGCCGATAATTTTTTTCTTATAAAACTTGAAGGATGCACTCAGCTGCTGTGACTTGTTTAGCATTGGGAGAGGATCAGCTGATTCTTGGTGGCTTGTCTTTTGGAGGTGTAGTAACTGTATGCCATGAATCATCTAATCAAAGTGTAGCTGTATTAAAGGCAGATGATCGTACAGGTTACTATTTTGCTTTTTGACTTGCTGATTTCTTCATTGATTCTCAACTCTTAAACATCTGGTACCAAGAATTTACTTTTCTTCTAGTTTGTGCCTTCTGATGTCAAGATTTCAAACAAACGTTCAGTATCCTGTCCAAGATGTGAATGCTTTATACCCATGGTTTTATGTATGCTACCTTATGTGCATCAGGTATAAAGTCCATGTGCTACAATGCTTCTTCGCATCTGGTATTTGCTGGATCGACAACTGGTAATGCAGCTTGTTGGGACCTTAGGTATCATTCTGAACACATTCAAATCTTCTTGTGAACTGCTTGTTTGATTCTAAATGATTGCATATTACCCTTGTTTAGGAAAATGCAACCACTGTGGCAAACCCGGGTGAGCCGGAATGTGATTTACTCATTACAATGTCTGCGAAATGATACTTCAACGTTAGTAGTTGGTGGAATAGATGGTGTTCTCCGCATTGTGGATCAGAATAGTGGTGAGGTTCTCTCAAGCTGTGTAATGGATGAATGGAAGGCTAGGTCGACTTCCACCAAAAGCTTGTTTGGTTCGGTTGAAAGAAAGAGGGTGAACAGATTATCTTCAGATGCAAACATTAGTGACCTATCGACGATTGCCCGACCGCCCATAAAATGCTTGGCTGTTGGTATGGAAAAGGTAGTCACAACTCATAACAGCAGGTTTATCAGAATGTGGAAGTTCACAGCTGAAACTAGGAAGTAAATCAAGTACAGTAATAATCTCTTCTTAGTTCTTATTCGAAAGTGTAAACTATGGATCAATGTGGAAGCATACCATGATCACAGTTAGCTACATACATTAAAGAATGTAAAAACGGAGTTCAATACTTTCAATTCATTTAATTTGGCATCTTGTCCTATCAACACTTTCAAATACCGAGGCAAAACATAGTCATCTAGGAGAGGATTAAGGTTGTCCAAATTACTAAAAAGTCAAATTGACTGGAGCAGTGTCCCGAGTTCCAAATCATCATATCCCCACCCTGCAACATTGGTTGCTCCTTCTCCAAAGTCAAAACCTCACCTCCCAAGACCATCTAAGGCGACAAATTTTATTGACATGATGCTACTAGCATCAATACATGGTTTGGAAAATTCTCCACCATGCAAGTGATGTCTTTGCAACATCCGTCTTGAATTGCTACAACGTTTGCATATTTGCTAAAAGTCGGTCTAACGTATAGACACTTTAACCGGTAACGCGATTGTTACTAGTCCCTCATTCATGCATATAATGTTTCACACACTATTGTCAACGATTTCTGGCCCAAACAACATAAAAAAAAAAAATAAGCCCAAATCCAAAAACAGCATCCAATTCGCACTTCCATTAACTCATCACACCACTCTTTTTCTCCTCTAAAATCACCCCCAAATAAAAAACCCTAGCTCTAAAAATCCCCAAATCCACCCACAAAATCCCCAAATCAAATCCAAAAACAAATACAAACCCACTTCAATTCCAACAATGGTGTGCATAAGAAAGGCTACAGTTGACGATTTACTGCAGATGCAAGCGTGTAATTTACTCTGCCTCCCAGAAAATTACCAGATGAAGTATTACCTTTACCACATCCTCTCATGGCCGCAACTCCTATACGTTGCCGAGGATTACAACGGTAAGATTGTTGGTTACGTGTTGGCGAAGATGGAGGAGGAGAGCACTGAGTGCCATGGCCACATCACCTCCCTCGCTGTGGTTCGGACTCACAGGAAATTAGGGTTGGCTACGAAGCTGATGTCGGCTGCTCAAGCTGCAATGGACCAGGTGTACGGATCTGAGTACGTGTCACTCCATGTGAGGAAGAGTAACAGGGCTGCGTTCCGTCTATACACTGAAACCTTGGGTTATAAGATTCATGATATCGAGGCGAAATATTATGCTGATGGTGAAGATGCTTATGATATGAGGAAGACTTTCCGGGTCAAACCTGCACACGGACACGGGCACGGACACGGACACGGGCATCATCATCATGGTGGTGGGTGCTGTTCTTCTTCTGCTGCTGCTCCTGCTGCTGGTGCTGGTGGCGAAGGGGCGAAAGCGGGGGCGTCTGCGTGAAGCTTTGGTGATTATGTGAGGTAAACGTTTAGTTCTTGATGATTATTGTTGGTGAAAGATTGGGTCTTTATTGTTATAACTAATGAAGATTATGTATTCCGTGATCATCGGAAGGATATGTTAGCTTCTTGTTTAAGTTTACTTTTGTTGTGTTATTATATACTGGTAATGACATATTTTTGTCATATGTGGTAATTTTTATTTGGTAGGAAGAGTATCTTGTTATCATTCCCTTTTTGTTTCTGTGGAATTTGAAATTTTGTTTAGAAGGTTATGCAGTGAGTTTGTTTTGGGGTTCGAAAATCTAGTTGAGTTTTGTTATCGGAAATGTCCTAGTATTGGTTAGTAAATCTGAGAGGTTAGCTTGAAGTGTGTTTATTTGGAAGCTAATTGTGTGCCAGTGCTACTACTTCGTATTCAGTTTGCAATGTGTGTCTTTGAAGTCAGTGGAGTGGATAACTGTACTGTTCTGCTCGATTGTGAGTCGTGACTAGTGGTGTTGATTTCGTTATGCTGGTGATAGCTGATATTCGGAGAACTAGGAGATGTTTCGAGGACTTTTTATATGAAAATTGTCTTTGAGGAGCCTATCATCAAGTATCTTTGCAGTGTGCTGCTCAATTTACTGTATGTAGTACCCCTTGTCGCTGAGTCTCTTGCACCGTGGGTTTTTTGTAGCTAACTTGAGCAGTTGAGCTATTTAGTCAGGATTTTGGGGCTTGCTTGGTTGAACATGAGAAGTTAATCTGCTCATTTCCCTGTACTTCCCGGGAATTGGAATTTACATAGGAGTGAACAACATTAGTTGGTTGAACAAAGGGAGTAGAACTTCGATAAGTCACTTACTCCAAAAGTGGAAGGTTGAATTTCTTAGGATGTTATACTGACTACAGTTTTGTCAACCAAACATTTATGCCTTTTCACTTCGTAACAGTTCCATTCACCATGGACTTGGGTGGCAACTAAGCAAACACTGCAGCGCTTAGTACATCACTCTGACCTTTCTGGGTGTTTATTTATTTATTTTTATGACAAGCAAGGGAGGATATCATTTTGAGTACACTGGGGGTGACACCCGTATACAAAAACCGTGCTCTCTTTTTCATAGTCAGGAGCCTTCAAGGAGTTGAGGAGATGTTGTTGCAGAATGTCTAAATATATATATAAGGATAATGACCACCTTGTTTCCTCTTCCTCCAAATTTGATTGGACTATGTTAGAAATGTCCGGGTATTGGTTAGTGAATCTGAGAGGTTAGCTTGAAGTCTGTTTATTTGGAAGCTGTTGTCTGCTACTGCCCTGTAGACAGTTTGCATGTGTGTCTTTGAAGTCAAGTGGAGTGGATTATTGTTCTGCTTGATTGTGAGTGCCATTGTGTAACATGTGGTACTAAATTTAGGTAGTGCTTATTAATAATTGCACATTGACTGCCATTGCCCATTGTGTAACATGTGGTGCCGATTTTTTAGTATCCGTTTGTACCTCAGGACGTAAGGCCGTGCTGACACTCCCCACCCCCTACACTTCTCTTTGGATCCAAGTTTGATAGGGCATATCTAGTGAGACCTGTCAACTACCGTCTACAAGCCTAGGAGTAAGATGTGGGGGCTAGATAAATCTGGAAGCGCGGACTTTATACTCTATGCAGTGCTGATATTCTTGACGGACAAATTTAGAGGTATCAATTACTTTTATACTGGCGATAAGTGATATTTGGAGAACTAGGTGACGTTTTGAGGAACATGAAAATTGTCTTTGAGGATCCTATCATTAAGTATCTTTGCAGTGTGTTTCTCAATTTGCACATGAGAAGTTAATCTGCTTATTAGCCTGTTCTTCCGGGAATTGGAATTTACATAGGAGTGGAACAATATTATTTGGTTGTACAAAGGGAGTAGAACTTCCCGTAAGTCACTTCCTCCAATAAGTGGGAAGTGGAATTTCCTAGGAAGTTGTACTTCCGACAATTTTGTCAACCAAACAAGTTTGTCTTTCCACTTCCTAAGAAGTTCCATTCACCAGGGACTTTGGTGGCAACTAAGCAAACACTGCAGCGCTTAGTACATCAATTTCGTGCTTTTTTTTTTTTCTGCTTGCTTTATGCCAATCAAGGGAGGATATCATTTAGAGGACACCTGGGAGGTGGCACCCATATACAAAAACCGCGCTCTCTCTTTTCATAGTCAGGAGCCTTTGAGAAGTTGAGGAAGTGTTGTTACAGAATGTCTTCAACTCTTCATATAAGGATGACGACCACCTTGTTTCCTCTGCCTCCAATCCTGATTAGACATGGAACTGCGACTATGCTAGATCAGTGATTGATTCCCCTTACTTGTTTCCTTTGCCTCCATGTTTTTATAACTTGACTAGAAATGGAACCTATGGAATATGTAAGAATGCCGATTGCTGACCATTCCCTCTTGCCTGTTTCCCGTCATGTTTGTGCATGGAACCTGTGGGACTACAGCCTCTGAGCCTGTGTTAGTGGTTTAGTTAGTTTAATAGTTAACTTGTACAGCACTTCTAAAATTTTGGCGAACGGCCATCACCGATCACCTCTTCTATCCACTAGGGAAATTTGCAAGATTTCACCCCTTCATTCAATCTATTGAGCCCCTTGATAGGTTCAATTTTTTTTTTTTTTTTGAACAGGTGATAGGCTGGACCTATTTGTATACTAGTATGGCCATATGGGTTTCCACTTCATCAGATCCTAAACAATACACTGGTCTTGCCTTTGCCATTCCGCATCATGCTTTATTTGTTTTGTGTCGTGGGAGGGGAAGTTAGTGTCAAGGTTGAGTGGCGCGTGCATGACATGCGCGCATATTGTGCTCATGTCATACACATGCCATTTAAACGTGGCTTATAACTTACCTCGTCAGACGCTGTTATTTTGAACTGATTGCAACCTGGACGTGTTGTACACCAGTCATATAGCTCAAATATGATTCATGTTATCCAACTTTGGGTGTAAAGGCCGAAAGTTTCTGACGTAAGTGGTAGCGTTAACGGTACATGTAACTTGCATCTTTGTCACTGGGAGTCGTCTCCGAAAGTCGGTGAGAGCTTTCTATCGTGATATTGTGCATGGCGCATCTTGTGATCTGATAGCTTATATTATTATAAAAGTATAAAGTTGATGCGTGCTGCACGTTTTAAAACGTCTCAACTTTTTACCACGTATACTTCTTCATCAAGTATCTTCCTTTGTCCAGTTTATTTAGACCAATAATTCTTCATTTACTATGGAGAGATCAAACACGTTCGTTTAAGAAGGTTCCAGGACATGATGTAAAGTCCTAGAGTAGTAATAGTTGGCAGGAAACGTGATCTATTCATTATTCTTTGTAAGCTTAACTTTGTGGTCATGCACTGTAAATTCATAAAAGATAAACTCAAATTGATTTTTGACGGTAAAAGTCAGTAACGATATGTAGTACGAGTGCCAATCGCATCACTTAGAGGCTACGATATTTCACGAACGACTGTGTTGATTAAGTTTTAGATCCGTTAACCCAAACCTCCATACCACCAACAACAGAGTACGATAATTTCACAAAGTAGGATAACAACGCCAGTTAGATGACCTAATAAAGAACTAAAGAAGGGTAATTCATCAAATGACCTACAAATGGAGGGCACCATCAGATTCGAATATCCCTAAGAGAGTATCTAAATTACCTGTTAAAGAAAAAATAATGCATCAAATGAGAAGGAAAATAAAGGCACTTTCCTAAACTTTTAGTGGCATTTGGTGGGTGGAAGGAATAGGAAGTGGAGGACCTTTTCCATGGGTTCAATTTGCCCCATTTTCAAAGACAACAACCAACCAAACAATAATTTTCTCATGCATTGGTCACAAATCACAATCATCCTTATCATCATATCACCCCCACCATATTCTTAACCACATAACATGATTGCCCTTTGATATACACATCTTCAAGGATATTTGAATTTTTGATGTTGACTAGTTTGTTCATGTGATCACCAAATTGACATTTGAATTCTATATTGGTTTATAATTATAAAATTACGAATATAATTAGATTTTGCCAATGATACTGCGGAATATCCACGCCTTAGTATAGATCATATGGTCGAAACTCTATATTACCTTATATGATGAATTCGATACTAGCTAAGCAAGTTCATCTAGACAGAAAACCAATTCGGCTAGAAAGTTTCTCATATGTACAAAAGAATTCCCTATAGACATTACAACAAAAAATTAGCAGCAATGATCAACTAAGTTACCTAGCTAAATATGCTATGAACCATACGACCGACCATTTCTACCTTTGGGACATGAATCATCATCATTAATAATCGCAAACTACACCCAAAAAATCCAATATATGTACAACTAGATTAGTCTGAAACGTCGACTTTTCACCTCCGGTTATTGATTGAACCGGCGGGGAACCCTTGGAGTCGGGACGTGCACGTCCCGGCCTGATTTCATCAACTTTAAAGCGTCAGGGATCGTTCCATCAAACAGCCTGTTAGCAGGGTCTTCCGCATAGCATACGTAGAAACAGCTCACACAAGCATGAGGCAATGCCATTGAAATCCTAGTCTGCGAAAATTATAATAAAAAGACATAGACTTTAATCAAATAATGAAGTCTCCCAATCTCGTATTTGTTTAAACAAGTACAATGTCGGGGGAGGTAAGGAGATCCTTCATATCGAGCATAAAAATCGAACCCTTAATTATAAGGGGAAGGTACTGACTACGAGGATGATCCCCAATTCCCTAATAATGACATTTCATTATAAAAAAAATCATGCAAATCATTGAAAGGAAATAATAATTGCCCAAGTTGATCACATGAACTAGAAACACATAATTGATAGAACAATGCTGTACAAGTTTAGTTATGATGCACAAACTAGTACTACTGTCTTAATTTCACGAAATGTTACGTCACGTCTCATTGTTTCAAAATACGGGTTAAGGTAGCAAACGAAAATGATAGAAAGGCTTGAAAATTTCATAACTTGCTACCTTAAACCGCGACTCAAGTAAAAAAAAGGTGTCACATTTCGTTTGAATTGGATGGAGTAATGCAGTGTGCACGTAATGAGGTAGTTAGGTAGGTAAAGGGTTAAAGAATACTAACCATGAGGTAACCAACAAAGAAGGCAAGGAGGGAGATGGTGGCTGTGTAACCCTGGTGCACCGAATGCGTCCACGGAGCCACCAGTAGGACGCACATTGAGCCGCTGCATACGCCAGAGAGAAAGCAAACTGCGGAAGTGATATCAGAATCAACCATACTCTCCATTTCATTCCTCTCAAAAGCCTCCCATGTATCTTGTGATGCTTTCACAAAACTTTTCCCATATGCAGCAATCTGCCAATTACATGAGCCTTTTTTGTTGTAATTAACAAAGTAGAAACTTCAAAGAGAAACAATACTTATAGGCCATTAAATTTGACACCAAGCTTGTCTAGTACTCATGACCAACATGAAGTGTACTCCGTATGTAGTAATGGCTATAGTACAAACAATGGGGTCGTGGTCCTAAAATGATTTGGGCTCGGCTAACTAAATGAGCAGTCATGAGGACTTGCCATTTTGAAGTACACCATCTTGAAATTACGTTGAACATCAACAACAACATTACCCTAGTGCCTAAACATAGCTAGACATAGCTATAGTGAATATTCGAATTACCCAAATTTCCCCTTATGTTAAAGACATAGCTAGACTCCTCATCCAAAATTGCACAAATCACAAATGTGGCAACTCAATTGGTAAAACTGCATGCTACAAAAGAGACATATGATATGATCATGTAAGGCATGAGAAAGGCAATGACCTAACCCCCCAATTGTAGCAATTTGGTATAGTGATTGTTATTTTTGTAGTGAGCAAGCCTACTCTATGCCTAAACTAACTCCTATGAAATGCTAAATTAGGCAAGTTTATCAGGAAAAATGGAAGATGCATTTTGCCAAGTTAGGAAAATGTTTGTACCTGAACATATGCCCAACCATTGCCAAACCTAAAGATGGAGTTCATACAGCTCAAGCAACAATGAGCACAAGAGAACATGAACTCATCTTCACCCTCGACCAGATTCAAGCCACGAGCAAGGATCCTCAAAGCTTCAATGGTAGGAACAAACACCGAACCAAGCGCAGCGCTCCCAAGGTTCTTAGTAAGAGCCCTGTGGAAGCACAAGTAAGTGCTGGACTGCATTCCCCTGAGGTAAAACAGAGCAATTACTCTGCTTACTGTCAAATTAGCCACATTTCTCATAACCTCAGTTGTCCAAGCCAAGCTCACAACAAGCCCAATTATCACCAATGGCGGCAAAGTGAAATTCAAAGCTCCAATTACTGCCAAAATCCACAAGGACATCCACAAGAACCCGGCCACAAGCATATAATATGAAGGGTGATTCAAGTTGGGAAATTTCGAAACTGGTTCGAGTGATTTCATCAAGATTTTGGTGCAAAAGCTTGTTCTTTGTGTGACCCAACAAGAGTACAAGCCATTCCCAATGGCGTATGCGATGAGGGCAACTCCACAAGCATCAGTAGATGCCTTTTGGAAGCAAATTAGGAGAATTCCAGCTGATAATGACATTGCAAAACTACTCCACAATATGAAATGAACCATAAATTTAGGCCAAACTCTAACAGCTTTCTGCCATAAAAATGCCAAAATGATGCTTAACAAACAAGCTCCCTCAACTTGTGGCAAATAATGTATCAATATGTCTCTCTCCTTCCTCTTAAACCTCCCTCCTTGTAGAAATCCTTCTATTGCCTTGTATATCAAAAACCCGACCAACCCGATTATCCCAATCTTGTGTACTAAGTAGATCAATAGCCATAATTTGTTGGTGTAGTTTCTTGAGTTCAAAGTAATTACTTGTGGCTGCTGAAAATAATCATTCAATACAAAATCAAAACAGAGGAAAACAGAGCATAACATTATCAAATTGAGATAATATGTCACATTTCTTTTGGTCCAAACTCCAAACATGACAATGCACCAGTATGTTTTAGAGTACTTTACTAACTTAACCGTGACGCAAGTTCAATACGATTATATAAGTCTACCAAATAACTTTATTAACTGAGCTAACAAGTCTACCAAATAACTTTATCAACTGAGCTAACAATTACACAACACACGAATACATTGATAGCCGTGACGCAACTTCACTTAAAATCATATTGCGCACAAATAACTTTATCGACTGAGCTAGCAATCACGTAACCCACAAATACTCGTAAAATTAAATAAAAATAAAAATAAAAACTTTACCAGTTAAGCTAAGAGAGTTAAAAGATGATTACTTGAGGGGTTGGGGTGGGATTAGGAGTAAACCGAGGCTGCGACGGAGGTGGCGGGTTCGGCACAAACCGAGACTGAGACGGAGGCGGCGGATGGCGAGGATGTTGCGGAGGAGGAGGTGGGTGGTGGAGATGAAGAGGAGTTGGTGTAGTAAGCCTACCACCACCATTGATGACAACTCTCAAAGGATTTGTAGGATTCAATGTCCTAAGCATTGAAGTATGGTAACTTCTCTGAGAATCTTCTTTCTCATCAACCACTCTCTCTCCACCTTTCTCCAAATCTTCTCTCCCTCTAAACTCATTTTCTCTCTCCTCCCCTGCCACCTGCAACAAAAATGAAAACTTGTTAAAGATGGAAACTTTGGTCCCCAAACAAAAATCCAACAAATGGGTATTTATAGTAATCGTACGGGGTCTACGACACCCATCGTACGGCGGCGGTTGGTGGCGCGTTCGCCGGCGACGGCTGAAATGAGTCTCTGTCTCTCTCTAGAATGTTGGGAGTTTTTAGAGAGAGAAGAAATGAGAGACGTTATTTGGTAAAAGAGTACGTTAATTTTTTGAAGGAGTTAATTTCTTTTTGAATTTTCTTTTATTTTTATTTATTTTTTGAAAGACAAAGACAAATAATACCAGTCCACTTGGTAATGTTTGTTGTTTGTGCATCTTTTTTTATGTGTCTTATCCTACACGCTTCATTTTGGTGCGTGGCGCGTGAGTAATTAGTCAAACTTTTGCTTCGTTTTTGATGGCGGCTTTAAAGAATTGAACAAAGAAAACGCTTTATTACCTTGGTAAATGGTAGGAGAGTTGAAAAAGAAAACGTTTTACTGACTTGGTAAATGGGAGGAGAGTTGAAAAAAAAAAAAAACTTTTTTACCGTTTTGTTCATTTCAACCTTTTTGCAATTGCTTTTCTAATAGCATATGTTTAGTGAGTGACTACTCCGAATTATTTGGATTAGGTATGTAAATATGTTGTATAGTTGTACCCTAATATTTTATTATCGAACCCGTTATCATTGTTATAATAGAACGTATGAGAAAATGCGCAATTCGATCAAATCTTCTTGGTCCTAGGGCAACTTTATTCTGTCTTGTTTGGAAAGGAAGAATATAAACAAGGGAAAGGTTAGTGATTGTGTGGACTGATAAGTTTGTTTTTTCTCATCGTAGGTTTACCGTATACTTTTAATAAGACAGGTGATCCGCATCGGATCCTCTATAGCCTTTACTCACTCCATGATCTTTTGATTGATTCTCGTTGACCAATGAGATCAAGGCACATAAGCTCAATTTCAATTCAATAAAAAAAGATATAAAGACGAAAAGTATAAACCCAGAGTTATTTTTTTATTCTTCTTTTACAATGTAGAAGAGTTTGTAAGGGTAACTGTGAAACTCACGACAATGAAGTTAAAGCTAAAGATTTCACGTTTGGGTGTATATATGAGGTAAACTACCAAAATCTTCCTATGAAAGAAAGTTAAATTCCGAAACGGGAAATATGGGTGTACCGTGTACGTTTCACCGCAACTAATGTGTAGCCTTCGTATAAAGTATGATCATGATGTATGATTGGATAACTTCCATTTTTAACAGATTTACATCACACTAATGTACGCATTATTACGTCACACTAAACAGTCAAGAAGGTTGGCGGCGGGTCCAACGTTGTTCGATGGCTCTTACATCAGCTGAGTTTCGTGGAAGCCTCTAAATAGAAGACTTTGGACATCTAGTTTGTTCTATGGTTTCCGGTGTGCTCGACATTAAGTCGAAAAAGGGTGAACTCAGCAAAGATTGAACACGATGGAAGGTTAGTAAAACAACCAAACGTCAACAATAGTAATCACTCGAAAGACTTAATCAAGACTGTCAAAACTCACGACTCGGACCCTTCTGAGCTACAAAAGTATCATCACTGTCAAGTTTTATTTTCAAAGTGCACGGATGTGGTAAGAAAAATCAGGGAGACGGGAACAAACAAAATACACATGCTCTAAGGCTAACAACGGTCACCTGCAACATTTCCGGTCTGGAAATATGAATAGAAAAAGGAAGATAGATAACTGCAGATTATCTAATTTGCTTTGCTATTGACCTAAAAAAAACTTGATTTGGTATAACAAAGAAATATGGCTATCTTACATAGCTAGAATTCAGCAGTCCAAAGAACTTGAAGAAATCGAAAGCAATGGACCTCAATTCAATCACTGGAAACGATAAGACAATGGTCGAGACAAACTTACAAGGCTATATAACATAAGGACTGCTAGTGCACACGTTTCAGAGCACTGCTATTTTCATTCCTAGTATGGTTCTCTTTCAAACATCCATCTGCACTTCTTAACAACCTTCGATGGCAATCTTTTTTCCTCGCTGCGAAATCTAACAGAGCTAATTTTCCTGCTTGTTTGACTCTTGTGGTCCCTTGATGATACTTAGATGTCCGCCTTCCTTGCATGCTACAGTGGCTGCTTTCATCTCATTGCAATTCTTGATGAACTTGGTTATTTCCTGATTACATCAGAGTATCAAAAGATGGTAGGCATCAGCCTAGCATAATGTAAAAATATAACATCCCGCTATGGCCATCGCAGATTTTAAAAAAAAAAAAAAAAGTCCAAGTCATCCGCAAGTCTGCAACTGTGATCAATGACATAGAAACAGCTCAGCCATTCCTTTACATGCCCAATTCGAACGGATTATATGACAGGAATGCAGTAAACACTTGAAACAAAAGAGACATATGGGTTTAGAGAAATGCTACACCATAAGAGATGCAGCAAATGCAAAACAACACACATATAACGACAGTTATATCTCAACCCTATGGCGTTCCTGATTGTGTAAATTGGAAGTACAACTACGAATTGACCAACAACAATGACAATATGACAGAAGAGCAAGCAAGACCCGGATTCACATGAGAATGCCATATACAAACGTGAGCAACATCTGCATCAAGACGACAAGTAAGCCTGCTCCTCCAAAATCCATACCTTAGTACTAAGATATTATTCTACTAACACATGCCATCTATATATTGACTTTAATTCACACATAGTCACATACTGCATGATTGTATAACACACAACCTATTCCTATTAACATCATCATAGTTTCAATGCCACAAGAACTCATGTTAGTAAGCACACAATGCATTCATTTGCCATATATCTCAATGCCACAAGACCTCATGTTAGTAAAGCACACAATGCGTTTATGCACACATTGCACAAAGAAATGAAATCCGAAGCGATTATGGCAATCCAAAATGAGATAAAAAGGTTTCCGGACTATGGCATCACCACCCACTGACACACATGTTTCCTACATCTGAACGCACCCAAAGAGCCCGTAAGGCCGAAACTAACTACTCCATATATCCCTCATCCCGATTTCAAGCTAATCAACTAGGTCGTACCCGCTTTGTCTTCCAATATAAGCTTCCCCCTTTTCAGAAAACCTCTAATAACCAAACCACACCGTGAGACCCCTCTAAATCTCATCAATTACCGGAAGAAATTCGATCAAAAATCATTAAACTACAATCCACAACATGATTACAAGATCATTGGCATAAAAATTATGGTCCACAACTATAATATAAGGATGCAATCATTCAAAAAAAATACAATTTTTTCAACATAATTATCCAACTAAAAAATCCCAAATTTTTTAAATACATAACATATTCGTCAACAAAATTAAAACATAAAAAAAAAAAAAAAAAAAAAAAAAAAAAAATTGATTGGCAGTAAACAGCATACCCGATCAGCATCCATCTCTTTGGTAAACTTTGAGGGTTTAATAGCTCTCTTTCCTGCATAATTAAAGTTAATTACTGATTATTTCAAGAATAATTACAGAAACGAATGCATAAATTACTGTAAAAATTAAAGAATTATTAGAAGAAAAAAATTACAAAAAGTTGGAACCTTTGCGAATGTGAGCAGCTTTGCCATGGCGATTGGGAGCGACTTTCTTCTGCTTTTGCTGTCCCTTGAACATGTTCGCCTTCTGCGTCATCTTTACTCTACTTAATTGATGGAGGTAAGAGGTGAGAAAAAAAAAGTGAAAAAGGGGGATTTTTTTTCTGGGATTTTGGTATTTCTAGGGTTTATCTAGGGTTTTGATTGCAAATTGAATTGCAGAAGGTGATGCAATTTGGGGAAAAAATAGAGAGATCCGGGCCGAGTAAGTGTTAGGGTATGGGTACTGTTTTTTCCTTTTATTTGGACTAATGTCACTAATCCATCATAGTCGCAGCCCATATATAATTTGGAATTTGGGACCATTACAAGATTTGGACTGACCCACCAACTTATGGTCGGAATGTATAAACCGGCTAAGTCACATAAATTAACTCGAAAAAATGATAACAATCTGACGCAGGAACGTCGTTGTAATTTCTAAAAAGGGGTTTAAACGGTTTATAAAATGTCACATAAATTAACTCGAAACATGAAATAAAATATCTTCCCAACGCGAACCAAAAAGTCCCGCAAAGATTGACTTTATTCTCAATTCACATGGAATAAGAAATTAAATAAAGTGGCTTAACTCACCAAATCGTTGGTTCGTAACAAAGATACTAGTAACAACTTAACAGTGTACATGTGTTCCCAACTTTAGCATGCAATAATACTCAATTACTCATGATCATGTGAAAATAGTAGAAAGCTAGTTGCATCAGACATCATGCCTCAGCCTCATTCACCAACAATGATATCGAAGCAACCATCATTAATTCCACTCAAAAGTAGTAGTGATGATCACGCCAATAGATCGAATTTCTAATCCAAATTATGATAAATTAGCGGAGACTTAGTTTTCTTGATCAATTAATCGTCATCTAAACGCATGTCGACAAATTTAATATTCTCTTTTACTCCGTACATTTCATTCTAGTCACCAAATAATAATACATGTTTATTGCACACCGTAGAGGCGTAGACCAGTATAGGGAAAACTGGAGTGTGGACAATTACACGTTATGGCGCTAATCACCAAATTTCAAGGCAATTGTCCAAACCCATCTTACTTATCGAATTCCTACTTAAAATCTAAAGTCTTATTATTCAAAAACACTATGTATCGGTTATGACTTATGACTCGTTTAGTATCGTTTTCATAATTTGAGGAAACAACCAAATAAAACAGTTGATCAAAAGTTTCCTAGAAATAATACAAGTCAAATCTGACAACACTTCCTCTCTCCATTTCTCTCCAATATAAATTCTCCCAAATTCTCAATTCAACTGTTGATAAATTCACATTGCCACCCTTTTTTTCTTCTATGATCATTGATCATATACTATACAAATCCCAAAGTTTTAATCTTTGATTTTATATCATTACCCATTTGACGATCTCCGACGACCCACCACATTGGGAGGAGAAATGTGTGGGATATTTGCATACTTGAACTTCAATGTGAGTAGAGAAAGGCGTTACATTTTGGAGGTTCTCTTTAATGGCTTACGCCGTCTTGAGTACCGTGGTTATGACTCTTCTGGGGTTTCCATTGATTCCTGTTCTTCTCCTTCTTCTTGCAATCTTCTCGGTGACGCTGTTCTTTCAAATGGGAATGGGAATGGAGTCAGCAGTTTCAATATCTCTCCTCCACCCCTTGTTTTCCGCAAGGAGGGTAACATTGAATCCCTTGTCAAGTCTGTCTACCAAGGTTTCTTCTCCTTCACCTTTCTTTTATCTCTTTCTCTTTGATTTATGGTTTTTCTGTGTGTTTGAATTTGTGGGCAGTTTTTTTGGAATTTGGGAATTTTGTTTCTGTTGTTAGGTTGTAGTGAATTGCAATGAATTTACCAATTCCTGGGTTTTTCTGGGTGTTTTTGAGTTTTGAGGAGTCGTTGTTTGGAATTACTGGAATTGTGAGTTTTTTCTGCAGTTGGATCACTCTAATGAGCAGAAAGATTAGTGCTTTTTAGCTATTTTCGAATTTACTGAATTACTTCCGTATGTCCGACCCCCCCTTACCTCGCCTTAGGCGCGAACCTGTGAGGCACTAGGGTAATAATGTTGTTGGTTTGCTGAGGATTATGCAATATGAGATCGCAAAGAAATCAATCTGAGTTGATGAAACAATTTCATGGTGTTTGATTAGCAATCACATTGGAAAATTTTGCACTGTTTTGTTGAGATTGCGCGGGAGATGGAAGTTTGTGGGTGCCTGAATCGTGTTATGGAAGAGCAAAGCTTGAATCTTTGGACATATATGTTAAGCTACTGGTGCTGCCAGTCAGTTCAAATTATGATTGTATGAATCTAGTTCTAGACAAATGTGTGATTCACTGATGTAACAAATTTGTTTTCACGTTCTGACTGCCTTGGTTTTACTTTGCGACACTGTGTTTCTTCTAGTATTGACTATTGAGTTGATCATTTTATATTACTTTTATCAAAACATTTTGATGGCAATGAACATATTTTGGAAGTGGTTTACCTTGTTAAAGCCGATACTTCAGGAGAAGATTGTGCCGAACCATGATTATGATGGTCTCAGAAGTTTAAACTGTGGGCATAGAAGAGCTTTATTTTCCTGTTTTCAGTCTCGTTAGTTTATTTTGGCGTGGGAAAGATTCTCATGAGAGCAATATCTTCTCCGTATTAAATGGTTTATTTGTTACTAAGGTTGAATTTGGTTGCAGATGCTGCAACAACTGAATTGAATTTGGAGGAGTCATTTCCCGTTCATGCTGGAATAGCTCACACGCGATGGGCTACTCATGGGGAGCCTGCACCAAGAAATAGTCATCCACAGACCTCTGGTCCTGAAAACGAGTTTCTTGTTGTACATAACGGGGTTATTACTAACTATGTGGTATGAACCCTCTTCTTTTAAAATAACCCTTTCAGGACACTGGTTTTTAACAATTAAGCTTGTATTAGATTTTGAGTCATAAAATCAATTAACAATCTAGGTTAAAATTTTAGCTTTTTTCCGTGCTGTTATGGCGCTCATTTATGTTCAGGCATAGTGTTTGAATATATACTGGATTTAAGCATATGTTTGTTACTTCTACTTGTAGTTTCATTGCATATCTTTTGTTGCTTGTTTAGGTATTAAAAGAAACGCTAGTTCGACATGGATTTACATTTGAATCTGATACTGACACTGAAGTTATACCAAAGCTCGCCAAGTATGTCTTTGACAAAGCAAATGAAGGAGGAGGTATTTCTTCTTTATACATTCAATGTTGCGATAATTTTCCATCTTTCTATATATAAGAGATTTTGGAAAAATAATGGGTCTGATCCAGCTTAATACAGAGTACAGTTCTTTATCTTTGTGTGGTTAACCACAGTCTTCTATAGCTGTTAATCACATCTCATTTCCTGTTCTTCCAGGAGAAGCTACTGTTTCATTCAGTGATGTTGTCCTTGAGGTCATGAGGCATCTTGATGGAGCATATGCTCTTATTTTCAAAAGTCGGCATTATCCAAATGAGTTAATTGCTTGCAAACGTGGTGGTCCATTGCTTCTTGGTGTCAAAGTAAGTAAGATGGTTCCAATGCATTACTAATGTGATGAATTAGCTTCACTTTCCCAATTTGCAGCTCTTGTGCATGAGTAAACTGTGTAGCTCTATATTGATATCAGCCATCAGGTCTTTAATACTTTATATGTGGTTGTCCTGTTGTTTCTTGTCTTCATATTGTGCTGGTTATCATTCGTCTGAATTTATATACGATGTGCACCTTTTTAGAAATATTCTTCTCGCTACAATCTCATTCACAAAAATAAATGATGAATTTTGATGCTTTACATCAAGGATTTAGAGCACAGTATCTGCCTTATATACTATGGCTGGAATGTTTAATACATTATCTTGTTTCAGTTTATTACTATTATATAGTTGGATAGACAGGGCCACTGAAGCTTGAAACTCACGTGTCTTGTCTTGAACTCTCGACAATTACAGATGCAGTTTTCATTGAAGATTCTTTCTAATGTTACCACTTATTGATTCAGGAACTCACAGAAGACGTAACTGCTGGAGCGTCTTTTGCTGATTTCAAAATTTTGAAGAATGGGCAGCCAAAGGAACTTTTTATCTCCAGTGATCCTAATGCTCTTGTTGAACACACGAAAAAGGTTTTGGTGATAGAGGATGGTGAAGTGGTTCACATTAAGGTACTTATTCTTTTGCTGTTAGGCATATGTGTAGTTATTGGGTGAAGAAATGCCTGTGCACTTGAGTTCCAATTGCTGGGGCTGGCCTCTTTGGTCATCATGGCATATATAGTTTTCTTTTGCTACAGGGGCGTCTTTTCCTGACTTCCACCAAATCTGAGTTAGTAATTTGCATCGCAAATTCGCAAGATTACCGGGAGTTCTTGTCTGTCTTTTTGAACTGCATTTAGTGTGCTTGTGAGCAGAAACCGATAGCTTATATGTCCAAGTCAGGTCTTCGGCTGTCTTGTGTCGTTGATGTTAAGTTGCTCTTCTGCTGCTGTGAGCGTTGTGGACATTGGGTCCTGGCCTCCATTTGGTGAAAGGGGTAGCAGAGTGGAGTTGCAATCCCCTTGGTTTCAAATTTTCTCTAGTTCATCTCCTTCCATGAGACCAAATGATAATTAAACATGCTGACGTCCAAAGAAATTTCATCCATTTAGTTCTCTCAACTCTAGATTTTTAGAGTCTGGAGGTGAATTATACCTGATGACGAACAATTTCACTAGATACTGCTTATCTGATGCTATTTATACCACTTACACCTTTCGGCCTCCCACTCACTACTTTGTGAACACAGTGAGTGAACAAGGATATACACACTTAGTGAAATACACTTTTTAGGAATTGGAGCCTGTGAATTAGATGGTCTTGTTTGAATGTCTGATTCCTTATATTCAACCCTTTTGCAGCATTATCAGATCCCATATGTGAATGAAACACTATTCGATATTTATTTTTATCTGTTATATTATGTCAGGATGGAGGGGTAACAATTCTCAAGTTTGACAATGATAAAGGGAAAATTAATGGTGTTCTTTGTCGGCCTGCTTCTGTGCAAAGAGCATTGTCCATTCTTGAAATGGAGGTTGAACAAATAAACAAGGGAAAATATGACCATTACATGCAGAAAGAGATTCATGAACAGCCTGAATCATTGCTAACAACAATGAGGGGAAGGCTAATTCGTGGAGGTTCGTGCAAAGCCAAGTCTGTCCTGCTGGGTGGAATTAAGGATCATCTTAAGACTATCAGGCGTAGCAGGCGCATTGTTTTTATTGGTTGTGGTACAAGCTATAACGCTGCGTTAGCCTCTAGGGCTATATTGGAAGAACTTTCTGGTAAGTGTGATTCTTTCAGATATTTATACGAAATTTATAGGTTCTTCAACACCTGATTAAAACTATTGTCTGTCAGGCATTCCTGTTACAATGGAAATCGCCAGTGATCTGGTTGACAGGCAGGGACCAATATACAGGGAAGATACAGCTGTTTTTGTCAGTCAATCTGGTGAAACTGCAGACACATTGCAAGCATTGGATTATGCTTTAGAAAATGGGGCTTTATGTGTTGGTATAACAAACACAGTCGGGAGTGCAATTGCCAGGACTACACATTGTGGTGTGCATATAAATGCTGGTTCTGAAATAGGTGTTGCAAGTACTAAGGTAGAATTCATTCTTCTACTTTTTCCTCTTCTTTTTTCCTCTCTAGGTGTAACAGACTAACAGCTACAAACCGTGATAAACAGGCATACACAAGTCAAATAGCTGTGATGGCGATGCTATCTTTAGCTATTGCTGATGACACCATCTCTAACCAAGCCAAAAGAGAAGCTATAATTGATGGCTTGTTTGAATTACCAAGTATGTCCTTTCCCTTAGGCTTACCAAATGGTTACCACTTCACAAGGTAATAATGATTCTTACCATAACATTGGGATTGCAGATCGTGTTAGAGAGGTGCTACAACTTGACCAAGAAATGAAAGACCTTGCTAGACAGTTGATTGATGAGCAATCACTTCTTGTTTTTGGAAGAGGATACAACTATGCAACGGCTCTAGAAGGTGCACTGAAAGTGAAGGAGGTATCTCTGATGCATAGTGAAGGAATACTTGCAGGTGAAATGAAACATGGCCCGCTAGCCCTTGTCGATGAAACTCTACCTATTGTTGTAATTGCTACTCGTGATTCTTGTTTCAGGTTGGTCCTTTTTTGTCCATGGTTTCATTTATCAGCAGAAGTTATTTCATGTTTTTTTGTCTAATTAACATCTTCATACAGCAAGCAACAATCAGTAATCCAGCAACTTCATGCTCGCAAAGGCCGTTTAATTGTGATGTGTTCAAAGGGTGATTCAGCATCTGTCTGCCCCAGTGGATCATGTCGTGTCATTGAAGTTCCTCAGGTTGAGGACTGCCTGCAGCCAGTGATCAACATAATCCCATTGCAGGTACCTTCTATTCTCTCTTAAAGTTTTTTTTTTTTTTTCAAATCTTCTCCTTGGGTACCCGGCCTTTCTTCCAGACTCCTGAGCTATTGGAATAATCAAATTTGGCCATCACTTTGTTTTGATGTTGTCCATGCTCCCGTAATGTGAAATAGCCTATCTCCTGGCCAAAGATCAAGAATTCTGAAATAAAATGACACTCTAGGAGAGTAGGAGTCTAGGACTGATGGCGGATGGTAATCGTGTTATGTGAAACGATAAGGATTTAGAGAGGAAAATACTGTTCTGAAAATGGTTGTTGCAATCTTGCAATCATATTTCCTCTCCAAACACAAGGGTATCTAACTTGGGTATGTATCCGTGCATGTGTTGACAAATTGCTTTTTTTTTTTTGTGCAGTTGTTAGCTTATCACCTGACAGTATTGCGAGGCTTCAATGTTGACCAGCCACGAAACTTGGCAAAGAGTGTGACAACACAGTAGTTAATCTTGTAGTGTACGAGGCTTCTGAATCTTTAGTGATAGGAGGAGGGATTAGTTTCGCTGGAGAAATTACCGACATGTAATGCAGATTCGAATACAGTATAACTTATCAATATCATTTGTCGATTTCCATAGTTCTGTGAGCATTGGTTCATTCTTTGATCTGGGTTCAGCAGTGTCAAATTGACTTCGACAATGTACATGTTTGTCTGTCGAAAAAGGAGCTAGTTTGCTATAAATTATACAATCATCTGAGCTGTTGCTCTTCTGAGAGCCTGTATTTTGTATAAAAGGTTCCTGATCCAAGTTGTAGCATTCTCCAAACACCACATATCAGATCACTGTTCTTCACAGTTGATGGGTTATCTTACTCGCACTCGGCTACCCAAGAGGGCTGCGTATCTAAGTGATGAAAACAGAAAAACTTGTGTATTCACCACATAGAAAAAGTTGGTTTTAAACTCAGGCATACTTCGATATGCAAGCTCCATTTTGGAGCCTGAAAATCGATTCATTCTGCGTGAATTTTTTTTCTGACTGTACATCAACCGAAGTTCAATCGATCATGAATTCATATAGATACACTTCTATACCAAAAAAATCGACACAAACAGACGATATGACCCTTCCTAGCTACTCCAAGATAACACTTTTTATCCTCAAATCCTTCAAATTCCACCCAGAATAATGAGCTGAATGTATCATCATCAGTACATTTTGGTTCTAGTTGTATCAGGAAGAGGTGTGCCATCTAGGAAGTGCATGATCATTGCTAGGGCCCTAAGAGGCTCATAACTTGGTACTTGATGCCCTGCTCCTCTTACTGTCGCAAATGTCAAGTTCCCTTCGTACACTTGTGTGTATCCACCAACCTGAAACCGAAAATTAAGCAAGTAGATTCATCAACAATGCACCAATGCAGACGTATTTTGAACCCTGATCCTCTACGGCCAGTGATATCGAAAATTGTTTTTGTAATTACCTCTCCCTTGATGTACCAAGGGTGCCATTTTGTCGTGATTGGAAGTCCCATTACATCTAAGGATTGCCTAGTTGATGTAACTGGAATTCTTCCATCAGTGTCACCACTGCAACAAATTAAATTTGCATGTTATCGTTTCGTTCGAGATCCTCTCACATATTCATATCATATGTTAACAAATGCAATGCAACAAACGGAGGGATGACTAAGTCTACAATAATGAGAGAACTTGCCTAAATATCCAAACACGAATGCCCTTAGAAATGAACTCCTTTAAGAGTGGAATAATGGTTGTTGGACTGTCTAGCCATTGACTGATAACTTCACTGCGAAGGTACATAAAATTGTTTTTATGAACATAAGTTCATCAAAATTATATCATATATGCGCGCATAGTTAGATCATGCCAAACATGAGATGCACGTAATGTTACCTGCAAGGTTCCCAATCGAAAGGTAATTTTGTCACATTGGCATGGAGAGCCTTTTGCACCTCAGGGGAGTTCAGGTAAGCATGCACGTAAGTATCGCTACACGGGTCCAAAACGAGCTGCAACCACACAAATTAAAAGGGACGATAGTTCAGAATTGTTACTCTCTCCGTTCCAAAAAGAATGAATAATAATTATTTTCCTATACGCATTGATTTTCTATACGAAGTCCAATAATGACGACTTACTGTGGGCTTCTTGGGTCTAACAGTGAGATTGGTAGAGAGACAAACTGGTGCATAAATGTTGTAAATGTCTAAGAATTGGATATCATATTCAACTGCATCTGTAGCTGAACTGCACACATCACTTTGGTCGATAACTTCGGGAGAAAAATCACAATGTTTCATAATTTGATTTCTATGTAGGTCTGATATTAGTGCATGTGTCCAAAAAAACTCGTACATTCCCTTCATGTCTGTTTCGTCGTTGATCACTGCATTTCCAATCTGCAATTCAACACGACAATTAGTGAGTTCGTTTTTTGTCAGTAAAACTTAAGAATGAAGGGTCCGAGCAACATACGTGATACGTAATACGTTATACAACAGTGCACTAGTGCTAGACAACCTTCAAGCTAAGGTACATCAGTACATGTCAAAGTACAAACATGTAGCGTGAATGTGGGGATTGGGGAACAAGAACAACAACTAATTAAATCAAACAACCTGGAAATTGTAATCATTCTCTTTGTTATTTATCTGTGATTAGGAAGTTTCCTGCATTATAGAAAAATGCAGAGGAATGCCCTGCCATTTTTTATAGAAGATTCCAAGGAGGCAATCCCAAGATTAGACATCCAAAAATCTGTCAATTTACCACATACATCCACATGTGTTTGGCGCAGTTTATGGGATCTTTTGCTTCCTTTAATTATTAATTAAGCTTCTTAATTAAATCCATAACCTTACCACAAGTCAAACCCCTTAATTATCACTAATAGTCCCGATTGTTGAAAATACGTATGGTACGACTTTTTGAATATTTTTCTTTATTCATAGATTACCGAAAATGGTTTATCACGATTCAGCGAAAACTAAATAAGAAAAACCCGTAAATAATCACTAGCCTAATTAGTATAAGAAGATCAGATTAATGGTAAATTATTAATTAGTAGAAGGGTAAAAAAGGAAGCATACAATGATTCCTTGGAGATTGATGATAGTGTCATTAGTAGCATGAGTGTTGTGTTGGAGAATGGTATGAGCAAGCTGTGGAACATAATGACCAGCGTAACTTTCACCAGAAAGGTAAAAGTCCCTTCCTTTGTACTCCGGAAACCTCTCAAACCAGTTTACCAAGAACACATAGTTGTCCTCAGCTGTGCTAGCATCACCATTGTTGTCGTAATCGGATGTTCGATTCGAGTACGAAAACCCGACTCCGGCAGGGGACTCCAAGAACAAAACATTTGCAGCTACATGATTTAAAACAAGGTCGATTAGCTAGCTAAGTATGGAGGCTATATATGGACACAATACTCAATTTCGATGTCACCCTCTTATAATATCGACCTATATTGGTTGGATCATACTCTATATAACATTTAGTAGATCAGAAGAATACCTCGATTCCATGAATATTTATTTCTATATAAAGATTTCCCGTCACTTTTAACTCGGAACGGACCTAACTCCTCCATAGCTCCATAGGCTAGAGAAGAACAACCAGGTCCTGAAATCAAATCAATAAAATTCGTTAGAATAGGCGACATTACAACGTCGCACAAACTCGACACCTTAATTCTAACCATTGTATTAAAACGTCGCTGATACACAATGCCTGAGATTGAATTTAACCACTATACCAAAACATCGCCCACAAATAGCTAGTACTCCGTAGTAAAAAAAAGTGTACACAGTTTAAAGTAAGACTGTTTCATTTTCTACGTTACTGTTAATTTTATTAATAATAATTAAGATGGCAGAAATTGCAAACACACATGAATCAAAGATTATGCGGGATTTAAGCCATGGTTTGTTCCGCAGGCAATGGTGAACATATGTACTATCTACTTGTACTCTTTGCATCTCGAGATCCTTGAATTATATACTTGCTGTGACGTACTATATACTACATCCATCCACCATTTCTAGAGACGACATTATTAAAACCCACGAAAAATATACTTCGTAATTGTGTTTCTTATAGGTATTCCTCTAACAAATCAGTAAAACTCGATAATTGATCTAGTAGTAGGAGTGGTTTATATTGAGTGTACGTGTAATAATTCGTCCTCAAGGCATTTTTCTTCGATTCATCCATTTCGACCATATAAAAGAACCATACTGAAATCAAGCACAATTATAAATTATCCCATCTACCGGCATAATTACACTCTTCTACACTTAAAATGTATGGTGGCCTTTGCTTGTGTCTCTTTCTAGACCAGCTACACAACATTTGCTTGTCACCATTCATCATGTATATTATATGTGTACAAATTAAAGAGCAAATGACAGATAATGACACATGAATCATTGATGAATGTATGGGCAACATTAACACACCCTTATCTCTCAAAAATGCAAATGAAATGAATCTCCTAACTCATTATTATTTCTCAACCTTCAAACCTTCTTCTTCACGGTTTTGCACAGCCACATGCAATAAACACATGCATACAATTATTGAAATAAACTGGTAAGAAAATATGGACCCATAATAATAATAATTTCAAACTTAGCATGCATATTATACGTACACTGTCAACACTGATCAAATTAAATCAATAGCAATCCAATCCTATCACATTCATTCACTAAACAAGAAGTGTGTATAAAAGTCGTCGTTTTTTACCGTTATAAAAGGGATTCTCGGTTTGTTTGTTTTTGGACGTTTTCATGACATAATTTATGTAATTCTAGTGCACTATAAGGTCACTCTTGAAAGTGACTAATACAAAAATGACTTAAATGATGAATTGTAGATCCTATAATGATAGGGTTTTACCTTATTAATCAATTATTGCTACGCCATTTTGTTTTTTTTAACCTAGAAGCCAAGTGTAGAATGTAAGGTCATACACATCACACATGCTACAGATGTTCATTGTACATACGTCGTTCCCATCTCAACGGTTTTCATATAATGTACTCAATTTTTAAGTAGGGAACTATTTCATTTACGAGATTTGAATTGAAGAGTATATATTCCATCAATGTCGATGTTTGGTTGAAATATAACTAACAACTTACATGTATACAATGCCAAGCAATTCAAAATAAGTAAATAAGTAAAAAAATTACCTCCATTAAGCCAAAGAATTAAGGGCAAAGAATCCTTAGATGCATTATTCTTAGGACGATCAGCTTCCACAAAATAGTAATAAAAGGCTCGTCCAGCCTTAGTATCAACCGTGACATATCCACCATATTGCGTGAACTTGACGTTAGGCTGCCCAGGCAACTTCTCAATTCTATCTCTCTCCTTCATTGTCTTAGGATGATGGTGAGGATGATGATGGTGCTTATGCTCATGATGCTCATTACTCTTCTTGTTCTTCATTCGTTTCGACAGCGAAAATTCGAATAAACTCTTGTCTATACTACTCCCATTTACATGATACTTTGCCTTGTATAAGCTACCAAGATGTGAAGTTTGTGTGGGTCGTCGTGCATTTGTTAGTGGCAATAATGCAAAGAAGATTGTTGATAAAGTTATTAGAAGAATGGTTAGCTTTTGGTGATGAGCTTCCATATCTTTTGTTAGCTAAGAAATGAAGAGCTAGAGATTCAAGTGGGGGGCTAGAAGGACCATGCTTATATATATATGCAAGTAGCTAGACATGTAATATTATACACTATGTGGGGTGAGGGTTACGTTATTGTAAAAAAAAAAAAAATGTGTTCTATTAGCTAAAAAGGTTTGACTTAAATAATTAATAGAATATAATAGGTGTTATAATTGTATTTCTTGTGCTCTATTACTAGTTTGCATGCCCGGCCGGCGTCTGGGCTGTATATATGTATATTGTTATATTCATTTTATAAAATTGTCGGGTTATCTTTGTTATAATAAGTGTCTTTCTAAAAAAGACTTGGTTTCAGTTTTTAATATATAGTATTAGATTGTAAAGGATTATAGTTGTTGATCGAAGTGATCTACTCGACTACTTATAAAGTGATTTCGATTACACATTCGATAATTTTGTTTGCGTTTTATCTCTCATTTGTAAGCACCATACAAAGTTTAATTAAGTGAATCGATCAACGGTCAAACCATGTTAAACGTCCAAATGATTCAAGCCCACCATGTTATTATCTCATTCAAAACCATAGATTATGATTTCGTTGTTGTAGTTCGGCGCATATGTTTTTAATTTGTAAAGAATGCACGGCCATGTTCTTACATATAATTTCAAACATGTGGCGTAATCACATGCTTTCAAATTAAACAAGATCAAATACACATTAGCTCATTGCATGCTGTATGTGATTGACGATGATGAATGTAAGTTGCGTACATCGCAATTCACACCACGACTCAACATACTCCATCCTAACGATAATTCATGAATTGGTCTTCCAACAGTAATTCACTCACCTTGTATTGCGTACCGAAATAATGTACGTAACTAATAAATACAATTGACTTATTAGTAATTTTTAAGTTACGTTTAGCATTAGCAATCCCCTTAGAATAAGTACATATTTTTTTGTTCAAAAAAAAAAGTACGTATTTTAGAATTTCAACGACAAGCTTATTGGGCTTTAGGTAGACAGGTCTAAGAAAAAAAAAAAAATTGGATCTTATTTTCTTCCGCCATTGGGCTGCATGGACAGAAATCAACGGACAAAAAAGTTGGGCTGAATATGGGCTTTCTTTTCCGATAGTGGGCTGAATGAACAGAAGTATCGACCCACAGGAGATGAAAAATGAGTGACCGGCGGACTTAGCTCAGCCGGTAGAGTACCCGGCTTTCTAACCAAGTGGTCATGGGTTCGATGATCATATACGAGTATACGACAATATACACACACTATTATTCGATACACAGGTTTATCATATCACGCAAGGCGACCTGACCTTGTAGAGTTGTAAACTTGTAATAAAGCCCCATGTTGTGAGCAAATAAACCTCATCAAGGAAATGCATCACAAAAATTTGCAAGTCAAATTTGACCTATCAATTTGGGTCGGTCGTAGTACATTGTAAGCTTAACAAATGAGTAGAAGATTGAGTGGGGAAATATATTTGTCCGAACACTGTACTATGTAATATCAAATGAATTCTTAGGTGTCTAGACGGATCGAGCCTTATCAATCAAAATTCCTAAAGTTTGAAACTTTGTTTGAACCTATTATTGTTATTATATTATTTTATCTAAAAATCCATAATAATTTACAAAAAATTGGTGGGGAGCCGAGATACGATCTGAGCCCCCACACCCTTTGCTATGGAAAAATCAATCCTAGTAAAAATAAAAGCTGCAGCCTGCGCTCCGATATCCTGCGTCCTGGAGAACTGCATACATCCCACGATGACAACATACATACACACATCATTAAACGTCAGCACTCGCTCGAGTTTCAACAAACCAACGAGTTGAAATACCCATTTTAGAACAAACCCTTTATTACCAAAAAAGGCATAACACAAGATGTATGGGTCACATTTCTGGGGGCCAAACATGCAGAAAATGCTGATGCAATAGCTTTGCGGAAAGTAGTATAGAACACGGAATTTATTCTCCGATCAGTGTCCTCTCGATCTTTAGTCTTCTACAGACTGCGTGTTTTCTCACACTTTAACTCTCGACATAAACATGTATTTTCATATGAAAGAAAATCAAAAGGGGGTTAGCAGAGACGTGTTGAAGGACCACTTGTACGCTAACAAAGCTTGTCACGCACTTTTTCCATACCACCATTTTGACCACGACCCATCTATAGGCACCCAATTTTAGCACCAAAACTTGTCCACTTGTTTTGTCGTTTTCGTTCCGAATAAGAAGACTCAACTCCTGTAAAGCCTTGAACATAGTGATCGGAAAACAATACGAGTATAGTCTATTTAAGTAATTAGAAGTTGTAATTAAGCGTGAACCCTAAAATGAACTCGTCAAATCATTAGCCGAGCGTTGATCGTTAACCTTAACTTGGGGAAGTCCGAGTTCAACCAGACTAACTCTCATTTCTTTCAAATGCGTTGTTTTTCCTATGTTCAATCATTTCTAAACATCATTGCACCAGTGATCATTTTTATTCCGCGTCAGTTTTCTGTTATCAAAACTTATTACGACGGAATAAGAGTATAATCATTTGAGAAATAAATGAATTCTATTTACACACTTTTTATGTAAGACATGATAACACAATCAAGCAAACTATATTAATTTAGACGTTGTCAAAAAAAAAAAAAAATCAAGCAAACTATTTACAAAAAAAATGAGAAAAATAATAATTAATCTAAAGAGATGAGAATATTAGCTAGTTTTCCACTTTTCCTATGGGTGGTAGAGTGTTCTTTTTTTTTTTTTTCCACCAACTTGACTATTTTCACAAACTCTATAAAAAGGCCAACACTTTCATTCTTATTCCTTCATTCAAACTCAACCAAAAAAATAAAAAAGATCCAAACTTTTTATATAATTTTTCATTCTTATCATCATTTGAACGTTTCCAATGGTGGTTTTGCTCAAGAAAATTGCTCATTTCCCCCAAAAATCATCAAAACAACACAAACTGGATCATTCTGAATCAATAGCTCTGCAATCTTTCAACACAAGTTTCTCAGAAAATTTGCATAAATTGTTGTCTGATCAAAAAAATGGGTTGAATTATGCATCTTTTTCTCTGTCCTGCTACATCCCCTGTCTCAAGTTTATGCAGGGGATGAACAGAGCATTTGCAAAATTGGTGAAAGATTTGGACTATCCTGTTTCCAAATGGAAGGGGAAGTTGGCTGAAGATTATTTCTCCTACACTTTGAACATCTTAGATGCTCTAAACTCGATTTCGAGTTCGATATCGTATGTGGGTGTTAAAAGATTGAACCTTTCTCATGAAGTAAGTTTGATCACAAGTTCTCCTTCTTCAGCAAGTAATAAGCATTTGAAACCAATAATTCCCAAGAAAGTTGAAGGGTTGAATTTCAAGGAATCCATGGATTTGGGAAGTTTTGGTTGTGGTAAAGAGAAGCTTGTTCATGAAGCTATGATGAAAATGAGGAGTGTTGATATGTTGGTTTTGAAGGTTTTGGTATGTGGGTTATGTGGTGAATTTAGTGGGAAAGGTTGTGAGTTTAATTGGGGGGAATTTGAGGAGTTTAGTAATTTGGTATTTAGGGAAGAATTTGGGATTATCAAGGAGATTAAGGAGATTAATGAAATGGTGAAGAAAGTTGAGGCTTGTTTGGTTGGTGAAAAGAAGAGTGAAGCACAAGAATTGAAAAACAAGTTGAGTGAACTTGAGAGTTTAACAGAAATGGTGGGAAAAGAGGTTAATTGCTTGTTCTCTGAAGTGCTAGCTAGGAGAAATGAGTTGATTAATTGTTTTAGGCTTCCTAAGTGTACATAAAACTAGGAAATTGTTCATCTGTTTTTATGATATAATTTATTTATGTAGATTTGAATTAATTTGGTTTTGATTTCATGTATAAAGTTTATGTTCCTCCCTCCTCTCCATGATGTTTTATCTGATTTGGAGGGAAATGGGATTTTACAATGTTATACTAATCAATTGTACATTCAATCCTCATATTGTAATAAATTTAATTTCATGTTGCAAGCGTTTTCGAAGCCTGATCCTGAGTGCCACCCGCATAAGCTTACGAGAAAAGCTAACTGACATTTGCATAATCGATTACATGGCAAAGCATTACTGTTGTCTGTCACCACATGAAAAACAAGCAATGCATTTTTCATCCTTGGGACCAAAAATTTCAGTTTCTTGCTTTGTGCTTACTCCTAAGAGGTATACAGACCCTATACTAAGGGTAGACACTATGCTGATGCAATGAGACAGTATGAGAAACAGCAGCAGAAGCGCGCATAGGTACATGCATAGCAGTCTGAATCAGGTTATAAGTGCCAGAATGAATATCAGCCTGTCATTACTACGATTGTCTTAACCCATATGTTTCGGCACCATGAGAAATGTATCATGTATACACTGCATTGCCATGGGCAAAAAGACTGAATTTCAGCTACATGGTAGCGAATTCTCCATATGAGATTGCTCTCAATGTATGTCAGGACACAGATAACTCAGTTGCTCTCAATGTATGTCAGGACACAGATAACTCAGTTCTAAATGGTCTAGGAACAACATATTTACAGCTTATTCAATTGTTTGATGTCAACTTAGAGCTACACGATGTCTCTTGGTTAAACGCTACTCCATCAAAAATCTGCTACTCTGGGATTCTGGGAGCATACCAGAGACCAGCAAGACAACGAGACAGAGAAGAGCATCATGGAGAAACTGTCGGACTTCCAGACTCGCTCTCAGGTTTCTTTCTCTTCCGGGTGCTATCACATGGTGGTCTGAATGGATGAAGCAACGAAGACTGAGTTAGTGCAAAGTCAGTGCTACTTCTAGAAATTCGGACTACCGTGAGGGAGAGGAAAGAGTATCAGTACCCAAGGTGTAATGTAATATCTGAATCCGCTTTCTCAAAGTCACTGTTGCAGACTGCATCAGTAGCTAAAGCAGCAAGTTTTTGAGGAGAAACCTTTCTTTCCATGGGGTAGTATTCAAGATACATCTGCTCAGAGCTCTCAGGTGGTGTCGAAAAGCCTTGAAGTTTTGCCACCTATAATCACAAAAATGAAGTTGGCAATCTTTCTCACCCAACCACAATACAATTGTATATTAGGTGAGGTCAGAAACGAAGTTAGTTAGTTACCTGTCTGCGTAAGCTCTCATTCTCAAGCAATGCCCTTTGTTCCTATATAAAACACAGCAATCAAGGAACAGTGAGCTTGAGTATAATCAAATTATATTGACAAGCACAATCTGCAATATACATGTATTTTAGTCTATCCCTCCAAGAAAGAATCACGCCATCCCTTTCTCTATGGTAATCAAGTGCTTTACGAAGCAAAGAACATGTCACATACTGACATGTGTATCAAGGATGGCATTGGTTCAGTACAAAGAGAAATCTTAATGCCTTAAGGAATCCCTGTATATGAAATTAAGGGCTGTTTCTATCATCAGAGACATGGCATCGGGTGGAACTTTATTATCTAAAACTAAACAGACCTAGTTCGGTTCCAGACAGTCATTCTATGTATCATGGAAATAACTGATACAAACATAAATGGACAAGGTGAATCATAAAATTTGCTCTCTCTGTAATCTCTTCCCGAAACATTGCATAGAGAACTATTAGCTTTCAGACTTTCAGTTGGAAAATAATTCCTTCAAAGAAAAACCAGTGAACATACATTTCCAGCCCTTTAAGTCTTAAGGCATACGGCATACCTGTGATCGTGAGAGCTCAAGCTGTTCCATCAGTAACTGATCCTGCATCAGTACATTTTCACACTAATGTTGGTGAAACTCGCACACAACAACACACGTTTTCTCAACTCAAAAAGACAACCTTAAATGTGACAAGGTTACATGCACTGACCTTCTTTGCCTTCACAGATAATAACCCTTCATTTAATTGCTTTTCTAGCTGTTGCAAATCTTTCAAGCTCAAGCCAGACAATTCTTTACCCTGTAGCCTCCTGTAAGTTGATCAGAGTTGTAAGAAACCCAAATACTCAAGTTCAAAAAAAAAAAAACAAAAAAAAAGTTGTACATTTGTCCTATCTGGAGTTTTGCTATCTCATCTTTCAGATAATCAAGCTCTTTCGCATCCTCCATCTGCTAATTGTAAACAAAAATGTGTCAGATCAAAGTTGCAATGTTACTTTCTCTCTATAGAATCTTATAGCAGATCAAAGTTCAGGCCAGTACCTCATCAAGGTTCGGTATTCCACCTACGATGTCAGCAGATTCTCGAGCATTCTGGTACCTCAACAGCGTTCTTTTCATGCTGCATAGAACGAATAAGCACATGAGGCAGGGACATTAAGGATTTGCATACAGTGAGCATGAAGTGATGAAGAAGGTTGGCATGCTATGCATTCCAGAGGTTTTGGGTCCAATTCACTCTGCACAGAGATGTTCTAAGATGTATGCTATCCCGGCCTCTAATCCAACCCACGATAAATAGTGCATCCACCACGACTATATATGTTCTAGAGTTGAGCGTCTCCTCAACTTGATCTTGTCATACGTGATCAAGGACTTACAAATTAAACCCGCCCTTCTCTTTCTCCTAAAATAAACTCGAGCATAATTGTTCTTTTGGTCAACGAAACACCTATTATTAGATCTACATGCGCTTGAACTTCCGTCACATGATCAGCCACGGGTACAAGCCTACAACTCTCTCAAAAAATGAGTTTACTAATGACTAGGGTTCTCTTCATCCATGCCATGCACAATCTATTGTATGTTCAGAATCAACAAAGAACAAACGTGGACATTTAGAATCAAACACAACACTGACGATAAATTAAGGTCTCGAGGCTTATCAACATCGCAATTTAGTTTCTTTACATGAGATGGGCAAGCTCTTCACCTCCTCAATCTCCAGTCCTTTATGTTATTATCTTTGTGTATCCATATTAGACGATACGAGGTCTATGACAATTGACACCAAATGACACTTGTTGGACACTTCTTTTCGACCTTAAATCGTTGTCACGGCATAGCTAGTTTGACATCCGAACACACCTAGCCCGACACACACTTAAGTAGCCTCATACTAATAAACGTACAATTGACACTTGAACATACACAATCTCCTAAAAAAACGAGTCACATTAACAATGTACATACAAAATCTTCACACCAGGGTACTAAAACTTTCACAGGGAGAGCAACATTACAGAAAACTTTGAAACTTTCACAACAGTAAGCCTGTTCTAACTGATTATTGAGTAATTGCCAACAAAATGCATGAAAAATCTTCGAAATTTACGGGTAAAAGAAACGAAATTTCCTTTACAAATATAAAATCTAAAAACCCCAGATTCAGCGGAGTAGATTATAGTATACGCAGGAGAAGTTGAACATTCCTGTGAAAATTTATTAGACAGAAAACAGATATAGCAGTAACAGACCTAACAGTCAGAAGAGTCAAAGAAACATCACATGCAAGATACAAGCACAAATTTTGTTCAAAAATTGAAAATTCACACCATCAGTCAACCCTCACATGTACTAATTCAATCAAAAAAATCCCCAAAGATGGAAACTTTATCAAAAAATAATCACACCCTAATAAGTTTATATTATAATTATGTTCATAAACATAAAACCCAGAAAAATGCAACATGCAACACATAAAAAAGACAACATTTTTATCCTAAATAAAAGCCAACATATATTATATCAAGAAAGGGAGTTTTTTTTTTTTTTTTGTTCAAGAAGATTGAAGAATAAGATACCTAGTGCTTGAGAATTCAAAGAGTCTACCAGTACTGGAGAAAATAATAACAGCAACCTCAGCATCACAAAGAACAGCAAGTTCATGAGCTTTCTTCAACAAGCCAGACCGCCTTTTCGAAAATGTGACTTGCCTACTATTCGCATTCTCGATCTTTTTTATCTCAATCTTTCCACGCCCCATTTCACTTCAACAAAAACCCAGAAAAACCCACAAAACAATTTTTAATTTTTTTTCGAATAAAGCTGTCTTCTTTCAATAATTTTTCTAAGAAAAATGAAAATCCCCTGTTTTCCCCTGTTTTTTTTTTAAATATAATAAAAGGAGAAAAAGAAAAAAGTTTCCTTTTTGGGAAAATTTCCCTCTTCTAAAACTGACCCATTATAGTTCACAAAATACCCAGAAAAACCCAGAAATTGTTTGAAGAAAAGCCTAGAGAAATGGAAAGAAAAGCTTATATCTTTTTTCTACCAAAATCCCCTGTTTTTCCTCTGCCTCTTAAATATGCAAAGGAAAAAGAAAAAAAAATGAAAAGGAAAAAAATGCTTCCTTATCAGTGAAAATTTACTGAGTTCTAAACTTGGAAAAAGAAAGGAGTTGCTAAAAATGGAGAGAGAAAGAGGAGAGGAGGGAGAAAGATGGGAAGGTAAAGAGGCGTGAGTAGGAATATTGAAAACGCTATTCTCCAATTGGAGAAAGAAAAATAAAAAGAAATTAAAGAGAAAGAGTGCCTAGAAACGGCAAGTCTGCATGGCAAAGTCTACACTGTTGCATGACTCTTTTTGCCACATTTAGAGCATTTTCTGTATTTTTGTGCCTACTTGTGGGCCCACCCCCTGAAATTTCCTCATTGATTTTCTTGGGGAGGTAATAATATCATGAATTCACCCAAAAATAAAAAGTTTTAACCAAATTTGAAAGGATTTGTTGACGTGATGCATTGATATGATATTGCCAAACTTGGGTGAAATCTTGGTCACTACGTTTAAATATGGGAGTTAATGTGTGTTATTTTTTGCTTGATTTGGGTGAGGAAGGGAAAGAGGGTGAGAAGATTTGTCATTTATAGATGGTATTTCTTGTATTTTTAGAAGCACTTATTTATAGAGGTTGGGAGAATGAGAAACCTGTGAAATTTTATTATGGGAAAACGTGAGTGATTCTAGAATAACCGTCAGTTACCGCCGGTTACACTAAAGTTTAACCATGGTTAAGTATAACATTAATACAAATAAATATGTTAAGTAAAATCTACCATCTAATCATACTAGCTCAAGTGGGTGGGCTGTGCATTATGTAGCAATTGACCATGGTTCAAATCTCATTAGCTTTACTTTTTTTTTCATTTTACTGAAATGTTTAAGTTGTGTCTCGTTTTTTTTTTGTTGCTTCCATTTTCGTTTTCATTTTATTTTATTTTATTTGTACTAGTTAGGGCTTGGGCTGTTTGGCTGACATTCATGTCGCCCATTATCACCCAATGTTTGATACTTTCTTTTACATGATTGCTAAACGTAAGTTTTTGTTTACTAACGTAACCAGTCAGAAGACCTATAATACCCTAATACTTCCCAAAATTACAAATTATAGCCCAAGTTATTTCATTTATCACCTCATTCTCCTCTCCTACCCTTCCCGGCCACCCTAACCGACCCCACCTCAACCACCACCTGCCATCCCCGACAACGGTGACAGCCGTGCCTCACTCCGACAACCACTTTATCCACCGTCAACTCCAACGCCCATTCCCCCTCCTCTTCGATTTTCTCCTTTTGTCCTCGAGTTTCTCTCTCTCCAACCCCTCTTCCATGAATTTCAGTCCTCCTCGACATCGGCGTCGAAGGGAGTCAGGTCGGGGGTATTAAGGAAGGAGAAGAAGCGGTGGTGAGGTTGGGTTGCGAGAAGAGCGGCAGATCAGCGAGAGAAGAGGACAGGAGGCGAGGAATAAAAGAGAAAAGAGCGAAGGAGGCCCGAGTAAGGTTGTTGATGGTGGTGGATTCGTTGGTTGCAGCAGCACGAAGCACCCTGTGGTGGTGTCGGATGTGGCTTTTATGGCAGTTGTGGGTGGCCGATAATGGTGGTTGGCCGGTGGTGGAGGTGCTTCAGGTGGGGAAGGCCGAGGAGAGAGATAAAATTGTGGATTTTTTTTGCTGTATATAAACTTGGTTAATTGTTAAATTTGGTTTTTAAATTATAATTACAAAAACGTCAATATAATTGCTGATCAATTCCCACACCATCTTTTAACGGATAGAAGTGACGTTGTTAGTCAAAATCGGTCAAACGGACACCATGTGCATTGAGTTACATAGTTTGGGACTTTGGAGCATCAAAGAGTAGTAGTTTGCAAAGTGGGGGCACCATGCGCATTTTAACATAAGTTAAAAGCACAAACGTGAATTTGCCGTTTTGTAGTGAGCAAAGATCATTAAGGGTAAAGAAGGGAAAAAATGGAAAAAATAGGTTACGTTAGTAATTTTTAGGTTACGTTTAGCAGTCTCCTTCTTTTATTTGATATTTCATGAAACTTAGTGGAAATTCAATTCTCAAATTTTACTTTTTAAACTAGTTTGATGGCCCGTGCAATGCCTGGCCTACTTATGTTTAATTTTAAAATTATGTAAACGAATTTTTTTATCTAAAACCTAAAATCTCATTTCAAACACCCGCGTGATATTTGTAATGTAGTTAGATGGAAACTCACCTTTAAAACCTAAATTCATGTTTCGAACACCTTTGCGATATTTGTAATGTAATTTGATGAAAACTCACCTTTAAAAACTTAAAATCTCATTTCGAACACCCGTGTGATATTTGAAATGTAATTAGAGGAAAAGTCACATTTCAAAAGACAAAGTCCCATTTTGAAACACCCGTAGGATATTTGACCAAATTGCCATAAATCAATTAATTACTATATTACATAACTATTTTCCATAAATATAATCAAAAAGTTTTTGGTATACTTAACAGATTGAAATACCTTAAATGTACTTTTTAGTTTAAAGTGAATATATGTTACGCCAAAAAAAAGTTAGCTTCAACAATCCCGTGATTTACACGGGGCCAATAACTAGTTTGTTTGTGATTTTCCTTTCTTGGAATTTATTCATTTAGTTGCAAAAGGTATTAGTTTATCTCAACATAGTGTCTTTTTTTTTTCCAACACACGACGTACGAACGATTTGAATTGAAAATTATAAAAGCACCCTTCTTTGTTGAGATCTTCATGGTCGAGTCATCATATCCCTTTTTAGTTCTCACAATAGTGATTTGTTTCATTCGTCTTGTGCACCGCCTTGGTTGTTATTGTTGTTGCTATGGTAGCTATAGGGCCCTTATGTACGTACACTTTTGAACTTGTTGAGATAAGCCTGTTAAAAAGTTAGCTAGTAAGCAAACATGTGAAAAAGTTGATCCTTAATTCACCGAAGTGACTGCAAAACTAAAAACTTCACATTTTTTTTTTAAAAGATGTAAGAACATCATCAAAGGTGTTTGATTAGGTTACCCTCCTAGCCAGGGTGTCGCCTAACCAATCAGCTGTCAAAATACATAAAAGGGGGTGGGGGATAGGGGAGGGGACATCCTGCTTATAAAGGATAGTGTGTTTACCAATTAGCGACCCAATCCGCTGCTTGGTTTGCTTCCCGGAAAACATGTTGAATAGAGCTGATCTCGAACTTCCGCAATAACGCACAAGCCTCACGCATCAGTAGATCAATAGACCAGGGTGCTCTCATCTTATTAAGGAGAATGCCAATAACAACAACATTGTCACCCTCAATGCTAAGCTTTTGGATACCTGCTCGAGCCGCCGCCAGCAGACCATCCCGAAGCGCAACAACTTCAGCAGTAAGTATAGTAGAGCAACCCAGATTGCAACTTGCTGCATGAAGGAGAGTGCCTTGATCATCACAGATAACAAAGCCCGCGGCAGCATGCATGTCCTTGGTTAACAGAGACATCGAAGTTAAGTTTGCAAACATTCTTTGGGGGAGGTTGCCAAGGGTCCTGTCTACTCCTCCTTGTACCCTGTAAGGACGACATCAAGGAAGAAGAAGCGTTAGTAGTGGACGAAGGTGACGCGTTGGGGGGACCAGAAAGCTCAACCTGCTGATCAACCTTCTCTCTTTCATGCCATTCGGTAAGAGCCTTAAGGCTGTTAAAAAACACATGGAGAAGGAGAAATCATGATCTACACCCTGTGTAGACCATTTATAGCTACACAACAAATAAAATTAAAACACATGGAATTTCTATATTAATTAAAAATAGGCAACTAAGTTAGAGAAATATTTAAAGATATTATATCTAACAAGAAAGATTGTAATCTGAAAAAATATGATTTCCTCGTTATATCATATCTTTAACCTTTTACATTTTTTTTCTATATTCATTTTTCTTTGACATTGTTGACCTTCGTCTTAACAAATATCGATATGTTGGGTAGAGATGGCTCTTACACGGGACGTTTACATAGAGCGCCATATGTATGGGATAACAACCTAATTAAGATTCCACCTTTAATTTGCTATTATGCAAGCCTTGCACGTTGTCTTTCTTTGTTTTGTATTTTTTTTTAATTAGTAAGCATTGTACTTGTATGTGTATTGTTTCTAGTGTAAACTTTATCTATATATCATTTCTAGTGTGATAATTATAAAAGAATTAGATCATTCGCTAAGGCATTGTATGATTGAATGATTCAATTTAAAAAACAATGAATTTATATCAGAACAAATTGGATTAATTTGATTCAAATCAAATTAAATCAGATCAGAATTATACAAATAACAATTAATGAATATGGTTTACTTCTAATTTAATTTGTGTAAGTGCAGTAAATTTGTCAATAAATTCAGTTCAAATCAAATCAATTCAATGAAAATACAGTCCTATCACACACGGCCTAAGAAACGCAGACCAGTGTTTTGAAAGTATCTGAATTGAGATGAAAAAAGTATTATGAGATGGACAATGTTATAGGTCTAAATTGTAGACACTTAAAATTGTCTGCAATCAGTAACAAGTTTCATTACAAATTTATATTACTACTCCGATCTCAATTTTACTATCACTAACAATTTTAGCACCAATTGTGTAGTAGACAAAATTGTTGTGTCTACACTGTAGACTTCTATCAACTTGCATATTAGTTAACCATGTAAACGACAAGGAGACACCATAGTGGGGCCTATCACCACAAATTGTAATATGATCAATAAAAACAATATAATGATCACAATGAATGTTAAATTGTCCACTTTTTAACCAATTTAAGGGGTGTCACTATAGTTTGTGAGACGGTCTCATATGAGACTTTGGATGTCACTTAAATTTTTAACCATATATTGAACTTTTAATCAAAATTAATCTTGTAATTGTGAAAAAATAAAAGTGAAAAAGTCAAAGTATTTGGCGCAAGTTTTGGCGCCTAATGTGAAATATTTATGTGAGTAAAAATTTGGAAAGAAAGCAAAAAACAAGATTACATAAGATAGTGAATATATTGTGTGAAAGCAGTATTCCATACATAGCCAACGTGAATAAATTCACATCTAAAAAAATATTTCCTAGGATTATTTCATCTGCCATGTGTTGCTATACCTTTGGTTGTGTAAGCCAACTTCACTTACACACCGTGTAAGAGTAGTGGAGTCCCATGGAGAATATTGAAGTGACTATTGCGGAAGACACAAGCGTTTCGTGCCTTCCAGATATACCACGAAATGTAACCAAAACTTCACATATAATTCAACACTTAATAACCTTTTGTGTTAAAAGTGGATCAGTAAATAAAATGAGTCCTTCATTGCCACCCTAGGCCAGTGTAAAACTGTAAACAACAAGACTAGAGCTGATCAAATGGCCCAACCCGGCCCGAAAAGATGAGAAATAGAAGAAAGAAAAAGAACAACGGAAATGAATACGGAATACCCGAGAAAAAATCAAATAAAAACAGCTTTAAAAAAAAGGATTAAGTGACATTCTCGTGAATCAATTAATGAGATTGCATAATTTATTTTTTCAAGTGAGAATTTCGCTTAATTAGGGAAGATATTGCAGTTTTATCATCCAAATGGACATACGTTAGAAATACCGATCCTTATAAGCCAAGAACAAAATGAAAGGGTAAAAGAGTCAGTCCATGCCCCGCCCCCCCCCCCCCCCCCCCCATGTTATCTTTTGTACAAGGGTAAAAGAGTCCGTCCGTAGTTCCATACCCAAACAAACCCCATGTAAGAAGTAGATAGAAAACTGGAAAACAGTAAAAACTTCCTCCCGTGAAAAACTACAATCAGATACAAAATTCAAACCCTTCTCCTCTCCTCTCCTCTCCTCTCTTCCAAACAATAAATAAAAAAAAAAAAAAAAAAAAATTAAGCTCCATCAGCCATGGCAGACTCTGACATCGGAAGCTTGGAAATTCCCTATCCTTACTTAGGGCGTGAATTACTACTTGAATACCTCCGTTCTAAAGGATGTGTTGTTGGCGATTTCAATTTCTCTCCGAAATCTCAGGTAAAACAAATGTTTATGTAATAAAGTTACTTCCTTTTTAAGTTTAATTTAAAATACTGTAGAGATCCATTGAATGTGTTTGGATATTTGGGTTTTTCTGTTGTGAATTTCAGCTAGTATTAGAGATGGAAAGTAACCGTTGTTTAGCAGTTTAATGAAGTCATTAAAAGTCATGTTTAACCCTTAATTTAATTGCAAAAAGTTTACGAGTAAAAAAAAAAAAAATCAATTACTGTTATCCTGTGTTTTGTAAGAAAACCAATTTGGTTGTTGGGCCCTTTAGTCCATGGGCCTTAGGACTGGAAAGTTTTGATCTTTGCTACTCCCATCATTTGCGTTGGGTTTAGAAGTTTAATTAATGAACTCATTAAGTGAAGTTTAATTTAATTAAAAATCAATTTTAGTTGTTGGGCCCTGTCATCTCCAAAATGGGCCTTGACTCGATCCAGTAAAAATGTAATAGTGACCCACCCGATAAGAAAGTCTCCAGCCCTAGCTAGCCGCTTCTCTGCTATATATAAGATCTCATAGTTGGCATCGGAATCAATCTGATAATTATTAAGTTATTAAATTAAATAAAAATAAAAAAATATATCACCATCATGCCTCACAATCTGAAGAATTGGGTGTTGCAGGGATGCAGCAGCAGCAGCGGAAAGATTGAGAAGAAGAAGAAGAAGAATAAGAGTATGAAGAAGAAGAAGAAGAAGATATTGGCTGCGAAGAAGAAGGAGGAGGAAAGGATATTGGCTGCGAAGAAGAAGAGGGCAAGATGTCCTTATTCGGTGACTGATTCCCGCTATTTCTTCCCTGATCTTGAGACTACCTTGATAGAAGAGGAGTGGCAAGACTACGGAAAAGAAACGGTAAAACAAAAACAAAAACAAAAAGCAGAAGATACTGATAGTGATGATAGTGATGATTATTTGGATACTACTGATGAAGATGAACCTCCAAAGGAGAAATACTGAGACGAGTTGAACGATGTCAAGGTTCTTAATGTTGTGGAAGGTGAGCCTTTAGAGGATAATGTCTTTGATTTGCTGTCCAATACGGATAAGGATAAAAGGGAGTCGTATCTTGTACGCAACAATGGTGAGAAAGTTGGATTGATGGAAGCGATTACGGGTAAGTATCTCATCATCTGTTGTTTCTATGTCCCTGAGCTGATTATAGGATCCGATGTTTGCCGTGGGTTGATTGCTACCTACATTGAATTAAAAGCCAAGGGGGAGGATGTCGAGATGCTTTTGGTGGCTAAGATGCGTACTTGTTATATACCCAAAGATGAGGAGAAGCCCGCTTTCAACCACTTCTTCTCTGCTTTCCCTTGCCTCGCTGTCCCCTTTGATGATTCCTCTTCTCGTGAATTCATTTGCAAGCGTCTTGGCTTGGGTACCAAAGATAAATATGATTATACTGCTTGTTTTGTTCTCGATCCGCATCACAACGTGTTGCAGACGAATTTTCAATGTTTTCGCCAGTATGGAGCAGCTTCCTTCCCTTTCACCAAGGACAAGCTCATTTCCATTGAATTCAAAGACGAGCAGATGATGATGAGGTTGGATCCTGTTCACAGGCAGTTGCACTCGGCTTCATATCATGAGTGTATTTATGGCATCACGCCTGAAAAGATCAGGGAACCTCTTGGTCTCGATGAGCTCTTGGACTGCAAACCCGATACGGCCCTTGTCAAATGTGATGGTAGCGCTGAAAAGATCACTGTTTCAGAGCTCAGCAACAAAAAGTGTGTCGGGTTATACCTTTGCGCTGATGCTGAGTTCATGGATTCCCTACATGAACTTGAGAGGAAGTGTGTTGAACAAGGCAAGGAGTTTGAGATTGTGATTGTATGCCAGCCCAAGCACTGCCACAGGGAGTCGTCGTATTTCAACGCTCTCGAGGTGACCTTGAAGCAGAAAAAGATAACATCTTGGTGGGTGTTGCCCTTCGTGGATGAGGTCAGCCGTGGTCTGTCCCGAATCGCTAATTGCTCGGGTCTGGACGGTTTGATCACTTGGGCCGATGGTGGCACGGCTGGGGAGTTTGATGGAAGAGATTTCATCGAGCGTTTTGGGTTTGACTCATATCCCTTGAGCAAAAAGGCGTTGTTAGACAGCAGGATTTCGACTTTGAGGTCATTTACAGCAGCTTCATTCTTGGGTGGTGCTAGTGCTAGCCTTGTTCCCGGTTATTCCTCTGAATACGTAAAAGGGGTGTCTGATCTCGAGAGCCGCAATGTCGTCCTCTATTGTTCCTCCTCTTCTAGCTTTCACAGACAATTCCACAAGTGGGTCCTCCACTTTTACGATGAGATCAAGGAGCACTGTAACTGCGAAGTGGTGTTCATTCCCTGGGATCAGAAGGTATATAAGAAGCAACTATGTATTGATGTGCCTTGGCCGAGACTGTCTCATCCCATTGCAGACCCACCCTTGCCGAATGTCCTAGCAGTGGGTGATCTAGTCGTGATTACATTTGGATCCGACAACCAAATGAAATCAATTCGTGCTATTGAGAAACTGGAGGAATATACAGACGGGAATCTGTTTGCTGATACTCTTTGGGAAGACCTCTTCCACGATTTGTGTTACCAATTGGAAATGGAAACACCACCGTGACCTCTTCTCAGGAAAAAGCTTGTCTCCTTCGCTATTCCAAGACCGTGTCCTTGAAGCACCCCAATCAACAGGCTTAGATGAATCTAAACCAAGTTCAACCATGTTGCCAAAACCAGCATTTGTTTCTTGATCAGGAGATAGGGCTGGCTCCATGTGCTCCCGATCAAACTTCTCAATATCGTCGCCCAAACACTCACTGTCCATCTCTTCCTCATTAGAGCTCGGCAGTAGATGAAGAAAGTTGTAAAGAGCAATTGGTTTATCATACAGAGATTGTGAGTAACAATCCAAGTACTTTTGTGAACAGTGAGCAAAAAGAAAACTTCAAAATTATCACGCAAATACAATAACACCTGAAAGCCAATTCACAACATGAAGAGGATATTACAGAATGACTCATAATAATATTGCATCGAAAATTCGATTGAGCAGCTGCTAATTCACAGTGTAAGAAGTGCAGATAGTGTAGTGAGCCATTTTGCTTTATCCCTTTATACAAATAGAGGAACAAAACTAAAAGATCCAGATTTAACCTATTTTCAGGGAGTTGCACTATCCTGATGCCCCGACGGCCGAACCTCTTGGTCTGGATGAGCTCCTATTCTGCGAGCCTGATATGCCCCTTGAGAGATGTGATGGTAGCGGTAAACAGATCACTGTTTCAGAGCTCAGCAAGAAAAAGTGTGTCGGGTTGTACCTTTGCTCTAACCCTGAATACATGGATACTCTACATGAGATTCAGAAGAAGTGTGTTGAAAAAGGCAAGGAGTTTGAGATAGTGATTGTATGCATGCCCCCGCACTGCCACGAGAAGTCGTCCGATAATTCTATGGTCATTACCACTAGTGGTAATCACCATAAAAATATATTATTTTAGTTAGATTTGATATCTTCTAAATTAATTTAAAATACAATCTATTATTTTATTAAGATTTGTTATCTTCTTATACTATTATAAAAATAAAAATATCTTCTATTTATATTATAAAAAATTGTAAAACTTAATCCATGTTTGGTATTGTCCTCCCGTTTTTCATCAGCAATAGCCATATCAAGGTCAAATTTCTCATCCAACGTGCTATATATTATCTTAAAAGCAATATTTTCTTGTTTGTTTGAATGTGAAAATCTCTTAAAAGAAAGGGTAAATGTACCCAAATGCTAGACGAGCAAACCAAAAATAGTGATGAAGATGATTGAACAAGGTTTAACCATGGTCTATGGAGATTTCTAGTCATCATTAGATTGTAATCCATGGCAGCCGTGGGGAGGGGGAAGGGAAGGGGGAGTCTAAGGATTTTGTTATTTTTTTTTAAATTTAATTAGGTATAGTCTTGTGGGAGTCTAACTTAATTAGTACCAAACATAACCTTGGTATAATAATTTTCTATCACATAAATTTTAGATATTCAGTTTATATATTAATAAAAGAAAATAACAAACTCAATTAAAATATCATTTTGTTATGGTGATTACCACAGGCGGTAATGACCATAGAATCATCGGAAGTCGTCGTATTTCGAGATTCTAATACAACATTTACATTACTATTCTAGAATGAGGCATCATAAACTCAAAAAAGAAGGGGTAGAACTAGAATAATAGAAGTAAAATGACGTAAGTTTGGAAAAAGCAAGCCTAAATTAAAGAAGGTCTATCCCCTAAATGGAAATCGGAGAGAAAAGCAAGCCAAAAATGCGCATAAAAAAGAAATGGGTCATTTACCACTTAGAAAACAACTTGCTTTAATGCCCAAGTTTCTAGTTCCATCAACATTTCCTAATATAAGTAATTCTTTACAATTCAAGAATTGTATCCTTTGGTAAACGTATCTCCCTAGTTTAGGTAGCTTCCTTGTTTGTAAGATAGCTTTCTTGTGCTTATTATTCCTAGGCATGTATATAAGGTCCATTGGAGAATTGTAATGGTATCACATACCAACTGGTTCTAATATGGTATCAGAGCCAAGGGATGCACGTAACTTATCTTCTAGGACGTGTGACGGCGGTTCAGTTTGTTCATATTAAGATTTATATGGAGACATGTCATGGAGACGGTCGCATTTGGGCCTAATAATAATAATAATAATAATAATAATAATAATAATAATAAATGAATATTTTTTATGTCGTCAAGTAGTTGTGGTAGTCGTATATATAAAAACACCGTACGACTTACAATTCAGAAGGGAATAGTAAAACCCTAAAGAAAACTGTGAACAGAGTGAGCGGCCAAACTTTATAAAATTGAACAGACTGTAAGAAGCGATGAGGAAGAAGGTAGATGAACGCATCAGGAGATTGCTAGAGAGTGGAGCTAAACAAAGGCATCGATCCATGTTTGTCATAATTGGTGACAAGTCTTATGACCAGGTAACTTAGGCCAAAAGTTTTCATTTTTTTTTTCTTTTCTATCCAATACTTGTCGTCAGTATGTATGTGCATGTGTGTGTGTTAATGTGGTTATTATGTGTTGCAGATAGTAAATCTTCATTACATGTTAAGCAAGTGTATGATGAAAGCTAAGCCGACTGTGTTGTGGTGCATGAAGTCTAAATTAGACCTCAGCAGGTTTTCTTTTTTTGGGCAATTTAAGTCTAATTTTGATGGACTCGTGCTGTTATAAAATTCTAAGTTTGTTTATTTCGTCTTGTAAATATTGCAGTAACAAAGAGAAACGTGCAAAACAAATAAAGAAGCTTACTTTACGGGGTCTCCTTGATAAAGACAAAGCTGATTCTTTCTCATTATTCATCGATACAACAGAAATCAAGAAATGCAAATATAGGGATTGCGAAACTGTGCTAGGGAATACCTATGGCATGTGCATTCTGCAGGTCCATGCTGTTCTTTTTTTTTTTTTTTTTTTTTTTTGATATTACATTTACAAGTGTATGTAATGTGTGTGTTGTGATGTTATATTTTGTCATGTCCAGGATTTTGAAGCTCTGACTCCAAACATTCTTGCAAGGACCATCGAAACTGTGGAAGGTGGCGGTTTGGTGGTTTTGCTTCTCCGTTCACTCTCTTCTGTTACAAGCCTCTATAACATGGTCATGGTTTGTACAACCTTCTCTTTCTTCTTCTTCTTCTTCTTCTTCTTCTTCTTCTTCTTCTTCTTCTTCTTCTGTGTTTCATTTTGACCTATTTAATTTGTTGCATGCATAGGATGTTCACCGGAGGTTCAGAACGGAATCTCATTCGGAAATAATTTCACGGTTCAATGAACGTTTTCTACTCTCTCTTGCATCATCTAAGGCATGTTTGGTCCTGGATGATGAGCTTAATATTTTGCCAATCTCATCTCATGTCAAGTCCCCCATCATCCCGTCTGAGGTACAAACTCTCTGATCTTGGCCGTGTTTTGTTTCTAAGGAAAAATGAAATATTTGGCTAATGCCTTGTTATTTTGATTACGACCTTTGATTTCAAGGTTCCTGAATCTATGTTGGAAGCACAAGAAGAGTTGAAAGACTTGAAGGTAAAGCTTCATGACGTCTTTCCTGTTGGCCCATTGGTTAATCAATGCACAACGCTGGATCAGGTATCAATAATGATAAGTTGATAACACATTGTCGAAATTCTATTTTAGTTTTGGGTTATGATGGTGGTGTTGGGGTTTGCAGGGTAAATCAGTTTCCATTCTCTTGGATACTGTTCTGGATAAAGATTCTGATGCAATAATTGCACTCATTGCTTCTCGTGGTCGCGGTAAATCTGCTGCTTTGGGTTTGACGATTGCAGGAGCTATAGCTGCAGGGTGAGTTTAGTGTCCCTAAAATTTACTGTTACTCCGTTGTCAAACAAGCTGTAAAGTTGATTTTCATTACAATATGGGGAGCCTTGTTGCAGGTACTCGAATATATATGTCACCGCTCCTTCCCCGGAAAACTTAATATCTTTATTTAAATTTGTCATCAAAGGCCTGCGTGCTCTAAAATTCGAGGAGGTTAGTTGCTAATTATTGCTACATCTCATTTGAAGTTGTGTGTGTATATGTTAATATTTGTAAATGGTGGCCTCCTTTTCTCTTGCTTAGGAGAGGCACTTTAAAGAATTCAGAAGCAATGATACGAAGGCTGTTACGCAGATAAAGATTTTTAAGGAACACAGACAGATAATTCAAGTTTGCTTTCTCCCTCTCTTTTATCTTCCCCCACACATTTGTAACTTCGCAAACAGCTAACTGTAAAATTACTGTCTTTTCATGATAGAATATGTTAATATATCATTTCAGTATCATTTGGTGGTTCTTATTGGCCGTTTATGACAGTATATACAACCGCAAGACCACAAGAAAATATCTCTGGCAGATCTTCTGGTTGTTGATGAAGCAGCTGCTATACCATTGCCTATCGTCGAGTCATTACTGGGGATGGGACCTCGCCTAGTGTTCTTATCATCTACTGTTAATGGGTATGTAATTTATAACATTTTATAGTTTGTCAGGTAAACGTCTGCATATGTTTTCTGTTTTTATTGAGATGACTAAAATATTGTTTCAGATATGAAGGCACCGGTCGTGCTTTGTCTCTGAAGCTTCTAGAACAATTGGAAAAATCCTCTTCCTCTGGCAGTGGTTCAAGTAACTCTGGTATAGTTTTGACTGCTAATAGCTCAAGTCAAGCACTAGTCATGTGTAACATAGAAGGAAGAATTTGAATCACATGAAAACATCATGCAATTGCAGGTCGATTGTTCAGGAAATTAGAGTTGAAGGAGTCCATCAGATATTCCCCCGGGGACCCTATTGAGAGTTGGCTTAGTGGCTTACTGTGTTTGGACTCTACAGATCGAATCCCTCCTATAAACAGGTTTTAACTTCTTGTTTAAGTTTCTTCAGCTCTCCGTCCTTGATGACAACAGTCTTCTTAATTATGAGTTATGATCTTTGTGGCTAGCTTTGCTCATCCTAGTGAATGCAATCTGTATTACGTAAACCGCGACACCCTCTTCTCTTTCCATAAAGAGAGCGAAAGATTTCTGCAGGTATTCTTTAATGTGTGTTGTTGTAATTGTTGTTTGACTTAAAGTTTTCTTAATTTGTGGTTCTAATTCTAATGATCTTGAACAGCATTTGGTGGCCCTATATGCTTCGTCTCATTATAGGAATTCTCCAAATGATCTGCAGTTAATGGCTGATGCTCCATCGCACCATTTGTTTGTGCTGCTTGGTATATCTATATGTACCTCATTACTTGATGACTCATTAATTACTATATGTTCTTTAAACTGGTACTCAAATGTCTCCTGCATTTTTTTATGTTCTGCAGGACCTGTTGATGAGACGAGGAACACTTTTCCTGACATTTACTGTTTCATCCAGGTCTGTACTGAAAATATCTGACTCATGGCTGTGTGCATTCCTACTATTCTACTATTAACTGGGTATCTTGTCATATACAGGTGTGCCTTGAAGGACAGATAGCAGAGAAATCTGCTTACCAAAGTCTCGAAAGGGGTAAATATCCTTCTGGGGATCAAATTCCGTGGAAATTTTGCGAGGAGTTTAGAAATACTGATTTTCCGCATTTCTCTGGTGTCCGGGTTGTTAGAATTGCTGTTCACCCTGGGTATCAACGGGTATCATTCGAATTTCATTTCTATTATTATCATGGGTGAGGATTTTAGGTTATTGAGTGAGCATTTAGGGCGTTAAGCAAATAGGTCACCCCAAAACCTAAAAACCCACCGGAGTCTAGGACCGTCTTTCTCAAGATATATGTTAGTGTTGTCTGTCTCTTGTGCAACATCTTATGTGTGTACTTTATGTTTTGGCAGGCCAAATATGGATCAACTGCTCTAGATCTGCTTACCAGGTAATTGACCAACGCTGTCTATCCTAGTAGAACATATATTGGTGTATCAATTTGGCCTTCTTAATTTTGTCCTCGACAAGTGTCTAGTGACCAAAGGAAAACCTCGTGATTGCTTCTGTAGCTTCCCATTAACTTTACATTTTTAGTTTTAAAGGAACCATTAGATTCAGTAGTTCTCGTAGCGAGAAATTGCTTATTTATTCCTTACCACAAGGTTCTTTGGATAGAAACTGTCCTGCTTTTTAGTGTAAGACGCAAGTACTTAGGATTCATGCCCACCTTATTTCAGTCAGTTGGTGTGCATTTAACTGAACTGTTGGATTGGATTGCTTACGCTGTCGTGAGAACAGAAGTTGAGAGCCAACGAATCTTACCATGGTTCCGATGAATTATCTCCATCTTTCGTAACAAGTGACTTTTATCTTCTTCACCCTCAGGTACTATGAAGGGAAGTTGACTGATTTTGATGAGATAAGTGCTGAGGAAAAGCTTCCAGAAACTCAGGAAAGTGTTATTGATGCTGCAAAACAGGTACACAATTTTTGATATACATTGCCTTTCTTTGTGATTTTTGAGTCCTATTCCAATTTTTCAATGTGTTATTGTGTACTCATTCTTATCTTCAATTGCAGGCCTCGTTGTTGGAAGATAATATTTATCCTCGGCAAAACCTTCCTCCCTTGCTTGTTCATGTGCGTGAACGCTTGCCTGAGAGAGTTGATTATATTGGCGCATCTTTTGGGCTTAACCATCATCTGTTTAGCTTCTGGAAGCAGCACAAGTTTGCCCCGTTTTACATATGTGAAAACCCAGTAAGTTACCATCATCTGTCGCAGCGCAGCTGTCTCATAACACTTTCTATTTACATGGATGATGCCATGAACATTTCTTTAATGAATGTTTGTGCTTTCTGTTCTCAGAATGATTCAACTGGCGAGCATTCTTGTATGGTTTTGAAGCCACTTGAGTCTCTTGCAGTAGAAGAAAATAGTTTAGGGTCTATCGGGTTTCTTTCACCGTTTTATCAGTGTGAGTTCCGTGGAATACTTTTGTTGTCTATATTCATTAGCATCTAGTCTGACTAAGTAATCTTTCTGCTTTATAGCTTTCAGAAGAAAGTTTATCAAGCGCCTTCCGTTGTGTTTTAAAGGACTTGATTGCAAGCTTGTGTTGAGGTAATATTAGCTTCTGATAAATCATGATTTAGAGTTGAACAATAATGGGGTCACACATGAATGTTGTATTTGTTTTTTTTTTTTTTTTTTTTTGTAGCATATTGGATTCAATAGAGGATTTCTCGAAGAATGACGCTTCAGCATCTTCTCAAAAGAAATTGTCCATATTGATAAATTTTATTGTCTCTCATGATGAACTGAAGTTACTGGGATCGTATCCTCGTCAAGACTGCTGGAAGGTAGTTGATATTCTGAACTTGCCAATTTAGTTTTCTCTGACATTTTATTAGTCTAGTGCTCTGTTGATCATGCTTCTCCGTATGCTGTAGGTGAAGCATCTTCTGCCACTCCTTGCCCACTGTTACTTCCTGGAGAGGCTACCTGTCGTATTATCACCTGTTGAGACACTAATTTTACTGTGTATGGGCTTGCAACATCATGATATATCTTATGTTGAGGTAAACAAAGTCTCTCCATGTTTTTTAATCAATATATATGTTATCTTGCTAGTTATTATCTAATTTGTGTACTATGATATTTTGGTGGGAATCAGGGACTGTGTGGTCTTGAACGGGAGCAAGTCTTGTATTACATCTGGAAAGTTACCAAGGCATTTCACAAGTACTTCTGTGATGTTCTTACTGCCGATATAGAGCCAAGAGTTTCTCATGATCGGAAGGTAAGCAAACAATTTTCGACCAGAATGAATGATCTCTGGACAATTCATTAATTCAGAACTCAAGTCATCCTTGGAAATTTGACTTACAAATCATATGTATACGAGTAGATCACAATATAATCTTTCCTGTGGTCAGATCAGAGTGTTAAGATCATGCATGCATGCTGCACTGATCTTGTTTCGGTCCTTGGGTCCTCGTATCCTTGCGAATGTTTTCTGTTTATCCTGATCCACCACTTCTGATATTGTTCTGATTTTGCTTTTCAGCTGGAGCTGCGCCCTCATCCTGTGTCACTTGAAGAGGATCTTAATGATGGAGCACGCCAGGCAATTGTAAGTGGTGCATGCAACTATATTTTAAGATGATGCTTTCTTTACAAGTTGTTAGATATTGAGTATTTGTGGTGAACCAGGAGAAGATGAAAGTGGAGGCTACTGCCCCTGCACAACCAGGTAACTTGGAGCAGCATCAGAGTCTTGTGGATATAGAATCAGCATCTGGTCACCACCCATTCGTCCCAAAGGAACTGCAGAAATACTGTGTTGAGGGCAATAATGAACTCGAGCAAGCTCTGCAAAACTGCTCGACAAAACCCCCGAGTCTTCTTAGTGTGAAGTCTGTTAGATCTGTGTCTGAGAAGCGAAAAAAGTCTGCGGCAGCTGTGTCTACAAAGCGAAAAAAGAACAAGATATTCTAACACTAGGGTACTACTCCGATCCTGTGATATTCTGACCATCCCTTCTCAGCTTCCGGCCTAGCATATTTGTGATTCGATGCTCGTGATTTTCAACTTTCATGAAGAAGTTAGTTTTGTGATGTCTTAGGATGTGAGACTTTCCTGCTTACGATTTGTTTCGCGTTTTGAGTTATTTCTATGTGTTTCGTGATCTTGATGCTAATTTCTTGGGGAATGAAAATGCAAGGATGCATCTTTTTGGAAATCATGACCTTCTAGTTCAATTAAATTAAATTAATGAATCAGAGAATTTAGCAACTTATCAAGTTATGCTGAAATGAATCTGAAGCATTCTACTCCGTATTACTTATATTTGTTACTTATATGCTTGAATGAAACCATCTCAGTTGAGAGCAATGGAAGTAGGAAGTTTGGCCAATTTCACGCCCACTCTGTAGTCTGCACTCGATTTCAGATGCCTTGAAGTGATATCTTATAATCTGTCTTTGTACAGGCTCTCGTATTGTTCGTGGCTGTAGAATGTGTCCTAATCAGCTGTGGCATCCTATCAACAAACTCGCTCTCCGGCAATCCCCTTTGGCACCTTTATTAGTTCTGCGACTGCTATAGCATAACGATCAGATACGTCATGGACCAAGTTTGGGCTTGCATGTGATGGTGGGCTAGTTCAATTTTTATCATGATTTCTGAACCATAACCACAAAAATGGACACAAATACCATAAACCCCAAATTTGTCCCAAAGGTCCTTGATCGATAATTGTTGTTGCTCAATTCTTATCGTCAAAACTAATAATTGAAGCAATTCTTAATTATCGTCAAAACTAAATTCGCAACAACAATTGAAGGGTACATGTCGTTCATTAATCGTCAAATCATACAAGATATTGATATCAATTGTGACATGAATCAGAAACAACATAAATTTGAAATAATCAAGCGAGCAATTAAATCCCGGAATCAAACCAGATTACGCAAAAGCTTGGATATTAAGTTGCTATACGGAGTATATCATAACAAAACCCAATGATATTAAAAGATAACAGTAGAGATGAAATTAGTTTAATTTGAACCCAATAGCCAATTCCACCTGACCCATCTCGATTCTGTGATACCGCTCCCTGTTCCTCCAAGAATTTTCGACGATCCAGTACTCCGATAACACCCTAGTCTCTTCCCTTAGCTCTCCTGTAGTTTTGTTCCTCGACCCATACTTACCATACTCCACTCCTTGGCCAAAAACGAAAACAGCATGCATGTCATTACCTCGTAAAGGCGGGCCTTGTCCTTTGTAAATGGCGCCGGGAGGTGGAGGAAATTTCACGGTAGGCGTGAAGACAATCATGAATGAACCCTGTGTACGGCGAAACATTGACAACAACATTTCAGTATCCTTGGGATCCAGCTCACAGTAATGCACCAAACGGTGTCGGCTACCAGACGATGTAGTGGGCATTCCAACCGTCCGCGCGTACTCCAGTACCAGATCTATGTCGATATCTCTATCATTATCGACAAACGTCTCACCATTGAGTACCCATTGAGTGGTATCTCGGTTATGCGGTAGAAGCAAACCATTTAGAAATTTTGTCGATAATGATATCACTCAATGGATACTCAATGGTGAGCCGTTTGTCGATAATGATGGAGATATCGACATAGATCTGGTACTGGAGTACGCGTGGACGGTTGGAATGCCCACTACATCGCCTGGTCGCCGACACCGTTTGGTGCATTACTGTGAGCTGGATCCCAGGGATACTGATATGTTGTCAATGTTTCGCCGTACACAGGGTTCATTCATGATTGTTCTCTTGCCCGAGTCAAAACGAGTTGGTTGTTGAGCTCTATGCCTATCAAAGAGTCCTCATTTTATCACCTGTCATTGAGCCGGGGCGGGGGCCGGCGCCGGACCATCTGCGAATTCCAGATTTCAAATAACAAATTAAAACAAGCAGCTTATTTAATTATAGGAAATGGAGCCAAAAAGGCAAATCAACGTAAATCACCTTGCTTGCAGGGAGAGTGAGAAGAGAAGGTGGAAAAGAAAAGAGGCGCCCCAAACAAACCCTAAGCCCCTAAATATATACTCGTATTTTTATTTCCTAGAAACACATACAAGACCTCAATTTATGTAGCTTAGGACCATTTAGTAGATCATGATCAAAAATCCAACGGTCATGCGACTATGCGAGAAAAGTGCATGCCCTAAATGGCAAGTACAAACTGCGTGGAGTGATACTGTGATAGTAGTTTATGTGGACCAGCTAGCTAACAGTAAATTTTTTTGGAACAAAACAAAATCAACTTATTATGCTCCACATAATAATATAGTACGGTACATCAGCTACGTCACAAGACGGTAAAAGTAATAAGTTAAAATGGGACAGTTCAAATTTCAAATCATGGCTAGAGCCTCGTGGTCACACAACCTTTGAATATCACGATCATCGAGTAGATTATCACGTCGTCCTTTGAAGTTCAATTTTGAAGGTTCGTCATACAGATTTACGTGACCACCAACGTGGCCTTTGATCAATACGAACTGTACTCATATTCCATGGTATCGAGTCTATTATCGACGACTATTTCCACACTTCAAAAATACTTTGTCACAATGAGTATAGCTACTATCTTTGTGGATATATGTCCTAGCTAGCTTAGCTAGCTCAACCATAAACTTCTACTAAACAGTGACCAAGCAAGCAAAATGCTAGTATATGTAACCAACGCCGTTAGGGTCCGTAGATTATGATACAAATATATAAACCCATCGTTAACGCAAATTACCGTAGAGGTCACTAATTAAGTATAGAATTGACTCTTGTAATTAAGTATACTCGGTATAGTTTTAAGTCTTAGCTCTAAACCGAGAATGATGTGCCTACCACAGTTTTTACCCAGAAAAGTTCCTCTCGTTTGGCCTTTGTATTAGGTTGGTATATGCGACCAAAATTGCATGGACCTTACGTTTTAATTATGCAAATTATACTATTTGCATGGATACTAATTTGATTAATTAAGTTTACGTAGACTAGTAGTGCTAGCATTAGGTAAGAATAAGATATCGATCAAAATGCAAGAGGGTAATTAGGTAAATTTGGGTAGCGGCAGGATGTTTTCCTCAAATCGATCTGATCTTCTTTTTCTTACCCCACTGTCATCTATACTTTTTGAACTTTGTCCCATCTTCTAATTTTCTCTCTCCACTTATTATGATCTCATATAGTACAATCAGTCAATTCCATCACACTTTTTTCTTCTCATGACCATTCACCAAAACCATGCCAATCTTTGTGGGTGAATTGAGAAGGGATCGGAGAAAAGATACACAAATCACAAATGTTACCATAGCTTATTGTAGGGCGAAGAGGTGTATAATGGCAACCAAACACCATTCGTTGCAATTAGGTATCACTTGTATGTGATTTTAAAAAGCTTAACACGATCTTATGAATGTCACATAGGATATCTGACAACATAATGACATATATAGGTGTAAGAATATACGATAACGATTTTTCTAACGTGTGCCCGCCCCATAGATCAGGCACATGAGAAAACTCAAATTGCTTCCATAATTAAGTGATGTTCTCACTTGAAAAAACAAATTATGAAATTTCAATGATTAATTCGAGAGGATATTAAGGAAAAAAATGAAGTTTTATTATAAAAATACCAAATTAAGACTTTCTATTTATTATAACTTTAAGTCATGTATGTCCACCTTTGATATACGGGTTACTTAAGTTATTATTGTGAAGATTTTGTATGTGTATGGTCTACTATTTAGGGTGCTGAAATAATTGAGAAAAGAGAAGACATCAGCTAGGGCCTTAGGTGCTAACGACGAAGACGCTTAACGGAGATGTGGAGAATACTCATGTAGTCGTCATGTTAGTTTAATTAATACATACTAAGACCCTAAGATCAGAGTTGTGCGTGGCATGGGTGGTCTCACTGGTCACCATGGTGACCATGTTAAATGTTATTCATATTAGGTGTATGCATGGTGTATCACGTATGATATGCATGTGACGACCATATCATGATCATCAATAGGAATAAATTAAATCAGGATTCAGGAGTATTATCTTGAAATTATTGGTATCATATATCTGTTAGTATCAATTATGATATTTTAGATGTTTTATTTTCCATCATTATTAACTTATGTAATTCTTTTTTCTCACAATATTGTCAATTTAAGAGATACCATGAACGATTTTAACAATATGACACGACAAACTTCGAAGCTATATATTACACGTACCTTGAAAATTTTAATCAAGGCCAGTGAAACATTTGGTCATCGTACTCCCGCAACCTCTTCTACTTGTGTTATGAGAGCGTACAATTGGTGATCAACTTAAAATTTGTGAGTGCAATAGGGTCGCATATTTCGTGCCACCTTTTGAATTTGACCCAATTAGTTCGACCCATGTTTTAAATACACGTGAATTTATCAATTCAAACTTGACTTGAAAATGATATTTAACCGAATTATCATAGAGAACCAAAAAATTGAAACTTTTGGCAAATTATAGATCAAGTCATCAGGATTTGTATATTAGTATATATATTTTTTTTTTTTTTGGTACAAGTATATCAGTATATGTATAGCAATTTGTATGCAATGGACCTCACATGTTAATTTATACTTTTTGCATGCATGCTAGTTTGATTAACTGAGTTTGTGTAAACTAGTACGTCTAGGACCAGTGGATTGGGTAAGATTAAAAAAAATTGAAGAGTATTTACTTAATCCGAGGAATAGGTCCAAAAATATTTAATTAAGAATACAAGATACAACAAGAGAGTTTACGATCCATCTGAGTACTCGTATGATCGAGCGAGGGTAAATGGGTAAAAACCAACTCCCCTTTTTTTCTGGGTAGCAGACTTAGCAGGATGTTTTTTTTTACTGAATTCTGATCTACTTTTTCTCTCTCCTCTGTCCTCTTTTTGGGTTTTGTCTTTTCTTTTGGTTTCCTCTCTCCATTTATATGATTTCATAGTACAAGCAGTTAATCAAACCTTTTTATTCTGGTCAGCAAAATCATACACGAATGTTACCATATCACTGTGTTAGGGTCCATCACTAATTATTTACGAATATGTTCTACACAATTTACTACACGTGACATTTTATTCACTACACACTTAATGTGCGTACTTTTTAATTTGTCTACATATAAACTTCTACTATTTTTCAAATAAGAAAATTCACGAAGAACTATACAAAATTTTATAATCTCCATTTACGATAATCATAGAAATACCAAATTACACTACCACGCTAACTTTGTGTCTTTGTACATACTCCTTCAAATTAAGACGTTCTATTTCGAACTTCAAGACATGTCCACCCTTGAAATGCTTAAGTTATCCTGGTGTCTACTTTTTTATGGTGCTGAAATGACTGAGAAAAGAGAAGATATCAGCTAGGGCTGGGTGTCTAAGTACGACAATTATCTCCAATTTGCAAATTTTGCATGTTACTCCACGAGTTTACTACTACCCTTATGTATGCTAATATAACTTTATACTCCTGGACCTCGAAAATCGAGCTATTGGTGTACTGTACTCGGATAGTCGAATGCAATAGATATAATTGATGATAATAATCATAACATTTTTAATTAACTAATGGATTGTCATTAACAACGAATACGCTAACTAGATAGAGTAGTAGAGTTTTATATGTGTCATATGGGCACACGTTACTAGTATACTCGGAGTTGCATTATGGATGGTGAATTGGTGACCAAGTTATTACTATTAGATGTATCCGTGTATGTGATCATATTATGATGATCATCAATAGAAATAAATCAAGTTTATTATCTTGAAAAAAGATAAATCATCATTTTTATATTTTAGGTGATATAGTTCCCATCATTATTGGCTTACGTAATTCGTTTTTTATGACAAATTATTTGTCAATATACATGTACGGGAATGATGAACAATTTTAAAAATATAAATCACGACAAATTTCAAAGCTGGATTATATGTTACGAGTGTCGAGTACCTCAATAAATGTTTGAGCAATTATCTCTTCTACTTTTGTCATGACTCATGAGAGCATACTCCCTCCGTCACCCTTTAAACACCCCATACCCAAAACACACCTTTATTGAGGAGAGTGTACACACTAATCAGTTAATCAAAGTTTCAAAAAAATTGCATGAAATTTTTTATAAGATTTTTATCTAACTCACTAAATAGTTTTTTTGGAACTTTGATTAACCGAATTGCGTGTACGCCTTCATCAAAACGGGAGTATTTTGGATATGATATGTTTAAAGGGGGCCGGAGAGAGTACACTGCACGCAATTGGTAATCAACTCAAAATTTATGAAAGACCTTATTGTCTTGTAGCCATGTAGAGTTGTAGGTAGAGCCGGCCATTGAGCACTAGGAGCCCGGGCCCGCACTAGCCCGGCCCTGGTCAACGCACGGCACTACCCGACACTACCAAGCCCGGGTTTGGTAGTACTAGTGCTAGTGCTCGATTTTTCAAGCAATAGCTCTGGTCAAGCACTGGTCAAACTCGATTTTTCACTTATTTTTTTTTTTTTTTTCAGACGAAGCAGTGGCCCGCCCTGACCCTAGCCCGGTCAAGCCCTGTCAAAGCACTGGAAGGCTAGTGCAAGTGCCCAGAAAATCGAGCCCTGGCACTAGCTCGGGTATGTAGGGCTAGTGCTAGTTCCCGATTTTCTGGGCACTAGCCCGGGTGAGCCCGGCACTAACCCGGCTCAGCCGGGCCCGTGACCACCTCTAGTTGTAGGCATACATGTGACATTTGAAAGCTGAAATGATGACTCTTTTTAGCAATTGCTTTGGAACAAGTCCCTTCCAATTCAAGACATACCTTTTTTGGGGTGGTCTAACTGAGGTCTATGTGGAGCCCCAAAATCAGCTAGTAGAGTAGTAGGACATTTTTATCTCTCCTCACGTGGGGAAACTTGTCAAAAACTAGGCGTTTGATACAAAAAGTAGATCATCCTCTAATATTCTTCCACGATCTCTCTCTTAGCTTCAGATATGAGTATATTCGTATATGGCCATACGAGATTATGGGTACCAAATCCAACTCGTACCAAACCCGACCCGATCCAGGCTTGGGCCAGACTAGAGGTTGATAATTGAGCCTCATGGCCGAACCGCCGGGCCATTTTTCGATCAACCCTACCGCAAAAATCAATGGACAACCTCAACATGATTTTATATAGGGCTATATTAGTGCCACTAGACACGACTAATATCCCCGCGGTTCTCTCTGTCGGACTTGTCTGCAGTGGAAAAATTGATTGATATGGGCAGTGGAATTATGCAAGGAGAACCACAAATTATTAGATATCCCCGGGGTATGTAGAGCTACGTACCTCGGGTGTCAGATTCCATAGATTTGCTGCAAGTCCAAATCAAAAGCCCAATAATGATAGGCCCCCTTTATAGTTATTATTTATTTTCAATCACTATTTTCCAAATTTTACTCATTATTATACAATTTCACTCATTATTATACAATTTTCACTTAATATTTTCCAAATTTCATTCATCATATCACTTTATAGTCATTATTTTCCGATTTTCACTCATTATTTTACAATTTTCATTCTTTATAGTCATTATTTATTTTTCAGTCATTGTATTTCCATTTTCACTCATTATTTATTTAGAGTGATTCTATAGTGGCTACTAAAACTTGGTAGCCATTATAAGTTTGACCTTAAAAATAATTTATTAAAATCCAAAATACATAAATAAATGAAATGAAATAAAAGGATCAAGATCCTCTAGAGTTATTTTTCCTAGAGTTCCCTGGAGTTTACCTGAAATGGAAAAATAAATTTATGAATGTCTTCTTTTAAATAAGGGAAAACACTACATGGTAGAGTGATGTTTCCATTTCAAGTTAACTCTAGAGAACTCAAGGAAAAATAACTCCAAAGGATCCGAATCCGAAATGAAACCAACATAACGTCAATTACACCCCTTCGGCCCTTCCTTTTGTTAGTTATCACAAGTTCGCAACACCTTTGCCCACCCCACGCCCACCCCTTTCGCCACCGTGTGGTCCCAGACTTACAACTCCCCCCACCTTCGCCTCCGCTATTTTGGCCGTCGGCTAGACGCGTAGCCGACACGACTGATGTCGTCATATCTTTTCCGGCCGCTTGAACGTTATTGCCTTATGAGGTGGTGGTGGTAACACACAGACCATTGATTTTTTTTTTTTTCGCGACAAACGACTGAACCATGGTCTGTACGGACAGGTTTCGGTCATGACTTATGAGGTGGTGGTGGCGACCCTTCCGACGGTGTGCGAGAGACGGAGCAGCCAATGGGGACGGGAGGTGGGAAGCAAAGAAGAGATAGACAGAAAGAAATTAGAATGGGCCTGGGGTCGCCGGAGATCATACTGGTGTGGTGGCGGTGCGGTTCCGTAGGGCGGTGATGCAGAGGGACTGTGCCACTGTGGTTGGTCGGGGAGGAGAGAGAATGAGGGGTGGGTTTATTATGTTTTTAATTTAATTTGGTTATTCAAGGGCTATTGGGCCTGTATCAAATAAAGAAATTTATTGGGCTTTGAAGATAGATAAATCAGACCAGAGTTGTAATGGGACGCGAGATCCGTAGAGTTACGTACACCAAGTGTATCATATACCAATTAGTGTAGAACTATTTGATAATCTTATAAACTTTTTTTATGTGGGATTTGAGTTTCCCTCACAAAGAAATTAATAACCGCCAAATATTTTCTTTCTTGCATTATCTTATGCTCGACCCGACCTATGATTAGTATGTATACTATAAGAGCTGATCAAATGGTGACCTTTTTACCATAAGCCCGGCCCAAACCCGGCCCATGATCACTTCTAACTATAACCTAAAGAAACAGCCACCCCAGCAGCTGAAAAAACCCGCGACGACTCGTAAATTATTGGTTGATTGTAAGAGAAGTCTCTAAGACGGCAAGACATGGAGGCTCCTTCAGCTTATAATATATTACTGGAGAAACTCGGGAATCCAAAGAAGAGGTACCAGTGTACCACTTTTTTCATAAATAAAAACTGGATTTTTTAAAATTTGTTGAATCAATCTTCTTTGATACGCAGGGAGAGGAGTGAGGAAAAAGCAGCTGACTTTGATGCCAACTTGGAAGGTAACAATGTCATCAAAACTTTATTATTTGGAAATATTTATTTATATTAGCAATGAAACATTACATACTGAGAGCTTATTATTATTATTGATTAAATTTTTTGGGGTAATTGTACCGCTGATTAACTTTTTATGTTTGAGATTAAAAATTGGTGTTTTAGGTAATAAGGGTAAGAATTGGGTTTGAATATGATTCAATGCATAATTTAGTAGGTTTGTGAGAGTAATATCTTTTGCAGAGAAGAAGCAATACAACAGCTTGCTTAATAAGTTTGAGGGCGGTACCAACTCGCTTGCCACTATACATCACCAAAGGTTTCAACTTTGTCATCTTTTCACAGCTTTCTTTCAATTTTTTTTTTATTATTTAAAATGGAGGTTATAGAGGTCTTGTTGCAATACCTTACAAATTGTTGTCTTTCTTTGTTTAAAATTGGACAAGTATTTGCCCCGTTTGTTGCTTAGGTATTATAAAGTATGTTTAACTCATGCCTTAAATGCGTAGGAAGGGGAAAGACGGCAATGTACCATATTTTGATGATTTGGAAGTGGATGACAATGACGCCTCTGAGGATGGATTAGGGAGACTTGTTTGCACGAATTCCAGCCAATGCGAAAGGTGTCACTGCCACTGCATTATGATTCTTCTAATGTCCATTCATTGCTTTGCCAGTTCATTCTCATGTCCATGCTATCTTGTGTCTATTTGAAAGTGCTGTATATCTCGTTTTTTAGAATTCCGTCTATGTGTGATTCTTTGTTTCATTATTCTTGTTTAATCTTCTCTATTGGGCTTGTTTATGCACGCCATACTTGATTGCCCATAGAAGCTCAAGTGGTTGAACCACGGCAAGATAATTGTACTGCTTGTTTATCTTTTCATATGCACAGTACATTTGATAGCCACATGGAGCACAAGTTGTCAGAAGAGGACATTGAAAAATTGTTGAAACGAGAATGGAAGTATACATGGGTTATGCCAGCCTCAGGCTTAACAAATTGTATGTGGAAGGGTACTGGAGATAGTTTTATAAAGATATGTACGTTTTCTATTGTGATATACGTCACGTGTCTTTTCTAGTGTTGGCTTTTATTTTTGCTAACTTCTAATAACGACCTTGGAATAGTAAAAGTTTGTAGCATGTATAGAATAACTACTCTACTAAGGACCTATAGTTAGGCACACACTTTTATTACTGGTGAAGACATGTGCAATGTATGTATTTTCAGAAGGTGCAGACAATTGTTGTTCTATTTTGTTCTTCGGAGTTACTATTGGTATAACTCTGAAAGAAAGACCCTCAAACCTCACCTAAATGCATTAAAAGTTTGTCATTATGAAAAAACATTTTATTTGGCGTTGGCTGTTTGTTCTCCATCATCCTGTACCAGCTGTAAGAAAAATAAAAAATCGTCTTCACCACATCCTGCTCCCTTCTCCATGGGTATGATAAATTTCGTTATTTGGAGCTATTCAAACATTAGGAATGTTTGTTTGAGGAAGTCAAGCTCTTTGTTTCTGTTTAGTAATGGTAACTCATCAAGAAAGATCTACGACTGTTCAGTTTTTAGCTAAATTTCGAGTATTCATATCTTTAAAAAACATTTGCTAGGATGTTGACGCTACTGCTCCCTATGGTCTCAAAAGAAACTTGTATGAGCGGTGGTTGGAGGTCTGTGAAACTAAAAGGGGCGAAGAATTCCATTCCTCGCAGCAGAGATTGTTTTTCTCCCTCTGTAAGTCAATCGTGTTACATCCTTCTTTCTCGAGGTGTACTGTCCTTATTTATCCATTAAGGTTGCTATTCAATGTATTCTAAGAAAGGCTTTGATTGTACGGTGAATTTTTTTCTTTGATAAAGTTTTTGATGCTTTTATTATGGGGGAGCAAGATTTGGGGGCATTCTAATCCCTCCCAAGGACAGATCCAGGATCCTTTGAAATGTGCTAACAAATTGCATGTTAAGATCGTGCCTTTTGTGTTGAAGTTAACTCATTTCAGTATTGAATTGTCATCCAAGTCGGAGTCTGTCTGTGTGTTTCTTCCAAGGGATTATATCAGATAATTCTGTAATAGAATGATTTCACTCTGCATGTGACGTGCGTTATTTTTCCCAGAATCCTCGTCTATTTTGCCAGTTATTGAATGGCTTTGGGTGGTAGCATGAATAGTTTTCTTATTTCTGGAATAGTGGAATGTGGCAGCGCTCCATTCTTTAATTAACTGGTGAATGTCTTGCTCCGTAGGCAATACCTATCGTGATATACTTCATTCTAAGCAGAAGGCGTTTTACCAGAAAGAGTCAGAGAAAGTCTCATGTTGCATGGATGCATACATCATGCACTCGGTCAGTACTCCTCTATTCATCTTTACCTAAGCAGTACTCCCTCCGTCCCAATTCAAACGCCCCAAACGTTTTTTGTAGTGGAATAAGAAAAATTGATATAATAAGTTGAGTGGGGTAATATTAGGAAAAAGGAGGAGAGAGAATGTGGGGATTAGTAAAAGTAGTTGTGATAATGTGAGAGAGAGTGTGATAATTTAATAAAAGTAGGAGAGAGAGATATGTCCCAAAATAGATGGGGTGTTTGAAGTGGGACGTCCCAAAATGGAATATGGGGCGTTTGAACTGGGACGGAGGGAGTATATCTTTAGTTTTGTTTTAATAGTCAGTTGCTTTGATACTTAGTTTGTTTTGCGTATGTGCTGGTGCCTTATTACCCGGTCTTTCTTCCAGCTTAATCATGTCTTCAAATCGAGAGATCTTGTCGTGAAAAATAATGCAAAATTAACCAATATTGATGCTATATCTGGTGATGGTTTCTGTGATCAGGGCTTCACTCGGGCAAAGGTATGTTTTTGTTTTAGTTTTCTTCGCTCAAGTTGTTATTTGATAGCCATTTGATTGAAAATATGTGATATGATGATAAGTATGATGCTTGCTGAAGTAGAATGGTTGTGTGTCCAAGGTTACAAGAATAAGAAACCCAGTGCTAGATTTTGAAATTGGAAAACTGCACAATCTTGCTTTAAACAGTCTTGGGACAAGATCAGAATCTGTCTCCATCAGACCCACAATTTACTCAGGAAACATGTCTCAGATCACTAATCTAGTTTTGTTTAAGAATTCGATTTGCAAGGAATGTACTCTGTATAGTTTTTTGTTTTGCGCAAGTCTTTTCTTTCCGTAGCTACCGACATAGGTTTGTTTATGCTGTCTTATAAAGATCCCATGGTTCTTCAATTGAACAGGAATGACGTCAAACAGAAAAGTAGTAATCACTTATGCCGTCATCTGTATAGTAATTTTCTAAGTTCATTTCTGCAGTCTTAAAAACCAGATAATTTTGTAGACTGGTATGCAGCTTTAAAACTATGTATCCTTGCTCCAATTTTTTAGACATGATTAATCTATTCTTAAATGGAGACATTCAGTTGTGTAGTCTTAATAGTGGAAGGTATTGTAGACTGGTCACAATCTTAATACCTATGAAGCCTGGCCTCAGTTTTAAGAGTCGGAAATATTCGTTGGCATGCGCCTGCACATTATCCAAGTTTTTTGAGGTGACAAGTACTTTGTAGTCTACCATAAAGTAGGAGACACATTCAGGTAATCAGGTTGAATAATACTTTCTCCTGTTCTTTGGAATTGCAACAATAATCTGGTTAGGCACGTGCTTTCTAATGTTTATATTTGCTATCATCTCTGTTTTGGGCTACAAATATGAATGCAAAATGACTGATTTACCCCAAAACGTAACTTGACCTCCGATGTGCAAATGGTAATAAGATAATTGAGACGACCTTCTCATGTCAAAAAGTGCCCTATGAAGTATGGACCACTTGCCTTTTTTTTTTTTTTCAAACCTAAATGTTGCATTTGTGCAGAAGAGGGGTATATTATCTTTATGAAACTGAACCCGATAAAAAAAATCCAGATTTTAAGTGAAGTCTGGTTTACGGAAATAGATGAATTTTATAAGTTAGGTGATCGCCATTATATGGTAAGGGTTTGAGGTGATTCATGGGTTGTTTATTATGTAGATCAAGTTTGTCAAAAAAGGATTCAATTGTCATCATATGGTAAGAATGTGGGTTAGTATATTGGCTCTTCATTATTAGCTCAGTTCAAAATAGAATTAAGGAAGACTAGATGTTGGAATGCTAATTTCAGTGGCTTCATTCTTTAGTGATAGTTCTAAAAATCGCACATGAGATGTCTGGAGATATGTTATGGAGTTCTTTGCTATCGTGGTTAATCATGCATTCTTATCATTGGCTGCTTCCAGATTGCCTTGACCTATAAGCAACTTTACTGTAATATGTCTGGGTGTGAATCTTTCTGACATGATTCTCATTTGTTGGATGTTTGTTGTATCTAACGACATTTTTGTTTCTTAGGTGCTATTTCTGCTTCCATTACCAAGCGTCGCTCTTTGTCTTGTTAAGAGGCTTATACAATTGACCCCTTCATCAAATAAGGTTTCATACTTTGTATTGTTATCTTCAATTTGCCCCTTGATTACTGACATTTTTTTTTAATATTGCACAAAGTTCCGTAGTACTCAAAAGAAAATATTGCAGAAAGTATCTCACATGAATCCATACACAAATCCGCCCCCCTTAGTTTAAAAAAGCACGCCTGAGTCGCGCCATAAGGCGCAGCTACAATCGCCTCAGAAGCTTGAGGCGCATTGAGGAGAAGGCCCTGAGGCGCACGGCTGTGCAGTTTCCAGATTCTTTTTTTGTAACCTTATTTCTACCCTTCTCTTTGCCCCTTGATCCCTTCTTTATACTTCTTTACCCATTGGCCCTCCTTAAATACCAAATTTGCAAAATATGGTTTCGTAAAATAGAATTTTGTTCGCTAAATGAGTGCGCCTCGTGTGCATGAGGCGTGCGCCTTCGCCTCGCAGCTCATCGCAACGGCCCTGCCAGCGCCTCCTTAAATTAAGCACCCCCACCCCTCTTTAGTGGGAAGAAAGCAAATGAGGGAGTATCCTTGAACAGTTGCACATGTTTGGGGCATCATTCACATTATGAATTTATTTTTTGTTTTTGGAAAGGAATCATTCTGATTAATAGTTCTCAATAGCCTTGTTGAAATAACATTCCTTTAGCCTTTCCGAATCCCAATGCTCCACCGAAATGTTCTGTTTCAGAAATCTAATGGCTGTGGAAAGGTGGGCCTATGTCATCCTTCATAAATCTGCAGTGATAATTTATTCCACAATTTTGCTTAAACTGTTCGAGTATTAATTGTCTTTCCTATCATTAAATTGAACAGTATTAGAGGATCAGGCCTCAGCTCTCTGTCCCTCCCTTAATTATTACTGGAACTTCTAACGAACTGAAGCTTGAATCTTCATTCCAATTATTAGGGTATCTTGAATAAGTGACACCGTAAAAGATACCAGATATTCTAGAAGATTTTCTGCATATTATAGTTCTTTAATTTGTTTTATTATGTGTTGTTCTCAGGTCAATGTGGATTATATGGATCGCTTTACCAAAGACTTTGAATCTTTTCGTGATAAAGGGAAAGACATCTTTGTGGTTGGAGTGAAGTTTACTAGGTGTGTTTTTTTTTTTCTCTTACATTGTTTTAGTTTGTTAAGCGTTGTTAAGTTATCTTTTACTTCCTTCATGGGTACTAAAAGAAGTTTAGGGGGAGCATTATCGTTTCTGTATATTTCATACGAGTCCGAGAGCTGAACTCAGGCTATGTATGTCTGCTTGTTACTTCTAACCTTGAGGTTGTTGGCTATAAACCAGTGGAGTTCTCTTTTGTTTTGACAGGAAGAGCATAAAGCTGTATAGTGATCTCAATTCTTCAGATATGATTATTGCCTCTCCTCTTGGCTTGGTTCAAGTAAGCGCACTTATCTATAGGCTTTGTTGTTGTTGCTGCTGAGGAACGATTTTACTGAAATCGCTCACAAAGCCTTAGTCCCAAAATGATATGGGGTAGGATAACATAATCATTATATGAAAGTGTCATATGTGAAGGGAATGAAAATATAAATATTCCGCTGTTGCGCCTGCGATCTACTCCCTCCTTTGGGTAGGAGGAAGTATTTACATTTTAAAACAGTAAAATAAAAGGGGGAGATTATAGTGGGTAGGAGGGTGTATTTACATTTTAAAAAATTTCATTAGCTGTTTCTTTGATGCGATTCTCTAACTTGAATTTCGCAGAAATTTGCGGATGCTAAAGCTTGTAAGGAAAAGCATGTTGACTACCTTTCTTCCATAGAGGTGTTTCTCTCTTATATTTTTTGTGATCATCTCGATCTTGGCCTTATCATTCTTCAGAGACTAGTAGTGATGGATTTTGTCCTTTGAACAGATTCTCATTGTGGATCATGCAGATTTGCTGTTAATGCAGGTAAGCTCCACACATGCATCTGGCTAACTCTAATTTCCCATTCCCTTGTTTGTGTCTCTTTAACCTTCAAGTGAATTGCAGAACTGGGGTCATGTTAAAACTGTTGTCGAACGTCTCAATTGCTTGCCTTCTAAGCCAACTAAAACTGATATTGGGCGTATTAGACACTGGTAATGTTTTATTCATTATTTTTGTTCTTATTACTCTTTGCAATATGTTAGACTAGTAATCTGAGAAGAACCTGCTTGTGCTTAGGTTTATGCCCTTACTGTGGCTTGTTCTCAATTCTTCTTTTCCATGATCTGTTGTTCTCCTTAAAGAGACACTGACAAAGCGTGTCAATCACACTTTTGTGACCTAGGTTTTTGCCAGGTTGACATTTTTTTTTCCTCCATAGGTCCTGGAATGCGCGGTTTTATCGTCAAACAATAATATTAGGGTCTTATTTGAATCCAGGTATTGGAATTTTTTTTTAAATCTTTAATACCTGTGCAGCAGCACTTTAAAACATATATTTTTCGCATGCTTTCCTGCATTGCAGAGTTAAGAGGTGAAGCATTCTGATTGGTCACATTATTTGGTTTTGGTGGGAAAATTCATGATTAATATTTATTAAGACCAAACATCATTACCCCAGTTCTCTTTAGTGTGCATATAGGCTTCCACCAAGGCACTATTGGTGGGAGTCACATGTATGCAGCCTTTCCCTCATCCTCACATAGAAGTTGTTCTTATTAGATCCTCATGAGAATCGCTGTCTTCTACCTCTCATATAGAACTATAGTTTTTCCTATCTCTGATCATGGGGCTATGGCAGAGTAAGAAATGGATTTGGTAGGCTCTACATCTAGTGGTTCAGATTTGGAAGTTACATCTTCTCATTAATAGTGATGATTTGTCCAGTTGGAGGTTTTGCGCCTTTTGTCCTTTACCGTGGAGGGGGTGGGAGATTTATTTTGAGATTATATTTCAGTGAAAAGCAGAATAATAGTGATACATTTTCCTCTTCTGAGCCTACATAGGACACACAAGTTGCCATCGATTAATAGATCGGGCAACATCACGGTGTAAATAGAGGTCATCATTTTTCTTGATCTTTAGATTGAGATACCCTCTATGCTATTGTTTTACATGTTTTGTGTTACTGGTGCTTTGATGCCCGGATATGTATCAGAGAGTGAAAAAAATAATCATCTGCTACCCATGACTAAGGAGTGAAAAGGAACATAAGATCCTTCGGAAGTGCCTGTTCATGGCTTTCATTTGGTGGTTGTGGTTGGACAGGAACTTTTACATGTTCCAAGGGTTTTCTCACCCTTTTGATTGCCTTTTGGGACAGATTATAGGTGTTTTATGTTGTTATGTGCTAAGGCTGTTGGGTTGTGTAGGGGTTATTCTATCACGTTTTTGCTACTGGGGAAACTTTGGGGTTTGCTCTGATTCTTATGCTTCCTTATCTCATGTATCACTCTTTTGATTGTTGATACAATTATCTCCTCTCTTGCTATTAAAAAGTAGATATTGATTTCAACAAAATTTTGCAGATATAAATGGTTTGTTTAACAATCATTGTCTAAACTTTGAAGGAAAGGTACATCTCATATCTCTTCTTTTATTGTAAGTAGTGCATTATAGAGCATATATCTGTATGCTTCTTTTTAATAGCCAGGTCGTGGAGAAATGCATATCTTTCGGATAATTTCTCTAATGTGGTACTTTCTTCTGCAGTTACTGCTGTCATGTGAATATAAAGGTGTCATGTCAAAGATCTTCTTGGATGTGCAGCAGGTGCCTATATCGTTAATCCATATTCCCTTCCACGACTCACCTCAGAGATTTGCTTACTCTATTTATGAACCAGAGTCTGACCTTTCTTTTCGCCCTCTCCGTTGTCAGTCCCTTTCTCATGAAGAATGCTCCTCACGGGACTCGAGACTGCATAGGACATTCAAGTTTCCCTGGATTCCTTGTTTAGAATTCCACTCTCCTCATATCACTTATTACGTCACCTCGTGACTTAGAAATGTGATGAAAATTAGGAAAACACCTTTTTCCGTCAAAACCTTCCTTGTTGTAGATGTCCCTTTTTATTTATTACTTTTGTTACTACCATATAGTTTAGTCCACTTGTAGAAATCTGATTTATTTTGTGAATTACTCCACATATTAATACTTGTTTGGTTTTCTTAAATTATTTCCTGTAGGTCTACAGGCGGTTTCATGTTGAATCAAAAGATGAAGCAGATAATGATCGTTGGGATTACTTTGTCAAAAAGGTTTGGTTATGACCTTGGTGTTGTAGTGCACTTTGGGTTTCTTTTGGCAATGAATGATGCATGGGAGCTATGGGTCAAAGCTAATAATGGAAGTTGAAGACCATCATGTCAACTTCCAGGCTCGATATTTTTTAAACTAATCAGTATTTCGAGGAGCAATCAATTGGAACGTAAAGTTCATGATCTAAGCTTTCCGAAAAGTGGTCATATGCCTTAAATGGTTAAGTAACGAAGGAGATATGCCTGTTTTAAATTGAGCTGTCTAGTTTCTACGCGGGTACACAAGGATGGCCGAATCTGCTATATTCTCCAAGCAATGCACGTCCAAGCTAAGGAAGTTCTTAGTAGATATAATTCTTATCATTATTTAGTTTCCAAATAATAAAGGAGCCTATGAGGATTCCGAGTTGTTCTAGGTTAAGTAAGTCAGGATTAAGGAAAGTTCTATTAGAACCTTACCTTATTCCTAATGGTCTAGATGTGTCTATTTAGTATAAATATAGAGTCTTATTGTATTGTTTTTCAGATTAGATTATACAAGTTTGAGCATTAATATCGAAGAGTCGAAGGGAGTTTCCTTCAAAATCTGGCCTTGAGAGGTTCTGTGTTCTTTTGGTTTGTGCCTTGTTTCTTTGTGATCTTGGTGCTTTCCCTTTGTTTGTGCTTTGTTTCTTTGTGATCTTAGTACAAATTAGTCTTAGTCGAGTATTCTTGCGAGGATTCTAGACTAATTCATATCCTTTATTTTCTGTTTTAATTCCGCTGCGTTATAAACTCAAAAACACAAAAAAATTAGAGTGAGTTTTACATCAAAATGGTTTTAACAAAGCAATACTATCACCATCTCTAGTAGTCTAGTTAAACTTTCTATGGTATTTTGCGCAAGGGATAAGAGACCCATATAAACAGTTGTTGTAACCTATAGACGAGTGAATGTGAGAGTATTCAAAAGGGTAGGTGGCCTAAGGTGGCATGTCCATGCGAGAGAGAGAGATCAAATGATGCACACTTTAGGAGGCCTAAAGTGTTGAATATTGATATGATTGTGAGAGGGAGGGGAAGTCTCATGTTCTGTCTTTGTGTTTCTTTCTTCCCCATGTTTAACTTTGTTTTCTAACTTTTGAGCATATATATTTTTTTTTTTAATTTTCTCTGTGCTCTAATTCTTTATCCCTTAAATTTTCCTCGAACATAATTTGTCAATCTATTTCTTTCAACTGGTTGTAATTCATTTTGATCTTCGTTTTTTTTTTCTTCCTACTTTCTACATTTTAATGGCTCTGAATCTCTGAGTATGATGGTTATATTATATATGATGATTTATGTTAGCCTGCACATATCATTTTGGGATTGGGACTAAGACTTAGTTGCTCTATTTCGTAAAGTAAATTTGATCTTTTTTTGCAGATATGGCCAACGATAAAAACAGAGTCCCAACAGGTCATTTGATTTATCCAATTTCATGTTTGCTCTTTTTTTTTTTTTTTTTTTTCTTTTTCGAAAGCCAAGTTTATATCTGGTAGTGGGCATTATCTAATCCAGCTTTCTTAATCCTCTTGGTGAACATAATTGCAGGGCGGAATCATGCTGTTTAGTTCTTACTGGGATTTTATCAGAATAAATAAATATCTAAAGGAAGAAGATGTCTCATTTTGCTCGATACCCGAGTGAGTCCTCACTATATAATATGTGACATACTGTTACATTGAATGTATATTATCATGCTTTCTCCAAATTTTAATTGCATGCCTTTTCGGTCTTTTCTGTGCAGGTCTAAGGATGAGTGGAGTGATATTTCTCGTGCTAGAAATTGGTTCCTGCAGGGACAAAGTAAGATTATGTTGTACACTGAGAGAGCCCATTTTTACCGTCGTTTCAAGGTATTCTGCACTACTCGAAGTAGATTGTATAATTGAAAATACTTTTGAATACTAATCCGTATGATGATCCTAAGTTCTAACTCACACATGTAGAAAGTACATACAAGGAGGACCAAATGACCAATTGATTTTCGAATCCTCGTGCTTTTACCATATACTCAGGGCAACAAGAAGTGACTTTTTTCTTCTCTGTTTATCATGTAGATTCGAGGCATCCGCAAGATATACTTTTATTCTTTGCCGGAGAGGGCTAAAACTTACTCTGAGGTGAGCATACAGTCTTAAAACCATGCTTTTTACCCTTTTTTTTTTCTTGTTTCTAAATTTTGTTGCTTTTTGTGCCCAAAGTTACTTCGGTTTGATCCGTCATACTAAACGTAACTCTCCAGCCCCTTTTCATCTTTTGCTCATTCACTTGGCTTTCAGATTCTTAATATGCTAGAAACATCTGAGACGATGAAGTGTACTGTTCTCTTTTCGGAGCTTGATAGACTACGGGTAAGCATTTTACTATCTGCAAGTGATTTATATTTTGCAAATTACCACAACTTATATAGGGGTGAACGAGTCGATTTGAGCTGTTAATGTGTTGTATTTTTAGCGCCATTTCTTTTCTTTATGTTTTACTCTTGACGGTTTCTGCTTTGTCTTGTATGATTCCGCCATTGTTAGCTGGAGAGGGTCGTCGGAACTAATATAGCCAAAGAGATGACAAAACCAGGAGGAGACATCTTCATCGTGAAGTCAGGTTCCTCCAATTATGTATGAACTAAGTCGACACGAGGAAGTTTATGGTCAAAAGACAAATCCTCTGACATTAACATCCGAGTCAAAATTGTTTACCCTCGTAAAAATATAGTTGACTCGATTGTTCATTATTATTTCATTTATTATTTGTACATAAAAACTTCTACTTTTTAATTTATATAATTATTACTGATACGATAACACTTGTAGTTATTTTGTATTTTTGCATTCTCATAATCACAACGATACGAACATACTCTGGATTCTGGAATGGTTATGAGGGTGTGAAAACCCTTGTCCAAACACGAGAAAAAAAGTCTCCAGTTCGATCCTGAGCCATTGAAGAAGAAATCCAGCACAATGTATATATCTTTTCGATCCAGAGTCGAGACATCCCATTACGAACAAATAAAATTTGATACAAGCCCTACACCAAACAGCTAAGACTAAGTTTTACAAAGAGGAGAAAATAAGTCCTTTCATGTCACAATACATTCTCCGGTATGCTAGAGTTCACCTCATCTACCTTTTTGCAGATATATATGAAGTGGCAATCGGGATCATTCAACACAAAATCAGCGGGAAGCAGGCCCTTCTCGGACAGAGGGATGGGCTCCAATGATGATTTAAGAGAGGATGCAGCTGGCCCTTCAAATCCAGGTCTTGCTGCATAAACAAAGTCAAATTGAATCTATTTTCTTCTAATCAAATCTTGCGAACAGAGTGAATAAGTGATGATGGCAGCCCAAAGACATCATCACCCAAACTACAAAGACAATAAATGGCAATGCACATACTCGCAAGTAGGCACAGATTCTTACGGCTTCTTGCCCTTACGTAAAACCCTTGAGGGCAGGATAACCCAAAGAAATATAGTTTCGGAGCTACATGAAGATGGACTTGTCCCGTCAAAAAAAAAAAAAAAAAAGATGGACATGGACAACTACAACTCTACAAGGTGCAAAGGAGATGCACTAGACAAACATTAGCTTAGACTTTAGATTATTTACGCTCAAACAACTAGCAATCATTCATTCTTTCTAACTAAATCAAACAAATGAGCACCAGACACGCAAATTTGAATGTCAATACCTAGGCCTAAAAAAGTGTTCCATTTAGGGTGTTCAGAATCAAGTGTCCTATATCTCAGAGGAGTCTTACTCGCCTTAGGGCCCTATGCTGTCGTTTTGCAAATGAACTAGTTGTTTAGAATTTATCCAGCAAGTACCTCATATATCAGTCTATTAAAGCAGCAATATTCATATCCTCCTTTAGCAACTAAAGCGTTAGGACAGTTTAGCCATTCATTATTCTCGTCATTGATTTAATGGAATTAAAACTAGGTCTACAGTATACTGCTCTCCCTCCTGAAGTCTAAGTTTATCCATCCAAATTTGTAACCTGTCAAGTTCCATCGGTTGCTTAGGTTGATTGAGGAATGAATTGATTATTTTACTTGGATGCTAATTGAAAGGACTCCAAAATACCATAATATTATCGAAAATACACATACTTGATAAAAGCAACAATTAAAACATATTTCAAGAAGAAATATACAAGGTTGGAATACAGAACTTACGTATAACATAAAGTTCGATGTTCCAATTGTACACTGGCAGAATCAGATGAGGCATCCTTACATTTGGATCACCATAGGTTATCTGTAAAGGACAATACAAAAACTGGATTACAATTCAAACTGGATTAGCAAATGTGAAATTATAGAGATCACCGGGCATATACTTACCAACATATATACCCCACCGGGCTTCAGTAACCTACACGAAACAATAATCTTTTTATCGAGGAGAGTACCGGAAAATATCATGCAATGTTTTTTGCAGTTTATTGGAAGGAAAAAAAATTAGGATTAGGTACCTGCTGACTTCACCCAACATCCGAGAAGAACTAATTGGCGCATCAGTACCACACTTCAACAGAAAACACATACAAAAAATAAATACATAAAACTATAAATTAACCTTGTTAGAAATAATAGAACACTTCAGATATTATATATAAAAAGAATCCTTACCATCAAAGAATCAAGAGTTCCTATACCGCAGATGAGAGTGGATACACAGGATGGAGGGTGGAAAAACCATTGTTAAGACTACGGAACCTCACTAAAAGTAAATGGCTGCAATTTCCATACATTCACACATGAGTAAGGTTACCTTTATCAATCACGCTATCAAATGAATTATCTGAGAAAATACTCATATCTCGAACATCCATTTGCATATCTGTAAGACATGATAAGGAAGATACTCTTGACATTACAACATAAAACTTGGCAGAGGATGCCATTGGACTTTATAGGCATCGATAAGAGAAGTAATAACAATGTCACATTACGAGTCATAGCGAAATCCAAAAAGGCACAGCCGCCAATCCGCCATAGTGCCATGAAAGGATACACTTTAGCTGAGGTATGTGTTCATACTTCCTTTTCATCATATCGATTGCAATGGAAGATATGTCAACGTTCATAATGTGTCCGTACCCATCCTTCACCATTTCCTCTGACATGACTGCAAAATATAGAACAAGCAGCAGCAAATATGGTATTACATAGTGCCGTTTCAAAGACATATACCAAATAACATACGACTGATAATGTAAAACAACAGGGAAACAACTGAACCATCATGTGACCACCATAAAATTCTAAAACATCTTAAGCAAACAAAATAACAGCAGCATCAAGGATGATCAGGCATACAAACAAACAGCTATCGATGTCTTGAACTAGAGGTATCCAATCACAGGCTCACAGCCCATATCAGTCAGTTATATAGTCAGCAATATCTAATCTTGCCGCCTAAACTACAATTTATTCCGACAAGCAAAACCAGCCATTTACGATGAGACCTCGTGAGTCAGGTTCCCACCCCTACTCTGTGTATCGATCATTGTCACCCCGGCCTCCATTACCACCACCAACAACTTCACTGATCAACCTCATATCCAAACAAGACTCACAAATAGCAACGCCAATGCAGATGGGGGGTATTTGACCTTAATTTTTCGGTACCTTCCCCAACAAGCTCACCAGTAGACCTCCCTCACATGCACATATAAATCGACGATCCCTAGCAACAACGACACCGTAAACCCGAAACAAAACCACTGATTTGACTTCCACCATCATTTCCACCAGAAAAAAAAACACCAAAATCACATCTAAATTTACACTAATCAGAGTAATCACCCATCATATCAGCTCAATCAAGCAAAAAAGTTACAAACTTTATGAAATTCCAGTAGTAAAAATGAACACCAACAACAACATATCAGTAGTAATTTTCGATCAAGACAACCCACAGTAAAATATTAAATCACAAAGCCTAAAATCAACGGTAAAAATGAAATGAAATGAAATTACAGGGGGGGTAAAAATAGGAAAGAGTAAGGTAAATACCAGCGTTACCGCAGCCGACCATGAGGACGGAGGAGGAGGTGGGGATGAAGCGGCGGACGAAGGGGCGGAGAGAAGAGTAGCGCTGGTACCAGTCGAAAGTGCCGCCTTCTTGTATATAACGAGCGTCCCAGTAGTGCGCGTCGCCATAGTTGTACGAGTTGCAGCTTGAAACGTCCCTGAACATGGTTGTTCACGGTGGTTGGCGGCGGCGATGTGGTGGTGGTGGTCGTTGTTGTTAGTCAGACCACTACTCCGTATGTAATGATCGTATTTGTATGGTAAGAAAAATGGGAGATTTTGTCGGGAGTCGTATTAGAAAAGTTTTACTACGGAGTACTACGTATTTTTTACGTTATTGTTTTTTTTTTTTTTAAAAAAATTGTAAATAAACGAGTGATTAAGGGTTGTTGCTTATTATGATTTCGAGTAAAGTTACGCTCGAGTTTAATCACCGACTAAGATTTTGTTTATGAAGTATTCTGGTTAAAGAACATTGTTCTGATTATGTACTAGTATGTTGCTAAACTTTATATGTCGGAATTGCTAGTCATGACTCATGTGTTGTGTTTCGTGTTTTGAATTAATTTATGCCGTTGGAAGAGCAAATTAGAATTTGTTGGTAAAATGTATGAGAATGGGTTTTAGTTGTGCAAACAAGGTTTATATGAGTAATAGAGTGTGGGGAGTAAGATTGACCTAAATAGCCGAGAGATCATCTTGCTAAAAGCCTTAAGGGTTTACTCGAATTCAAATTCTCACATTTCTTTCCACCAATATCATCAAACGCTTTATGAATTTATCAAAGACAATATGACACTTTCCAAACCCTTTCAATTAGCAGTTATGTTTGGCTCAAATCCAGCCTAATCTCCACAAAAGATCGATGTTGAGCAATCAACGTAATGCACCATTATTACTACCACAAAAAAAGACTTATAGCAAACACTTCGCACAATCACACTTGAATTGAAATCTCACGATACAAAAATAATTATTTTTGAGATCAAAGACACAAAATTATTTACTCATAGTAATCCATCATTCTCGAACTTACATCACCGAAGTCCGAATCACTCGGGAGGATTGTCAATTTGTCATTGATCACCTCCCATCTCTACCTTAACTAGTATTGCATATTTAGGCAACCATCTGACTAATACTCAACACGTAAAAAGTCGGTTAAATCGTAAACTGGCACTGGTTAACAAGACTCCGATCAAAGAAGACATAAAACCATGTGGCATCACATCATTGGCCAAGTGATACAATAATAAAACCCCAAGAAGCCAAAGTGACATTCTTAATTTTCCCAAATTTTTCTATTTTTCTAATTTTCTTAAGACACACACATGACATGACACAGCCCAACCAATAAATAAAAAGATTAAATTAAATTTATTTTTTCTCAGAAACATAACATAAACACAACACAACACACCAGTTCAAGAGAAAAAGAGAGAGAGTCACACAGACACTACTTCTTCATCACTCTTCTCTTTTGTGATTAATATAAATTCCCAAACCAAAAAAAAAAAAAAAAAAAAAAACGAATTCTCCGATCTAAATCTCTCTCCTATATAACAACAAAATTAAATCCCCAATTTTTAAAAACCCTAGAAAACCAAATCAAAATCAAATCCGCACTCCTATAGATCTTCCTCTCTTTTAACTCCGATTGATTTCCAATTAAAAATCGAATTGGGGGAAAATTACCAACGAAAATAGCAATGGTGGCGATAAAAGCGGTGAACAGATCGGCGTCGGTGGCGCTGTCGCCGGAGGGACCGTACATGGCGACGGGGACAATGGCGGGTGCGGTGGATCTGTCGTTTAGCACCACCGCGTCCCTCGATATATTCAAGCTTGATTTCCAGTCGGATGATCATGAGCTTCCTCTTCTCGCCGAAACGCCGAGCTCCGAGCGATTTAACCGGCTTTCTTGGGGTAAAAATGGGTCTAATTCCGACGAGTTTTCTTACGGTCTTATCGCCGGCGGTCTTATTGATGGTACCATCACCCTTTGGAACCCTGCCCCCTTGATCCGGTAACTTCTCTTTCACTCTAACCATCCATTATTTGTTTATTTTGTGTATTATGTTATGATCATCATCAGTTGCATTGAGAGAATTTTCGCTGAATTGTTGTTTTCGTGGCGATTGTTGTCATTATGATGAGATTTTGGATTCTGGGTTTGTGATAGATTGTGATTTTCGTGTGTGTATTATGTAGATTGTATGATAAGCTGAATTATTTTCGGATTTTTGGAGGATTGTTTGTTTTGGTTTTGAAACGGTATGTGTGTCGCAAATGCAAATGTGGTTCGGTTGTGGTTTGCGGATTTGTAGGCGTGACCGGATGTGATTGGTTGGTTTGAAGGGCTTAGTGCATAAAGATTGTGACTTTGGGGTTCTTGTCTATTGTAGAGTGGTATATGGAATGGAATTCGATCAGGATTAAGGAATTTGGGGGTGATTTTAGGTGTTTGGTTTCTAGGGTTGTAATAATAATTAAAGCGTAGCTTGTGGTTGAGTTTTCGGTGGTTTTGGAGTTTGATCTGTGTATAACGTTTAGGTGAAGTGGGGTGACTTCTGTGGTAGGCTTAGGGTTATTATTGATAATGTATCGTGTTGATTGGTGGAATGTATAATGTGTGATGGACGTCTAAACTTTGTAACTGTAGGGTTATGATGAGGATTGGAGTAATGTGATCGTTGATTGACTTGTTATTAGCTTTATGGGTGTTTTCTGTGCTTATGTTCAAAGATTGCGTCTTTGGTGCTTTCTCAATACGAATGAGTCTGAATAATTTTGGGTTTCTTTTCTGGGATGGCGATGGATCTAGGTTGTTGTGGGATTTACTTTTTCTGGCCAAGTAACTCAGAGTTTATATAGACGACACCCCATGGCTGACATCACATTGGAAGAGGCATAAGCCCTTGGTTCATAAGAAGGGCAGAAACAAAACCAAAATCACTCCCGTAGTCTTATCCATAAATGAAAGGAACACTGAATGCTGCTTAGGACAACTTTCCTAGGCTTTAGAGGTGGTGTACGGAACTATTGATTTTACATTCCTTGGGTTTCTTTCTACTCACAGTTGGTAAAGTGTTTGGTGAACTTTGGCTTTTTTGTTCGTTATGTTTCTTTAGGAAAGCCTATTCTTAGGTCTTCATCTATTCTAGCTGGTAGATGTAACCAAAAGGTGATACCTTTTTCATGAGCTATAGATGCAGAAGAACTCTTTTTTGATATCAAGTGCAGAAATATTTTGACTTTGGGATGTGACTAAGGGAGTATTCATATCACCCATGAACTGTTCAATCTTTGTAGAATATATGCTTGCATACCACCCATGAACTGCTTCGCACACCTGTTCTAGTCGACTTGTGAACTTCATTTCCCTGTGTGATAATGCAAGTGGAGTTGCTTAAAACGTGCTGGTGTTCTTATTCATCCAACCTTTTATCGTCTCTCTCAATCAGAACCTTTCTGATAGACTGTTCAAAGATCTTTTCTTTAAATCCTTTGTGTTTATGGAAAGACTCTGGTGGATGTATTACATTATCATGCACACAATCTGCCTCACTTATGAGACGTTTGTTACTTGGTTGTTTGGAATTTTGGATTTTATGTCGCGGAGCGTACAATATACGCATGAGGGATTTTCTAGAGTTGTTATTTGCTCAGGTTGTACTCCTGAATTTTGTTCAGTGGGTGTTTCCCCAACATGATTATTAATCTTTTCCCTCATTCTCTTTTCATATTTGGGGACATTTTCGTCCTTTCAGCTCCGAGCCAGATAGTAATCCTATTGTTGGGCAGTTGTCAAGTCATAAAGGACCAGTAAGTCTTGTTCGTTCCTTCCCTTGCTGTTAGTGTTGGCCAATTGCTTCACTATTCTGATTGTTGATGTTTTTGTCCTGTGTTTATGGCAGGTGCGTGGTCTGGAATTTAATACCATTACACCAAATCTGCTTGCCTCTGGCGCTGATGATGGAGAAATATGCCTGTGGGATGTGGCTTCACCAAGGGAGGCTAAAAGTTTTCCTTCTTTGCGGGTATGTGTTGTATCTTATGCTTCTCCTACTGAAATGTTGAACTGTAGGATCAAGGGCTAGTAGGGAGTAATCCGGGATGTGTTAAAATTGATGGCATGTGAATATATACATATTTTGCATAAGTTGTAACACTGGTTGGGAATTGTTCATCCAGGGATCTGGTTCTGCCGCTCAGGGCGAAATATCTTACTTATCCTGGAATAGCAAGGTCCAACATATCTTGGCTTCTACGTCATACAACGGAACAACTGGTGAGAGGAGCTATTTTTTTTCTTTCTTAGTATTTCAAACTTTCAATTCTTGGTTTGATTTGTATAACTGACCTGCTGAATGTCCCTTTTCCGTAGTTGTTTGGGATTTAAAGAAACAGAAGCCCGTTATCAGGTGAGCAAGATGCCCCCTCCCCCCGGCGAAAACTTGTCTAAACATGTTATTTTGCTTAGATGTAATATGTATTGAAATTTTGAATGTTATCAAATGACAGTTTTGCAGACCCAGTCAGACGTCGATGCTCTGTTTTGCAGTGGAATCCTGATGTAGCGACACAGCTTGTTGTTGCATCAGATGACGATAATTCACCTTCCGTTAGGGTAACACCTTTTATTCCTGTAACATTTTATATATGTGTTTTTTATTTGAAATTTTGTTTTCTTGCCATTCTTATTATATTACATGTTTGCAGCTTTGGGATATGAGAAATACTATGTCACCAGTGAAGGAGTTTGTAGGCCACACAAAAGGTACTGATCGTAACACTTTTGGATGCAGAGCATTTATCACTGCTGTTTCTATCTAATCGCATTTCTTTGAGACGTGGTTCAGTACTCCAATGCTGATTTGGTGATGCATTTGAGCTTTGAACACTGTAAAGCTCAATACTTGGGCATTGTGTTTTTTTAACATCTGTTCCCTTCTTGTGCATTCTTCCTCATTCTTATTGTGATACAAACTGAAAGTTTCAATGTTTGGCTTTCTTGCTCTGAGACCGCTCCCTGGTGTTTTCTTGCCTTAAAAAGAGATTTGGATGACTTGCATTAATCTGGCCTTTTTCTCTCCCCCCATCCCCCTTTACAGGCGTTATTTCGATGGAGTGGTGCCCGACTGACAGCTCCTACTTACTCACCTGTGGCAAAGATAATCGTACCATTTGCTGGGATACTGTTTCTGGAGAGGTGTGGCTTTCACCGTGTATAGTGGTTATTTTCTGCTGACTGTCAGTCTCATGATATAAGGCATCTAAGGTTCCTGGTTTTGAAATATCGCAGATAGTTTGTGAATTGCCTGATGGAAACAACTGGAACTTTGATGTACACTGGTACTCGAAGATACCCGGGGTCATTTCAGCGTCTTCGTTTAATGGAAAAGTTGGCATATACAATATTGAGGTACAATATTCTTGTGTTGTTATTTGTGTTCCAGATTTGGTTAATTTGGTGGACAGTGCAAGATTTGAGTCTTCTAATGGATCTCTATTACCTTCAAAATGGGGGTGGGGGTTAAATTAGTATATTTATGATGGAAGCTTGAACTGATGACTAAAAGAACACCGTGAGCTTGGACACCTAGGTGGGATTCATGCAGGCCAGTCTTAGTGCTCCCTTCCTGATTTTTACTTCATTTAAAATTGTATTTCTGGGCATCAGAATTTGAGAAGATTAATGATCTGTTTCTACGTATGTATCTGCGACATTTTATTACTCTCTTTGAGTCGTGGATTGGTTATTGCTTGCTTTCTGAAGACTGATACTTGAATCTGTTTGTTCTAAGATACTGGCCTCCTAATTAAGGAGTTCATATACTTGGACGCTTTCTTCTACCTTCCAGATACTCTGCTTTTGTATAATTTCATTCTCTTCTTTCTTCTGCCTTCTTCACTAAAAAAGCCTATACGCCAACCAAAATTTCTTTTCACTTTTTCCAGGCTTGCAGTCGTTACGGTGTTTCAGAAGCTGATTTTGTGCAAGGTAAGCAGTTCGCTGGACTTGCTGTGCTATTAACTTTGTTGCATTGCTATTTTGTTGATGGAATTTGATCTAAGAGACTGGTTTCAGATGGCCGCAATGTAGTATTGTCGCAACTAGTTTGTTATTTTCCTTGCATGACCTAGATATTGGTCGTTTTTTGTTACCTCTAAATGTCTTTTATGTATGCAGCACCTCTGAGAGCTCCAAAATGGTATAAACGGCCAGTCGGTGTCTCTTTTGGATTTGGAGGAAAGCTTGTTTCATTTCAGTCGAAAGTCCCAACTGCTGGAGTCTCTGGAGGTGTTTCAGAGGTATTAGTTGAACTAAACCCTGGGTATCCTTTCACCAATAACTTTTGCCTTTATAATCTCTGCATCTCCTTATTTTCAGGTTTATGTGCATAACGTAGTAACTGAAGACAGTTTGGTGGCTCGCTCTTCTGAATTTGAAGCTGCAGTCCAAAATGGAGAAAGATCGTCTTTGAAAGTTTTGTGTGAAAAAAAATCTCAAGAGTCTGAGTATGTCTTTGTATTATGATGCAAGACATTAACAAGTATCTTTTCAATTACTTGCATGGCCATTCTTATATATTGAGCGATGTTTGCAGGTCAGATGATGACAGAGAAACATGGGGATTTCTGAAGGTTATGTTTGAAGATGATGGTACTGCAAGGACAAACCTTCTGTCTCATCTTGGTTTCAGTGCACCAGTGGAAGATGTTACAACTGTTCAGGATGATTTATCTGAACAAGTAAATTCCCTTGGGCTTGACGAAAAGGGTGCAGATGACACTGCCTATGTAGCTGACAAGGAAACCAATGCCTTCACCTATGATAATGGAGAAGATTTCTATAATAATCTTCCTAGTCCTAGAACTCCAGCCTCTACTTCAGTCGATTCGTTTGTTGAACAAGTTGTTCCCCCTGAGGATCAGGGACATCTTGAATCTGATGAAATTGAAGAGAGTGATGATCCTGCCTTCGATGATGCTGTTCAGCGTGCTTTGGTGGTTGGAGACTACAAGGGTGCAGTGGCTCGTTGCGTAGCAGAAAATAAGATTGCTGATGCCCTTGTTATTGCTCATGTTGGTGGCGCTTCCTTGTGGGAAAGTACTCGTGATCAGTATTTGAAGATGAGCAGTTCGCCTTATCTCAAGGTTTGTGGTTTATCTTGCCTTAGAGTTTCCTGGTTGAGATTGTGAACCCTTTTCTGCTGAATGTATACACTGGATTACAATGTGTTTTCTTCTGCAGGTTGTTTCAGCAATGGTGAATCATGATCTGATGAGTCTTGTGAAATCTCGACCACTTAAATCGTGGAAGGAGACCTTGGCTCTTCTTTGCTCAGTAAGTTAGCTAACTATTTATCTAATTTGTCTTATGTTGTGCAAAAACTCTAGTGTGTATCGAGAAGCAGATAAGAATGACCAATGTAATAGTATGCAAGGTCACTGCTATTTGTTTACACTGGAGTGTGTTACATGTGCTCCCATGTTCTTGTTCTGTATACTCATGCTGCTGTATATGTGCGGTAACACATTGGCAGTTTGCCCAAGGAGACGAGTGGACAATGCTTTGCGACACTCTCGCTTCAAAATTGTTGCATGGCGGTAACACATTGGCAGCCACTCTTTGTTATATATGTGCGGGGAATATTGACCAAACTGTCGAGATATGGTCGCGACGCCTCTCTTCTGAGGCTGAGGAGAAGTCATATGTTGATCGTCTCCAGGTAAGCAAGTTGCTTGCTTGTCGTTTGCATTGCAATTTTTGATATGCACATCTGTTCGCTTTATAACCAATTGATTTTCTTCTCTCTCTATCCTGTTTCATTGCCTAGGATTTGATGGAGAAGACCATTGTTTTTGCTCTAGCTTCAGGGCAGAGGCGATTCAGTTCATTCCTATGTAAGCTGGTTGAAAAATATGCTGAAATTTTGGCTAGTCAAGGACAATTATCTACAGCAATGGAGTACTTGAAGCTTTTGGGGGAGGAGTTGTCTCCTGAGCTTGCCATTTTGAGGGACCGTATAAATCTTTGCTCACAACCAGGTATTGCCTTGTGCCAAGATTGTCTGTCTTTCACTCGCTCTCATCTGTATAATACTGTGGTCCAAAACTAAACTTGTATCTTTAGAAAACTCTTCTGATGTTTGCACTTGGAGAAAAATGAATTTTTTAATGTTCAATATTGATTATCTTGTTCATAAATAGGGTGTTTTTTGTCACCATGCTTTGCTGTTGTTGCGACTGATCTGCAGCTAGTGAATTCAATTAGCAGCAGACTCTGAAGCATAAGTTGGTAGTTGAGAATCCTGAATTATTTTTTATTTATGTTTCTTGGAAAACTTCTTACATGATCTCTTAAGCTACTGGTGTCTGCCACCAGAACAGTTGAAAGAAGGGCGCGTTAGAATCCTAGAACAAGGGAAATACGCACAAGATTTTTTAGGAGGTTAGCTGGGCGAAAGAGTATTTACAATTTAGCCAATCATCATTACCCTTATGCCTGACCCTTTCAGAGCCATTTCCATAGGGCATAGCCTATTTGGACACCATCCTTGGCTTTATTCGAAATGGACGGATCTAAAACATAGCTTTAATTGTTACAAGTTCAGCGAGGAATGGGGAACACACTTTAAGATACATGCAATAAGGAGTGAATTGCTGCAGTTGTCGACCATAGTCTTTACTTCTGGTTATGTGTTACTGACTGTGTGACTAGGTGATTTATGAATGCACTTTGATCAATGGTGTCAGTATATGATTCATTTTCTGTTGTTGCATTGAGTTTGAAACTGTGCTTAAAAGTAGGATAGTGCCATTTTCTAAGTGTTGAGTTGATTTGCAGAGAAAGAAGCAGATACTTACGAACATTCACAAGTTTCACCAGCACCTGTGTATGCTGAGCCAGACAATACAAAGTCTTACTATCAGGTTTTTTCATCATATTTCCTTACCATATATAATTCTTATATTTGATTGTAGAGTTCCCATCTTTTTTGGCTCTCTCCTTGCTTCTCGTGGGCGTTTAAGTATGCAACATCTTTTTTTTTTTTTTTTGTCAGGAGAATCCAAATGCTCATGTTCAGCCTACCCCTGGTGCTGGACAGTATGGTGGTGGTTATCAACCGTCTTTCAGCTCAAATGATAGAGGCTACTATCCTCCTTCGTCTTTTCAGCCACAACTACAACCACAACCACAACAGCAACCACCAAATTTTTTTGTTCCAGGTCAATTTCAGCCACAGGTTTCCCAGGTAAAATTTTGCTGACATTTCCTGTAGCTGGACTGCTAACATTGATGAAGTGGTGTTCATGATGACCTCTACTTGACTGGTTAATATGTGATTGAGATCTTGGGAAAGCTTATATTTGTGCTTGAAGGGGTGGTGCAAGGGTGGAAGGAATCTTGGAATTTCTATATTATCTTCTCGTATTCAACTGACCCTGCTTTCCTTCTCGCGTTGACCTTTGTTTCTTGGATATACCGTTCAGTCTCTTCTAGTATTATCTACTCCACCAAATTCAATTGGTACTTTAGATTTCAACCTTTTTTTTATGAGTTTTGATTTAGGCTTTGAAAGATCCGCATATGACAGTTTTCCGCTTAGGGTCACTTTTAGATAGCCTCTCTACACTAAAGAGTAAGGGCTGCATATGTCTGACCCCGCGTTACCTTGCTTGGTTCGAGGGCGTATTTGAATGTACTGGGGTAACTGTAATGATGATGAAATCATTAAGAAGTTTTGGTTTCACAATATAGATATTCAATGTTATACAGTTGTTACCTCTTTTGTAAAGCAGCGTGCTTTTGTGGGTCATTCTGTATGGCACACATTTGTACAACAGAATTCGTCTATTTTGTAATGGTTGCATGAGGCGTTCTTAATAAATTGTTTTGTCTTGAAGAGTCAAGGTTAATTCTGAAGCGAAGTTTACTACTATCCAACTTTAATGTGGTTTTTATAAACAATTTTAAGATCTCCAGATTGTTAGCATTTCAAGAGACTTAAAATTCTTCTCTTTTGTTTGATTTTCTGTTTAAGCTACTTAGATCTTCTTGATTTTGATAATTTATTTATGTATTCCTTGCAGCCGAACTTTGCCACACCTGTTAGCGCTCAACCTCCCGTGAGGCCCTTTGTTCCGGCTCCTTCCCCTGTGGTGAAGAACCTAGAGAAATATCAGCAGCCTATGACACTGGGCTCTCAGCTTGGGGTACAGTTTTATTTCTCGCTTAAGCCGCATATTGCCATATGCCTAAAGGACTAACATTGTTAGTAAAATGCAGGGGCCTGGAAACTCTTCTTACCAACATGGTCCCATGGGATCTGCTTCACTTGGCCCTGTGCCGCCTCAAGGGGGACTTCCTGGTCAGGTGTTGCCGCAACAGGGTGGAGCACCAACCCCAAACCCTAGGGGGTTTATGCCAGTTAATACTCCTGGAATGGCTGTTGCTAGACCTGGAATGCCTTTGTCACAACCTTCTACTCCTGCTCAACCGGCACCTTCACAGCCTTCTGTTGCTCCTCCAGCTCCTCCACCTACAGTCCAGACTGCTGATACTTCAAATGTTCCTGGTAAGCAAATAACACTTGGTGGCCTCATTTACTCTTTTTTTTCCCTTTTTTTTTCCATGATCACATGTACCAATTTATATGCTCCTTCATTGCTACTTTGGGCTGGTGTGTGGGGAGGTTGATGCAGTCCAGCGACATGAATGTTTCTTCTGAATCAATCCAGTGATTTTTATTAGCAATATTTGGTGGTTTTAGAAAATAATTAAGGCGTAACTCTTCATTCAAACATATATTTGAGACTGTCAAGATTAGATTGTGTATATGCACTGGTGTTCACTTGATAATATCTCAGATATATGAAATGTTTAAGCACTGTAAGTACATCCTCTCACATGCACGTATGACATATCTGGCTTGGGAATGTGACGGAGGTGATGTGCAAGTCTTAACTTCAAATATGGGACTCCTTTACAAATAAAGTCTTTCCCTCTCGTGCAAATGTCTTTATCTGGAAGTTACTGTTCTATCCTTGTCTCATTTTTAATTCTTCTTTTTGAAAGCGATCTCCTTTCTTTTTTTTTTTTTTAATTCCTGCAGCACACCAGAAGCCTGTTATTGCCACATTGACAAGGCTATTCAATGAAACATCTCAAGCACTTGGGGGGTCTGGTGCTAGTATGGGTAAGAAACGAGAAATAGACGATAACTCAAGGAAGTTGGGTGCTTTGTTCGCTAAGCTTAACACAGGTGATATATCGAAGAACGCTGGTGAAAAACTTGTTCACATTTGCCAAGCTTTGGACAGTGGTGATTACGCCACGGCCTTGCAAATTCAGGTAATTTCCCAGTTTATATAGGACTTGAAGGTTTACTATCGTTGATATTTGGGGAAGACTCAGTAACACATGGCCCATGTTCGTGCTTCAGGTACAACTCACCACTAGCGACTGGGATGAATGCAGTTTCTGGCTAGGTAACCTAAAGAGGATGATCCGGGCTAGACAGAACGTGAGATGATGATGATAGGTTGAGTCCACAGACTCGAAGTCTTCCGTCTTTGTTTGGGCTTATATTTTTTCGTGTTGGTTGGACGACCACCTTGTAACTGCGACCGTTCCCTCCCATGTAGAGTTCACTTTTTTTAGGTTGGGATACAAGAGCTTTTTTTTGTTTCCCCTTTCACTTTCATAGGTCTAAAGCTTAAACTGAGCCCTTTGGACTTTACTTGCAAATGGCTGTGGTTTTTTTCAGAATCAGTTTAGAAGGTAGATATATGAGGACATCTTCACATTGTTTTGCATCTCATAACACTTTTGTAGTATATCACAGTAGATCTTGGATTTTTAATCAAATTGTTACTCCATATTCATTGAAAACTTTTAGTTCATCTCAAAATGTTTTTTTTTTTTTTTTTTTTTCTCGATTCATATATTATCGGGAAAATAGATCACAGGTGATTGAAATGGCTCAAGTAAACACTCTAAATTGAAATTACTTGGAGTCGAATAAAGAATTGTACGATATAGAGCATACGAAATTATGTGCACGCATTTCGACCAGAATAAACACTCGGTAGTCGGTACAAGTAGTCGTTTATACAACTGAAAATTACCGAACTTTGGCCATGAAATTCAAATTTAGTTGCCTTACGAATGCAACGGTCATTTTTCCGGTGGAGCTTTCCCTCTCCTCCTTCAATAAACTCAAAATCCCTAATTCTGGTAATGGAGTAGAACAAGGCGGGAAAATTATGGTGAGACAATTGAAATTGACTCCAACATTTCGATCAATTAAACCCAATTGTAACCCTAATTCTAACCCTAAATCTGAAATCAATCAAATTGAACAGCCAGAGAGTTCGCCGGCACCGTCGCAGAAGAAGCGTGATTGGTACGTTTATCTGATTGCTTCCACAAATTTCCCTTTTAAGACTTACGTCGGCGTCACCACCGATTTCTCCCGCCGGTACCCCCTTCTTTCTCTCTCCTCAATAGTAAATTCTAGTTGTTTAATTGTTGGATTATTTTGAATTTGGTCAATTGTGTTATTATCTTGAATTTCATGATCGTTTTAATCCGATTTGTTGGAAAAAGTTTTTAATTTGTATGCAAGATGGGGTAATTTGTTTGTGAGATTTGTGGGTTTTAAAATTGAATGTGTCGTATCTTTGAAGCTGATTGGATTGTAAAGGTGGGATCTTTGAAGGATCAAGGTCTAGCCGAGTGGGATTGTTTGAAAAGTATTGGGCATTTTGAAGTTGAATGTGTCGTATTATCGTAATTCGGCGATTTTTCGATTGTAAAGGTGGGATCTTTGAAGGATCAAGGTCTAGCCGAGTAAAATTGTTTGGATGCTCCTTTGCATTTTAATATTGAATGTGTTTGTATCTTCGGAACTAGGGGATTGCGCTGCAAAGGTGGGTTCTTTGAAGGATTAAGCTCTAGCCGAGTGGAATTGTTTGAATGGTATTGTGCATTTTGATATTGAATGTGTTTGTGTCATTGGAACTCGAGGATTGCGTTTTAAAGGTTGGTTCTTTGAATGAAATTGTTTGAATGCTCATTTTGGTGCTTGGGTCTTTGCTTTAAAATGAAAATGATGAGGGGTTCATGATTGAGCAGAGTCAAAAAAGTTGATGTTTTAGGAAGGGTTGATGTTCCTGTAGGAACGGTATCGGCACTTACTGCCAGCCTCAATTGTTAGAAAATTTCAGTCCAAGTTTCAACATCCCCTTTGCTAATAGGCCTGGTTTGATATGGATTCAGCTCGAATAGGCTTTCAAGAAACTTTAGTGGAGATTAATAGTGTGATTGTGTGATTCATCTTATATAGTAAAGTATCACATTCCTTTTCTAGCATGTAGCATATGACGAGAATAATTAACACAGAACCTTGTCAAGCTTTTGGCCTAAGTTGATGATGTGCCATACTTACTACCGCTTAGGGTACTTCTGTACTTGTGAGGTGAAAAGGAGAGTTTTGAGCAACACATTATCATAGAGTAAAGCTAGTTGTACCCAGCTTTTCAAATTGGTAGCCGTGGCGTCCATGGGTCTATCTTTGGCTTACAGAAGTCTTCTTTAGAGTCATATTGGCCCATATATCATTTTTGTAATAGTAACTTTGAATCTGGGAATTTCTAGCTTTTCTTCGTGTAGCCAGAAAGGCAGTCTTTTTATGAAAAGATTTGAAATTTGTGTGTTGGATGTTTTACTATCATGCTTTACTGATATTCAGAAAGCTGAGCTCTTACGAAGTATTGAGCTTTGGTTCCTTCTTAAGTTGGGCCTGCATAACTAGGAGTTCATGTAAGGTCATGTAGATAATTGATCAAGAATGAGTCATAGTCTCTTCCATGTTGTTGCTGGTTTGGGATCATCAAAATAGATACTAATAGGCAATGATCTGTGCAGCCTTAAACAACACAACGGTGAACTTAAAGGAGGGGCTAAGGCTTCTCGAGCTGGAAGGCCATGGGTTTGTGCTTGCATCGTCCAAGGTTTTTGCAGTCAGAATCAAGGTAATTTGATGTGCTCATTCGATTCCACATCATGCATGTTTATATTTACAGCAAAATCTCTACCATTGTATGTTAAATGTTTGTTTAGTGTGGCTGGTTTGTGAATGAGGACTATAGCGCTAGTATCTGTAGAATGTCGAAATTCATCCAATCTTTACTTTTCCTTCTTACTCTTACTCTTGCTTGAAACCGCTTTGATTTTGGGGTGGTTGAACTTTGTGTCTAGTCCTTCTCTCTCTTTTTTTTTTTTTTTTTACTGCTTCTGGTCATGTGATGTTTCTTTGCTATCATCATATCCATTGTAGCTTGCGAGTTTGAATCAAAATGGAAAATCATTTCAAGGAAAATGACTCGTAAACGGAATGTTAAAGGTGTGGAGGAAGAAGAAGACAAACGCCTACTTTTATTGCTGCAACATAGATATGCTGCTATGGAGAAACTGAAGGATTCATTTGATTTCAGCCATTTAGAAGTAGACTGGCAATTAAGTCCCTCTTGATCTTACAGGTTTGGGTAAATTCTAACTGTGTATCATGGTCATTCTTTGTATAATAGAAGAATATTTTTACGTCTTCTTCCCTTCCTTATCTGAGTTATCTCCCCCTACTGCGTGGTGGGAGGTGGTGTGACTGTGCAAGACTGCGCGCTGATGTTTGCCCGAGCAGTGAGCACTAAACTGAAGGCGGGGAAAACCGAAAAGTACATGACATGCAGGTTTCCATAGGCTCGTAATCTCTTGTAACACTGATGTGAAACTTTGATATTTCTATATTGTATATGATTCATGAGATGATTATCACCTCCAACTTGTATGAGAATTGAACGCTACTGTGCTGGAATGATATTCATGGTGTCCATCATAGGTACAACTTTTTTTTTTTTTTTTGAATCGGTTTTTGGGAAGCTCACATGTTAGATGATTTGGTACAATCGCTAGAACCGTCACACAAGTTGATCTACCGGACCAATGGCCGGTTGGCGGTTCTCGGCGTCGTGCTTCTCATCGAAATAAGAAAACATAACGAAACATGGATATGATTACGAAGTTAGAATTTAGCAGTCGAGTACAACCTTTTATTTATTTACTCGTATTATCTATAGATAGAAATTTTAGTCTAGGTGTTTTGGATTTCTTTCACAAATGACGATTTTAGCATAAAAGTGCGAGTCAATCCAGATTCGAACTTGAGTGGTGGACAAGCTACAGCCACAATTGAGACTAGTATATGTCAATGTGTGTTATGTGTCCCCAAGTAGTCACACACACACTCCCTCTTTTCTCCAGTCTTCATCTTCCTCGTTTACCCTCCTGCTTCTTCTGCTCCCACTATTCCACACTTTCTCCAAACAAAAAAAAAGAAAGAAAAAAAAAGGAGTATATCTTTCACATTTTCAACAAAAAAGAAAAAAAAGAAAAAAAACCCTTAAACCCCTGATTTCATTCATTCAGACACATAAACCCTCAAAAAACCCCTCTTTCGTACCAAATGAACAAACTTCCATTTCACGTTTCATATGATTGTTTCATATTATAGCAAACTATATACTATATGCTCATAAAAATCCAATCTTTATCATCCAAGAAAAAAGTATGCAGACCCAACCATTGAGATACATATCCAAAACTAGGTATTTTCTCTCTCCTCGTCGCAGTTTAAGCACATCATCCTCATCCAAGATCTCACCTTTTTCACAATCCGGGTCAAACCCACCTGCAATTCGGTATGGATTCGAAAACCCATCTTCCGAATCTGATAAAATCGCTTCTTCGTTCAAGAATTGGTTCAGAACCTCGAAAAACCCCCAATTTGATCGGATTTTCGAGGTTTTGAACTTGCAGAATGAGAAGGAGTTGGGGAGTGTTGATTTGGGTCTTTCGCATATGGGACTTCGCTTGTCGGAGACGCTAGTGTTGGATGTACTCAGGTACAGGAGGTCTGATGTTTTAGCTTGCTTGAAATTCTTTGATTGGGCAGGTAGACAGCGCGGATTTGTGCATACTCGTGCTACTTATATTGCTCTTTTTAAGATATTGTATCATGCTAAGCTTGATAGTGTTATGTTAGATATGATTCATGCGTATAGTAAGACTAGGTTTATGCAAGCTGTTAGGTTTAATGATATGCTTGTTATGGGTTACGCTTTCGCGGGTAAGGTTGATGTTGCACTTCAGGTGTTTGGTAAAACGCGGTGGCATGGGACCGATTTGAACCCTGTTGCTTACCATGTGTTATTGAATTCTCTTGTTGAGGCGGGTTCTTTTGATGCGGTTAAGGTGGTTTTGGAGCAGATTAGGTTGAGGGGGCATGAGGACGATATTACTCGTACCATTATGACTAAGAGTTTGTGTAAGCAGGGTCGTTTGGAGGAAGCGGAGAGGTATTTGCGGGAAACTATGAGTCGTACTGGTGTGGTGTCTGGACACTTGTTTGCTATTCTTGTGAATGGACTATGTAAGGAGAAGTTGTTTTTGCATGCTGGTGAGTTAATTCACGAGTTTGGGGAGAGAGGAGATGTTCCTATGGATGCAGCTTATGGTGCTTGGATTAGGGATCTTGTGCAGGCTGGGCAGTTAGATGCAGCTTTAGAATTTTTTAAGTCTAAAAGGCCCCTTGAAGGTTTTATCCCTAAAGTGAACCGGTATAATACCCTGATCATTAAGCTTCTATGGGAGGATCGGCTTCAGGAGGTTTATGATCTCTTGATGGACATGAATGAGTGTCGACTTGCTCCTAATAAGACAACCATGAATGCTGCACTGTGCTTCTTTTGCAAGGCTGGAATGATGGATGTCGCACTTGAATTGTATAGAGGGTCTTCTGAGTTTGGGTTGACACCACATGGCTCAGTGTACAACTATATAATAAACACTTTATGTGGAGATGGCAACACAGATGAAGCATATCAGGTGCTGAAGGATTCGATGAGCCAGGGCCACTTTCCTAGCTCAAGGACCTTCTGCATTCTTGCTGATGCATTGTGTAGGGAGGGCAAGCTGGATAAAATGAGGGATCTTATCATGTTTGCATTGGATCATAAGTTTGTACCAGCCAAGTTCATATATGAGAAATTCATTAGAGCCCTTTGTCGGGCTAAAAGGGTTGAAGATGGTTACTTGATACACGGAGAGCTCAACAGACTAAATCAAACCACGAGTGAGATAACTTATACGTATCTGATATCGGGCTTCAATAAGGTAAGTAGGGGAGACCTTGCTGGTAGACTTCTCATTGAAATGCAAGAGAAAGGTCATAAACCATCACCCAGACTTTTTAAGGATGTGATTCATAGTGTATGTGACATGGATGATGACAAGTATTTTCTTCAGTTGCTGGAGATGCAGTTATCTCGTTTTGGACAGGATGTGGAAACTTTCAGTTATTTTGTCTATGGAGCTGGGCATGCTAGAAAACCTGACCTTGGGAAAGCAGTTTTTGAGATGATGGAGAAATCTGGCCTAGTCCCTAGTTTAAACGCGGACATTTTTATGCTTCAGTGTTTCTTGAAGAGTGACAGGATAGGTGATGCAATGAATTTCTTTGCTGACATACCGAGGAGAAGAAAGATAGGGAGGAAACTGTACAGTGCGATGGTGGTTGGTCTTTGCAAAGTTGGTAAAGCCGATTATGCAGCCGCAACGTTAGCAGAAGCGAGAAACAGCGGACAAACCCTTGGTCTGGTGTGTTATGAGGAGCTCGTAAAATTGTATTGCGAAGAAAAAAAATTCGACCAAGCTATTAACATGATTAATGAATTAGAGAAAGCTGGGCGTAAAATTTCATCTTTTATTGGGAATTGCCTTCTGTTGTACTCTCTGCATTCTGGAGATGTATACGAGGCATGGCTCCGTTCAAAAGATGTTTCTTTGGAGACACCTGCTAGCAAAACACTTGAACAGTTGATTGCTACATTTTCTGATCACATAAGGGTGGATTCTAAGGTTGAAGACTTGGAAGAACTTATTTTGATGTGCTTCCCTGTTGACCTATTCACCTATAACATGTTATTGCGAAAATTAAGCATGGATCACATGGATAAAGCGTGTCAGCTGTTCAAACGCATGTATCAGAAAGGCATTCAACCAAATCGATGGACTTACGACATAATTGTTCATGGCCTTTTCAAGCATGGTAGAATTGCTGAAGGCAACTTATATGCGGAAGAAATGCAACGTCGAGGATACCACCCGTCTGAATCTAACCGGATGTTCTTTTGAAGCAGATACATGGACATACACGGTGGGAGATTAGGTAAATTCTCAGATTTCAATTTCGCTTGTTTTAGTTCAGATACTTTGGGTAACCATATTTTCTAGTTAGAGGTGATACAGCTTGCTGTTTCTAGTTTTAGTTATATATCTGCATCAGATATTCGTAGATGGCTTTTTTCAGACTACTCGTGTATATCTGTTCTATATGTAATGATTGTGGATCTCTTGTGTCATGGGTCTACCCTTGTCGTGATTATGTTTCTCATTTCACTTATTACAATTAAATAGGCCACAAATTTTTTTTTTTTTTTTTTTTTTTTTTTGCAAGTTATCTTCTTTGTGATATATTGCATTTTATATTATTTCCAGCTAGTAGAGGTGTGTTTTAGGATTTGAAGAATGCATTAGACAGATGATTGTTTATGAGTTATGACAGTATCTACTATCGACAAGAGAGAGTCTTAGAAAACAGGCAATGGGGAAGATACAGGGCAATTGGTCAAGACTTGACAGAGTATTGGATAGGATTTACGATGGGTTAGACCGGAAAGAAGAAACTTAAAAGAGCTGTCATAGTGTACAAAAATAATGCAGCAGTGCTTTTTCACTAGAAATTCAAAATGTCCTAGATGAGTTACAAAGAACACTGAATTTAAAATTTGAACTGTAGAATGAAAGCTCTAGCAGTATTGAGTTAGATTGAGGAGTTGTGGGTTTTTTTTTTCCAATTCTCGGCCACAAAAATTGAATTACGAGCACAAGACTTGGGTTGGTCACGTGCTTCTGTTATCATAATCTTCATATTAACTTAAATCCACTTCATAGCTTAGTTAATATGATTTTAACTTTATTGTATTAGTTCAGCTGCTTTGACTAGACTCCACTTCATAGCTTAGTTGCATTGTCCTTTATGATTGTTTTGGCTGATTACATGCATGTTAATTTTTGTTCAGGATGTACAGGATAAAATAGAACCTCTGACTGGTGCCGCTGAGGGCAGCTTTTTAGGGTTCTGTTTAACTGAATAACAGACAGAAAATTCTATGTTCTTGATTGAAACAGCAGAGGATTTGTCTCTGTGAAGTTTTGAAGGTTGAGATTTGCAGCATTCACGAGTGAGCTTACTACCTGGGTATCTGGATATGTCATTGTATTGTCCTATGAGCTTTGTAGCAGTCGCGAGCCCTTGGCTTGTTTGCTGCTTGCAGGGGACGTTTTTGGGTCGTGGGAGTGTTTCTTTAAAGCGTTTATTAGCACCCAGAACAGGTCAAATCTTACATGCTCGTCTACTCACTGTGACTGATTCAACTGTTTGGCGCTGATACAAAGTGTTTGGTCATCACTTCATCACCTTGTTCCGCCCAGGAATGCATTCTGGATCTGTGTGTCATGTTGGTGCAATCATCCATCTCGGATTACCTTTTTCTTCGGTCTGCAGATGGCGAGTTCTAAATGGTGCCCGTTTCTGGTTTTTGAAGCCCTGGAAATAGCTGCTCCAACGAGCAGATTTCTGTGACCAGCTTATTTTGTTGTATACTAATTACTACTAGCTTCAGGTAAACTTCCTTTCCAGTCTTGACAGTAACCCTATTCTTTTAACCATTTGAACTTTTAGATTTCGATTAGTTTCTATTTTTTCTTTTCTTTTGGAGGGAATAAGTTATATACAGTTACGGATCAGTAACATTGTACTCAGTGTCGAAGGTCGTTGATAATCAAGTTCCCCTTGGGGGTTTTGTTTGGATGATGGACACTTTGCAGGAAGATCCGAACTCAAGAACTTCTTGCTTCTGTCAGTCTGCAGGTGCTTGCACTGGGATGCTCTTGGCTCGAGTCGGCTATTATTTGGGTACCTTTGTTATTGTTTCATAGGTTGATCATTTCTCATCAGGCCTTACAATTGCCAAAGAAGGGACCTTGATCCGAACTCAAGTACGTTCTTTTATCTCCCGTTCACATCACATAATGCAGGACTTTGAAACACCGGTTTGACATAGAAAGGTGACAAAGACTTTATACTACTTAGATTGGACGAATAACTAATGAATGGTGCTCACTTGATATGAGGCCGTCTGTATGCGAGCTACCTTACTAAATAGTAACTTGGTCCTTATACAAGACTCATCTTTAAGTTAGAATTTGAAGTTTTATCCTGCTCTTTCCAGCTCAGACAAAATGACTTGTCACCCTAATCGTTAGGACCACCATTGTCTTAGTTAGAAACGTTGACACCTACTGATTAGTGGAAGTCATTTCGTACATGGTGAGATGTATAAGCTGGTATGGGCTAAATGGCGCATATTGTTTAGTTTAGCTGATAAGGTTGTTAAGAAACGAGTTTGGTGCGCACATTAATATGCCTTGAAAGAGTTGCAACTCCATATGCAAAATTGATGTTACATGGGTGATACAGACTCGGCAACAGATGCAGGAAATCCTAGTAAATGTGTGACAGATCTGACCCCAATAGGCCTGGAAATTGAAATGGGTGGGTAAAACGTGCAAAGCTTTTTTTTTTTTCTTCGAAAGGAAATTTAAAATTTTTAAACGATGAAGACTTAGATTTGGTAGAGAGTGAGAAACAAGTGAGTGTGAGACTATCTCTAGATTTGACCTCAATTCTTCATTTTTAATGTCTGATTAAGACTTCTTTGCTATGGCACTATAAAAGGCTTTTTTTTTTTTTTTTTTTTTTTTTTTTGAAAACCTTGTTATTTCTTCTATTTTAGGGTTTAGCGCGTGTAAAAAGTCATCTCGATAAATTAGATGTTGATATATATCATACTCAGGCCATGAATATCGGATTATTATTGGGTGTCATTAGCTTATTAACTTAACTAGTGACATGTGCAAAACGACATCTAGTCCTGCGTGTTTGTGGTGTTCAATCGAGTAGCATGAATGCATGCCATAGTGCACTATGCAATGGAAAACATTTGGATTTGAACTCGATGTTGATTGTCGTGGTTGTTTCTGTCCTCTCAAAGTATGTCATAATACTTTTATTTCAAAGGTTAAAAACTTCAGGATTAACGTTTTGTTTTATTGAACAAATTATTTGCCTACGCGGCTACACCCATTTGACAAGTAACTTTGTACACATAATACAATTTAAATTCAAACAAAATCTCCAAAGAGTTTCTAATTTCAAGCATTGTGTACTCATAATCAAACATATGCACTATATCCTTTCATAACTTCTTTCTCACGGAGACCCTCAAAAAAAAAAAAAAAAAAAAAACTTCTTTCTCACGGAAGTAAGCACATGTAAATTACCTAATCTAACATGTTAGTATATTCTTAGTTTGTTACTACCAAATTGCTACTAGTATATATATTTTTTTTTTTGAGAAAAATTGCTACTAGTATATTACTCCCTCTCCCATATCTTTGCATGACCTCAACAAAGCTTCAACTTTTTGACTTTGCATTATCCTTTCCAAGTTCCAAGTCAAATTTCACTCCATAAATTTCATGAATTCGAAAGCCAAATGGAAAAAAAAAGTGAGTTATAAATTTACGACATGAGTCATCTGCATCGATCAGTTAATTCGTACCACATTATTATTGTCTAAAAATGACCACATTTTTTTTTCAAGGTCAAGAACCATAAATTTGAAAAAGAGAAGTAAATATGAATACAATAATGAAATGGGTCTGACCCTCAAAAAAAAAAAAAAAAAAATAAAAAAAATAATGAAATGGGTCTAATACTTAATTATTCTCAACAAGACCCTGCAAAATCTGGGATACCATCATACCAATTTGGTGTAGGGTACCCCACTTCCTCTCACATATCAATTCAAAAGCCACACCTTCCTCTTTCTCTCTTTTACTGTAACAAAGCACCAACAACAAAAAGAAGCATCAATCTTCCTCTACACTCTACAAATACAATCCCCATGAAAATCTCCCTAACTTTCTTCATTTCTTCTCAAAAATAATTCCTAAAACCCTATTTTTAAATAATTAATAATAATTTATAAAACCCAGAAAAAAAAAAGATTGAATCTTTTTTGATGGGTTATCTCTCTTGTAGAGCTCAATCAGCAATAGAAGTTGCAGAATCTCATACCCCATCTCCTAGCAGACTAAAACTACAAAACCCAGAAAAAATTCCCCATGAAAAACCCATAAAGATTCAAACTTTTGAGTATCGTGATCTTGAAGCTGCTACAAACAATTTCTCTGACCAAAAACTTCTTGGTAGAGGTAGCCATGGCCTTGTTTATAAAGCTCTTCTTCCTTCTGGTCGTCTTGTAGCTGTGAAAAAACCTTCTAGAAAACAAATCCCTTCAAATTCTGATGAATTTGATAATGAAATTCACATTTTGTCAAATATTCAAAGTCCAAGGTTTGTGAATTTAGTGGGTTATACTTGTAAATTTGATAATAATAATCATGAAGGTCCAAGAAATGATAGGTTGCTTGTTGTTGAATTTATGTGTAATGGCACTTTATATGATATTTTGCATAAGAATGATGGTGTTAATAATAAGGTCCCAAATTGGGGTCGTAGAATTAGATTAGCTCATCAGATTGCAAGAGCAATTGAAACATTACATTCACAATTCCCACCTGTAATTCATAGAGATATTAAATCTGCGAATGTTTTGCTTGATAGACATAATAATGCTAGGTTGGGTGATTTTGGGCTTGCTTTGAGGTGTAATCTTGACGATTTCAAGCTCCGGTCGACCCCCCCGGCCGGCACAATCGGGTATTTGGATCCGGGGTATGTGACACCTGATAATTTGAGTACTAAAACTGATGTATTTAGTTTTGGGATTTTGTTGTTGGAGATTATAAGTGGGAGGAAGGCCATTGATATTGGGCATTCACCACCTTCTATTGTAGATTGGGCTATACCTTTGGTTAGAAAAGGGAAGCTTTTAGGTATATTTGATCCTAGGATTGCTCCTCCTAGGGATCCTATGGTTAGGAAGCAATTGGCCGTGATTGCGGCGAAATGTGTGAGGTCTAATAGGGAAAGGAGGCCTTGTATGAAGGAGATTGTTGAGGCTCTTGATAGGTTGAGCCAGTTGGTGCCTTTGCATTCTTGGAATGGGCTAACCAACCCTTGTTTGATGGTGGACAATGTCGGGCACCCTGTTGGTTTGTCGAATGGGAATTTGAGTTCGCGGTTGAGAGGGTTGGAATGTGGGAATTTGGATGATGTTGATGGTAAATTTGCATTGGCATTGAAGAGCTCTAGGCGGGTTTATTCGGATTTGGGGTTCAGGAACAATTTGATGGATTTGATGGCAGAGCCGGATTTGGAGTCTGAGTGTTGGGAAGACGATGAAGTTGATCATAAATTGAAGCCTGCTAGTCGTGGTTCGAGTTTTAGGAGTGAAAGATACACTGACAAGGGCAGGACTAAGTCGATTGCTCGCTTGAAGGATGATGGTGGAAGTCTTGTGCAGTTGCGAAAGAGTATATTGGAACGTAAAAGATCGCAACTTGGTCAGTGAATCGCGGTTGAGTAACGGCCAGATGCAAAGTGTACTTATTTAATGATATTCACCAGAGTTCAAGTCTTGCTTGAAGTGAAGCTTAAAGAGTAAGCTCTTATTTTTGTTGAAGTTTCTGTAGATTATGTGCTGTTCCATTGTTTCTGTCTTTTCATCTGCTGTTATTTGTTCATTGTTTTATTAGACAACATGTTCATTCCAAATGTTGATAGTTTTATCTTCATTTTTCAAAAAACTGGAAAATCCTTCACTTGAGGATCGATGGCTGAGCTGTTGTATAGTGTGTAACACGCTTTGCCCTTTTAAATACTCTGTATCAAGGTACTATAGTGTAGCAATTGTAATTTGTAATCAGAACCTGTGATTTTCGTGTTCCTTTGGCTTTGTCCCCTAATCCCCTTACCTGTATCAATAGAATGAACATTGAAACATGGTATCATGAATCTATGGTGATTGATGGACTGATTGGCATCATCATTTTGGACGCCGGACCATGATTGTAGCACCGGTGTAGACCGGTTTGACAAGGTCTCGACTTTAGATGTCGGTCAACTGAACCGATGCATAAGAGGAAGTCAAGAAGGCCTCTAGTATCAGGGTCTTCTGTGCTCTCATTAGCTATAGTTATTTAACCTCTAATGTTAGTTTAAGATGCTAATCATTTCATAGTTACTTCACCTGCTAAACTCTTTGCTGTGATTGTTGGCATAATCAATAGGTTGGACTGGTTGGTTATGAAAGTGGCTGTTATTATGAGACACTATATTCAAAGACATTATGTCTGTAGGGTGTACATAGATGGTAGATGTACTCTAATCAAAGGCTTTACAGCTCATTTCTCTCAATAATCACATGTTTTCTTCTCCTGAATTTGTGTTAGTTCAAGTTTCTTCTCTTGTGTATGCTCATAGTGACTACTATCTACTTTTTTCGACATGAAACATGACATAAACACGACCCGAACACGACATGTTTGTAGCAGCTTAAAATTCATTTCCATTGCCTCTATTTCTCGTCTCATTTTGACCCCAACCTTTCATATACATACCCTTCATCGCGTTTAAGACCAACGCGAACCGACCCTCAAAAAAAAAAAAAAAAAAAGACCAACGCGAACCAAGACCACCCGGTAAACCGAATCGCTTACTCTTTTTAGTCTGAAAAACACTGAAAGTAGATCCAGACAACCCTTTTAACTTTCTACTGTTAAAATACTTGAAACCCTAGTAAATTAGTAATGCAACTGATTGCTTTCTGGATATGGCTAAGCACAATCATAGAAGAAAAGTTCATGCAATTAAAAGAGGCAAACTTTGCATGATTGAAGGGCATATTATTTGTGGGCATTGGGTAAAAATCAATGAGAAAAGGTCAAGAAAAGCACTCAAATATCTCTCCTCTTTTATTTCCTCAAGAAGACATTTTTGTTTCTACCCAAATGGCTTTTACTATTTAACTTCGTCTTAGTAAAGCATTAAGTCACACTATTTTTGTCTAGCTTCTTTACATTTGGAATTATTAATAAAAAAATCAAATCTCTGTGAAAAAAGTGAACAAAAATATATTTAAACAATTTGTTCATTTCTTAGTTTAAATATCATGAGTAAAACTATACACATTTGAATCAGATCTCATGCTAAAGCTATGTGCTTTTCTGAGCTTTATTGAACAATTTATTTTAGTTCTCAACCACTACAGATTTTGGTCACTTAACTATTGATTAGCCTGACCTGTTCAGCCTCTCCTCACATGATGTATATTGAGATTTGAGAGCTACAATTCGATTTATGTAATTTTACACCATTTATTTCGGGACACGTTTCTGAACGAGGCTAACATGTGGACTTTTGCCGATTGCAAACGTACCAATGGTTACCCACTAGCATTTTGCTATTGCCCATAATATGATACGAAGATGCATCCACGAGAATTTTAGTTGATTTTGTTCCGTGAGGATTTTATGCTAAAAACCGTGGATAATACGCTCCGAATTTCACCAAATGTCAGCACTTTTTTGAAAGTGGCCAAAAAATTCCAAAATTTTACAATAGACAACTTTGAAACTACTGTATTAGATTTGAGGGACGAATCTTATGCTAGGAAAGTTTTTTAATCCGTTTCAGCACATGTCCCCGTTTCAGGCCAAAATCCTATTTTGTCGATTTTATGAATTTAAATAAGGTTTTTGGCATTTTATTTTACCAAAACCCATAATATTACCTTACAAAGTGATCACACAATTTTGAGAAATTTTCGTGACAACACCATTTTTGCCCGAAAACCGTGCATCAACTACTATTTCGCCAATATCGACAACTTTTCATAAAGTATCCAATTGTGTTCAAAATTTACCATGCATGTATTTAGAGTCCAAATTTACTTGGTTGGTTTCGGCATTGGTTCCTCATTTTGTGAATTATTACTTGCGTTTTGAGGCTCGTCACTTTGTATGAATTTATGACCGTTTTCTAATCTCATCTTAGGTTTTTTACTCTAATATTTTGAAAATTTTCATTATATCATCCTTTGGGGCTACCGCCAAAATTTGAGACATTTTTGGTCCGGAGCCATTTTATCGAAAAATTGTGGATTATGTACTGCGATTCTGGTCAAATTTGATCAATTTTTCGAAAAAAAAAAAAAACAAATGTCCTCTAAACATAAGTGAAGATAGCCTAGGACTATACTTGTTGGATTTCAGAGTTAATTCCTCATTTTGTAAAATATTTTATGCGTTTTGAGGCTCGTCACTTTGTATACATTTATGACCGTTTTGGCCGTTTTTCTAATCTTATCTTAGGTTTTTGACTCTTATATTTTGAAAATTTTCATTATATCATCCTTTGGGGCTACCGCCAAAATCTGAGCCATTGTGGTCCGGAGCCATTTTATCGAAAAATTGTGGATTATGTACTGGGATTCTGGTCAAATTTGATCAATTTTTCGAAAAAAAAAAACAAATGTCCTCTAAACATATGTGAAGATAGCCTAGGACTATACTTGGTTGACTTGAGTGTTGGTTCCTCATTTTGTGAAATATTTCATGCGTTTCGAGTCTCGTCACTTTGTATAGATTTATGACCGTTTTTCTAATCTTATGTTAGGTTTTTTTACTAATATATTGCAAATTATCATTATATTATCCTTTGGGGATACCGCCAAAATTTGAGCCATTTTTGGTCTGTAGCTGTTTTATTGAAAAATTGTGGATTATGTACTGCGATTCTAGTCAAATTTGAAAAAAAGTTCGAAAAAAACAAATGTCCTCAAAACATAAGTGAAGATAGCGTAGGACAACACTTGTTGGATTTGAGTGTTGGTTCCTCATTTTGTGAAATATTTCATGCGTTTCGAGGCTCGTCACTTCGTATGTTGGCCGTTTTTGAAATCTACTATTAGGTTTTTGACTCCAATATTTTGAAAATTATCATGATATCATCTTTTGGGGCTACGGCCAAAATTTGAGGCATTTTTGTTCTGGAGCCCTTTTATCGAAAAAGCGTAGATTATGTACTGCGATTTTGTATAAATTTGACCAATTTTTCGAAAAAAAAAACAAGTGTCCTAAAAACATAAGTGAAGATAGCCTTGGATAATAATTGTTGGATTTGAGTGTTGATTCCTCATTTAGTGAAGTATTTCATGCGTTTCGAAACTCGTCACTTTGTAAGGATATATGACCTTTTTGGCCGTTTTTGAAATCTACTATTAGGTTTTTGACTATAATATTTTGAAAATTATCATTATATAGTCTTTCGGGGCAACCAGAAAATTTTGAGCCATTTTTTGTCCGGAGCCAATTTATCGAAAAATCGTGGATTATGTACTGCGATTCTGTTCAAATTTGATCAATTTTTCGAAAAAAACCAAATGTCCTAAAAACATAAGTAAAGATAGCCTTGGACAATACTTGTTCGATTTGAGTGTTGGTTCCTCATTTTGTGAAATATTTCATGCGTTTCGAGGCTCGTCACTTCGTATGGATTTACGACCGTTTTGGCCGTTTTTGAAATATACTATTAGGTTTTTCACTCCAATATTTTAAAAATTATCATGATATCATCTTTCCGGGCTACGACCCAAATTTGAGGCATTTTTTGGTCTTGAGCCATTTTATCGAAAAAGCGTGGATTATGTACTGCGATTTTGTTCAAATTTGACCAATTATTCGAAAAACAACCAAATGTCCTAAAAACATAAGTGAAGATAGCCTTGGACAATAATTGTTGGATTTGAGTGTTGGTTTCTCATTTAGTGAAGTATTTCATGCGTTTCGAAACTCGTCACTTTGTAAGTATATATGACCGTTTTGGCCGTTTTTGAAATCTACTATTAAGTTTTTTACTAAAATATTTTGAAAATTATCATTATATAGTCTTTCGGGGCAACCACCAAAATTGGAGCCACCTAATACTATATATTAAAACCTGAAACCAAGTCTTTCCTAGGTTGACACTTGGCATACATTAATTGGATAGAGCATAAAAATAGTATTAAAATACAATTATTGATTAACATATGGTAATAAATTATCATATTAGCTAACTTATGGAAATAATAAATATGGTAATTTAGTTTGTAACATGAGATATAAGAGATAGTATTATGGTGGTTGACTAATTTATGGTAATAAATTAATTGGATAGAGCATATATTAATTGGATAGAGCATAAAAATAGTATTAAAATACAATTATTGATTAACATATGGTGATAAATTATCATATTAGCTAACTTATGGAAATAATAAATATGGTAATTTAGGGCCCGTTCGGTATCACTGCCGTTTTCAGTTTTTGGTTTTTTTGCGTAAAAAATTTAGTTAAATAAGTTACAAAATTAACTTTAAATTGTTTGGGTCTATAATAGTCATACAGAAAATGAAAACTGACAATTGAAAACTGAAAACCACTTTTTCTGGTTTTCAAAAACGAGACTTTGATTTTCAAAAAAACAGAAAACTGAAAAAAGAAAACGATATCAAACAGACCCTTAGTTTATAACATGAGATATAAGAGATAATATTATGGTGGTTGACTAATTTATGGTAATAAATTTGAATATGATGTGATATAACGGGTGACGGAATAATAGTAGAATGACATAATGTAACATGTGACGAGATAATGAGATTAAAACTGTAAAATGGGTGACATAAAAGTGGAAATATGATAATACGATGAGTGAGTAAAAATATATAATAATAAAATATGACGGGGGACAAAAGTTGATTATAGTACCCTACTACCCTTCATTGTAAAATTAGAACAACGATAAAACATGTTGTCTTTTTTACAAAACGAGTATAAACATTATAAATAGACAAGCCCGGGCGTGGCACGGGCATGCAAACTAGTTTTATTGAAAAACCGTGGATTATGTACCGCGATTCTGTTCAAATTTGATCAATTTTTCAAAAAAAAAAAAAACCAAATGTCCCAAAAACATAAGTGAAGATAACCTTGGACAATACTTGTTCGATTTGAGTGTAGGTTCCTCATTTTGTGAAATATTTCATGCATTTCTAGGCTCGTCATTTTGTATGGATTTATGACCGTTTTGCCGTTTTTCTAGTCTTCTGTTAGGTTTTTGACTCTAATATTTTTTTCAAATTATCATTAAATCATCCGTTGGGGATACCGCTAAAATTTGAACCATTTTTGGTCCGTAGCCATTTTATCGAAAAACTGTGGACTATTTACTCCGTTTTTGGTTGAATTTGATCAATTTTCCAAAAAATAAAATAAAAATAAATGTCCTCTAAACATAAGTGAAGATAGCCTAGGACTATACTTTGTTGATTTGAGTCTTGGTTCCTCATTTTGTGAAATATTTCATGCATTTCGAGTCTCGTCACTTTGTATAGATTTATGACCGTTTGGCCGTTTTTCTAATCTTCTGTTTGGTTTTTGACTCTAATATATTGCAACTTATCATTATATTATCCTTTGGGGATACCGCAAAAATTTGAGCCATTTTTGGTCCGGAGCCGTTTTATCGAAAAACCGTGGATTATGTACTGCGATTCTGGTCAAATTTGAACAATTTTTCGAAAAAAACCAAATGTTTTCAAAACGTAAGTGAAGATAGCCTAGGACAATACTTGTTGTATTTGAGTGTTGGTTCCTCATTTTGTGAAGTATTTCATTCGTTTAGAGACTCGTCACTTCGTATGGATTTAAGACCGTTTTGTCCATTTTTGAAATCTCCTATTAGATTTTTGACTCTAATATCTTGAAAATTATCATTATATAAACTTTCGGGGCTACCGCCAAAATTTGAGGCATTTTTTATCCGAAGCCATTTTTTCGAAAAACCGTGTATTATGTGCTGCGATTCTGTTAAATTTGATCAATTTATCGGAAAAAAAAAAAACAAAATGCCCTCAGAACATAAGTGAAGTTAGCGTAGGATAAAACTTGTTTGATTTGAGTGTTGGTTCCTCATTTTGTGAAGTATTTCTTGCGTTTCGAGGTTCGTCACTTCGTATGGATTTTATGACCGATTTGGCCGTTTTTGAAATCTACTATTAGGTTTTTTACTCTAATATTCATTATATCATCGTTCGGGGCTACCGCCAAAATTTGAGCCATTTTTGGTCCGGAGCCATTTTATCGAAAAACCGTGGATTATGTACTGCGATTCTGTTCAAATTTGACCAATTTTTCGGAAAAAAAAACAAATGTCATAAAAACATAAGTGAAGATAGCCTTGAACAATACTTGTTCGAATTGAGTGTTGGTTCCTCATTTTGTGAAATATATCATGCGTTTCGAGGCTCGTCACATTGTAAGGATTTATGACCGTTTTGTCCGTTTTTCTAATCTTCTGTTATGTTTTTGACTCTAATACTTTTCAAATTATCATTATATCATCCTTCGGGGCTACCGCCAAAATTTGAGCCATTTTTGGTCCGGAGCCAATATATCGAAAAACCGCGGATTATGTACAGCGATTTTGTTCAAATTTGACCAATTTTTCGAAAAACAACCAAATGTCCTAAAAACATAAGTGAAGATAGCCTTGGACAATAATTGTTGGATTTGAGCGTTGGTTCTTCATTTTGTGAAGTATTTCATGCGTTTCGAAAGTCGTCACTTTGCAAGGATATATGACCGTTTTGGCCGTTTTTGAAATCTACTATTAGGTTTTTCACTATAATATTTTGAAAATTATCATTATATAGTCTTTCGGGGCAACCGCCAAAATTGGAGCCATGTTTGGTTCAGAGCCATTTTATCGAAAAAAACCGTGGATTATGTACTGCGATTCTGTTCAAATTTGATCAATTTTTCGAAAAACAACCAAATGTCCTAAAAACATAAGTGAAGATAGCCTAGAACAATACTTGTGTTTTTTTTAAAAATTGGTAAGCGGGGCCCCTCGGCGTGGGCATCCTACTGCCAGGAATAAGCCCAACCGAGGATCAGGCCCAACCCATGGGAGAGAGGGGGGAAGGAAAGGGGATCCCTCTTCCCATGGAGGCGAGAATCGAACCCTGGTATCCTAGGTGGAAGGACGAAGCCTTCACCACTGGACCACCAGGGGATCCTCCTAGGACAATACTTGTTGGATTAGAGTGTTGGTTCCTCATTTTGTGAATGAATTCGTGCGTTTCGAGTCTCGTCACTTCGTATGGATTTTATGACCGTTTTGGCCGTTTTTGATATCTACTATTATGTTTTTCACTCCAATATTTTAAAAATTAACATGATATCATCTTTAGGGGCTACGTCCAAAATTTGAGGCATTTTTTGGTCTGGAGCCCTTTTATCGAAAAAGCGTGGATTATGTACTGCGATTTTGTTCAAATTTGACCAATTATTCGAAAAACAACCAAATGTGCTAAAAACATAAGTGAAGATAGCCTTGGACAATAATTGTTGGATTTGAGTGTTGGTTCCTCATTTAGTGAAATATTTCATGCGTTTCGAAACTCGTCACTTTGTAAATATATATGACCGTTTTGGCCGTTTTTGAAATCTACTATTAAGTTTTTTACTATAATATTTTGAAAATTATCATTATATAGTCTTTCGGGGCAACCACCAAAATTGGAGCCATTTTATTGAAAAACCGTGGATTATGTACTGCGATTCTGTTCAAATTTAATCAATTTTAAAAAAAAACAAAATGTCCTAAAAACATAAGTGAAAATAACCTTGGACAATACTTGTTCGATTTGAGTGTTGGTTCATCATTTTGTGAAATATTTCATGGTTCCTCATTTTGTGAAATATTTCATGCATTTCTAGGCTTGTCATTTTCTATGGATTTATGACCGTTTTGCCGTTTTTCTAATCTTCTGTTACGTTTTTCACTCTAATATTTTTCAAATTATCATTAAATCATCCGTTGGGGATACCGCTAAAATTTGAGCCATTTTTGGTGCGTAGCCATTTTATCGAAAAACTGTGGACTATTTACTCCGATTCTGGTCAAATTTGATCAATTTTTCAAAAAAAAAAAAAAACAAATCTCCTCTAAACATAAGTGAAGATAGCCTAGGACTATACTTTGTTGATTTGAGTCTTGGTTCCTCATTTTGTGAAATATTTCATGCGTTTCGATTCTCGTCACTTTTTATAGATTTATGACCGTTTTGGCCGTTTTTCTAATCTTCTGTTTGGTTTTTGACTATAATATATTGCAACTTATCATTATATTATCCTTTGGGGATACCGCAAAAAATTTGAGCCATTTTTGGTCCGGAGCCGTTTTATCGAAAAACCATGGATTATGTACTGCGATTCTGGTCAAATTGGAACAATTTGTCGAAAAAAATCAAATGTCTTCAAAACATAAGTGAAGATAGCCTAGGACAATACTTGTTGTATTTGAGTGTTGGTTCCTCATTTTGTGAAGTATTTCATTCGTTTCGAGACTCGTCACATCGTATGGATTTAAGACCGTTTTGTCCATTTTTGAAATCTTCTATTAGATTTTTGACTCTAATATTTTGAAAATTATCATTATATAATCTTTCGGGGCTACCGCCAAAATTTGAGGCATTTTTTGTCCGAAGCCATTTTTTCGAAAAACCGTGGATTATGTGCTGCGATTCTGTTAATTATCATTATATCATCCTTCGGGGCTACCGCCAAAATTTGAGCCATTTTTGGTCCGGAGCCAATTTATCTAAAAACCGCGGGTTATGTACAGCGATTTTGTTCAAATTTAACCAATTTTTCGAAAAACAACCAAATGTCCTAAAAACATAAGTGAAGTTAGCCTTGGACAATAATTGTTGGATTTGAGCGTTGGTTCTTCATTTTGTGAAGTATTTCATGCGTTTCGAAAGTCGTCACTTTGCAAGGATATATGACCGTTTTGGCCATTTTTGAAATCTACTATTAGGTTTTTGACTATAATATTTTTAAAATTATCATTATATAGTCTTTCGGGGCAACTGCCAAAATTGGAGCCATGTTTGGTTCAGAGCCATTTTATCGAAAAAAACCGTGGATTATGTACTGCAATTAAATTTGAACAATTTTTCGAAAAACAACCAAATGTCCTAAAAACATAAGTGCAGATAGCCTAGGAAAATACTTGTTCTTTTTTCTTTTAAATTGGTAAGCAGGGGCCCTCGGCGTGGGCTTCCTACTGCCAGGAATAAGCCCACCCGAAGATCAGGCCCAACACATGGGAGAGAGGGGGGGGAGGAAAGGGGATCCCTCTTCCCATGGAGGCGAGAATCGAACCCTGGTATCCTGGGTGGAAGGACGAAGCCTTCACCACAGGAGCACCAGGGGATCCTCCTAGGATAATAGTTGTTGGATTGGAGTGTAAGTTCCTCATTTTGTGAATGATTTCGTGCGTTTCGAGGCTCGTCACTTCGTATGGATTTTATGACCGTTTTGGCCGTTTTTTTATATCTACTATTAGGTTTTTTACACTAATATATTGAAAATTTTCATTATATCATCGTTCGGGGCTACCGCCAAAATTTGAGCCATTTTTGGTCCGGAGCCATTTTATCGAAAAACCGCGGATTATGTACTGTGATTCTATTCAAATTTGATCAATTGTTCGAAAAAAATCAAATGTCCTCAAAACATAAGTGAAGATAGCCTGAGACAATACTTGTTGGATTTGAGTGTTGGTTCCTCATTTTGTGAAGTATTTCATGCGTTTCGAGTCTCGCCAGTTTGTATGCATTTATGACCGTTTTATCCGTTTTTCTAATCTTCTGCAAATTATCATTATATCATCCGTTACGGATACCGCCAAATTTGAGCCATTTTTAATCCGGAGCCATTTTATCGAAAAACTATGGATTATGTACTGCGATTCTGGTTAAATTTGATCAAATTTTAGAGAAAAAAAATCAAATGTCCTTTAAACATAAGTGATGATAGCCTAGGACTATATTTGGTTGATTTGAGTCTTTGTTCCTGATTTTGTGAAATATTTCATGCGTTTCGAGTCTCGTCACTTCTAAAGATTTATTACCGTTTTGGCCGTTTTTCTAATCTTCTATTAGGTTTTTGACGTTAATATTTTGCAAATTATCATTCTATTATCCTTTGGGGATATCGCAAAAATTTGAGCAATTTTTGGTCCGGAGCCGTTTTATCGAAAAACCGTGGATTATGTATTGCGATTCTGGTCAAATTTGAACAATTTTTCGAAAAAAAAAAAAACCAATGTCCTCAAAACCTAAGTGAAGATAGCTTTGGACAATATTTGTTGGATTTGAGTGTTGGTTCCTCATTTTGTGAAGTATTTCATGCGTTTCGAGGCTCGTCACTTCGTATGGATTTATTACCGTTATGGCCGTTTTTGAAATCTACTCTTAGGTTTTTGACTCTAATATTCTGAAAATTATCATTATATAGTCTTTCGGGGCTGCCGGGAAAATTTGAGACATTTTTGGTCCGGAGCCATTTTATCAAAAAAACCGTGGATTATGTACTGCGATTCTTTTCAAATTTGATCAATTTTTCGGAAAAAACCAAATGTCCTAAAAACATAAGTGAAGATAGCCTAGGACAATATTTGTTTGATTTATGTGTTGGTTCCTCATTTTGTGAAGTATTTCATGCATTTCGAGGCTCGTCACTTCATATGGATTTATGATCGTTTTGGCCGTTTCTGAAATCTTCCCTTAGGTTTTTGACTCAAATATTTTGAAAATTATCATTATATCATCCTTTGGGGATACCGCCAAAATTTGAGTCATTTTTGGTCTGGAGCTATTTTCTCGAAAAATTGTGGATTGTGTAGTGTGATTCTGGTCAAATTTGATCAATTTTTCGAATTAAACCAAATGTCCTCAACGCTTATTTGACAATATCCTAGGACTGTATCTGGTTGATTTGAGTGTTGGTTCCTCATTTTGTAAAATATTTCATGCGTTTCGATTCTCGTCACTTTGTATGTATTTATGACCGTTTTTTATGTTTTTCTAATTTTCTCTTAGGTTTTTTACTCTAATATTTTGCAAATTATAATTATGAAATCCTTTGCGGATACCGCCAAAATTTGAGCCATTTTTGGTCCGGAGCCGTTTTATCGAAAAGCCTTGGATTATGTACTGCGATTTTGGTCAAATTTGAACAAGTTTTCGAAAAAAACAAATGTCCTCAAAACATAAGTGAAGATAGCCTAGGACAATACTTGTTGGATTTGAGTGTTGGTTCCTCATTTTGTGAAGTATTTCATGCGTTTCGAGGCTCGTCACTTCATATGGATTTATGATCGTTTTGGCCGTTTTTGAAATCTTCCCTTAGGTTTTTGACTTATATTTTGATAATTATAATTATATTATAGGGATACCACCAAAATTTGAGCCATTTTATCGAAAAACCGTGGATTTGTACTGCGATTCTGTTCAAATTTGATCAATTTTTCGAAAAAAAAAAAAACGAAAGGTCCTTAAAACATAAGTGAAGAATGCCTTGGACAATACTTGTTGGATTTGAGTTTCGTTTCCTCATTTTGTGCAGTATTTCATGCGTTTCGAGTCTCGTCACTTTGTATTGATTTATGACCGTTTTGGCCGTTTTTCTAATACTCTCTTAGGTTTTTTACTCTAATATTTTGAAAATTATCATTATATCATCCTTCGGGGCTACCGCCAAAATTTGAGCCATTTATGTTCCGGAGCCATTTTATCGAAAAACCGTGGATTATGTACTACGATTCTTTTCAAATTTGATCAATTTTTCGAAAAAAATTAAATGTTCTAAAAAAATGAGTGAAGGTAGCCTAGGATAATATTTGTTGGATTTGACTGTTGGTTTCTCATTTTGTGAAGTATTTTATATGTTTCAAGGCTCGTCATTTCGTATGGATTTATGACCGTTTTGGCCGTTTTTGAAATCTACAATCAGGTTTTTGACTTTAATATTTTGAAAATTATCATTATATCATCTTTCGGGACTACCGCCAAAATTTGAGCCATTTTTGGTTCAGAGCCATTTTATCGAAAACCCGTGGATTATGTATTGCAATTCGGCTCAAATTTGATCAATTTTTCAAAGAAAAACCAAATGTCTAAACAATACTGAAGATAGTCGACTATACTTTTTTGATTTCAGTGTTGGTTCCTCATTTTGTGAAGTATTTCTTGCGTTTCGACTCTCGTCAATTTGTATGGATTTATGACCGTTTTTGGCTGTTTTTCTAATCTTCTTTTAGTTTTTTACTCTAATATTTTGCAAATTATCATTATATCATCCTTCGGAGATACCGCCAAACTTTGAGCCATTTTTGGTCCGGAGCCATTATATCGAAAAACTGGGGATTGTATTGCGATTCTCGTCAAATTTGAACAATTTTTCGAAAAAGAAAAAAAAAAAACAAATGTCCTCAAAACATAAGTGAAGATAGCCTAGGACTGTACTTGGTTGATTTGAGTGTTGGTTCCTCATTTTGTGAAGTATTTCATGCGTTTCGAGTCTCGTCACTTTGTATGGATTTATGACCGTTTTGGCTGTTTTTCTAATCTTCTCTTAGGTTTTTGACTCTAATATTTTGCAATTTATCATTATATCATCCTTTGGGGATACCGCAAAAATTTGAGTCATTTTTGGTCCGTGGTCATTTTATCGAAAAACCGTGGATTATGTATTGCGATTCTGGTCAAATTTGAACAATTTTTCGAAATAAAACAAATGTCCTCAAAACATAAGTGAAGATAGCCTAGGACTATACTTGGTTGATTTGAGTCTTGGTTCATCATTTTGTGAAGTATTTCATGCGTTTTGAGTCTCGTCACTTTGTATGAATTATGACCATTTAGGCCGTTTTTCTAATATTCTCTTAGGTTTTTTACTCTTATATTTTGAAAACTATCATTATATCATCGTTTGGGGCTACCTCCAAAATTTGAGCCATCTTTTGTCCGGAGCCATTTTTATCGAAAAACCGTGGATTATGTACTGCGATTCTGTTCAAATTTAATCAATTTTTAAAAAAAAAAAACAAATGTCCTAAAAAAATTAGTGAAGATAGCTTAGGACAATACTTGTTGGATTTGAGTGTTGGTTCCTCATTTTGTGAAGTATTTCAAGCGTTTAGAGTCTCGTCACTTTGTCTGAATTTATGACCGTTTTGGCTGTTTTTTTTAATCTTCTGTTAGGTTTTTGACTCTATTATTTTGCATATTATCATTATATCATCCGTTGGGGATACCGCCAAAATTTGAGCCATTTCAGCTCTGGAGCCGTTTTATCTAAAAATCGTGGATTATGTACTGCGATTCTGGTCAACTTTGATCAATTTTTCGAAAACAACCAAATGTCCTAAAAGCATTAGTGAAGATATACTAGGACTGTACTTGGTTGATTTGAGTGTTGGTTCCTCATTTTGTGAAGTATTTCATGCGTTTCGAGTCTCGTCACTTTGTCTGGATTTATGACCGTTTTGGTTGTTTTTCTAATCTTCTGTTAGGTTTTTTACTCTAATATTTTGCATATTATCATTATATCATCCGTTGGGGCTACCGCAAAAATTTGAGCCATTTTAGCTCCGGAGCCATTTTATCAAAAAAAGTGGATTATGTACATTTTGTCAAATTTGATCAATTTTTCGAAAAAAAACCAAATGTCCTCAAAACATAAGTGAAGATAGCCTAAGACTATACTTGGTTGATTTGAGGCTTGGTTTCTCATTTTGTGAAGTATTTCATGCGTTTCGAGACTCGTCACTTCGTATGGATGTATGACCGTTTTGGCCGTTTTTGAAATCTTCTCTTAGGTTTTTAACTCTAGTATTTTTCAACTTCTCATGATATAATCCTTAGAGGCTACCGCCAAAATTTGAGCCGTTTTTGCTCCGGAGCCATTATATCGAAAAACTGTGGATTATATACAGTTGCTCAAATGTGATCAATTTTCCGAAAAAAAACTATGCTAAAATTTATTACATGCCCCACTAAATTTGACTTGTTTTCATTGCGGTGCCAGTATTGCCCAAAAACCGTGCATTATGTATTGTTCGTAATTCGCCTATTTAGACCTCTATAAAGAATAGCCCAAATTATCTCAAAACTTTATCATGTGAAGATTTGTCCCTCGGCTAGGGAAGTTTTTTAAGCCCTCTTGGCACATGTTACTCGTTGAGGTTATCGTGGATTATGTTCAATAATTTTAATCACATTTTTCTTAAAGTAGCCAATGTTTTCAAAATTTTACTATGAACAACGTTGGCCTGGAGTGCCCCGTTGTGGATACGAGGAAGGTGCCTCCTATAGAAATGCTATTTAAGCCTCTTTGGTACATGTTATCAAGGACGTTCATCCCGACCGGGTATTATACCATGGAATCCTTGAATGCTTACCTTCCATGGTATGATATGCGACGTACATTGCCAATAATCTCCAATGACGTTCACCCCGAATTGCAACAACTATACATTATGAATGTTCGAATACAAGGGTGTGGTGAATCTGTATATTTACAAAACTACGATGCATCGATGGTTTGACATGAACAAGAACAGCTACATTAGCGAGCCATCATAGCTAAATACTGAAGTCCTGACTTAATTTGAGACCGTACTAGGTTCCAGAGTGAAAACTTTGAGCCAAAGAATCGAACTCTTACCAACTTTTTTGATCCTTCTCTGATAAACTCGACGTCCTTGGTAAGATCGTACAGGACTGTTTCTGATTCTGTTTCCGTATCATCAAGGAGAGGTAGTGTGACTGTACCACTCGACTCCAGGTTTCTGATCCAACCACGCAGTAGATAATTAACCATCTGCATTTACAATGAATAAAACCGAATGAACAATTATGTTCAGGGAGAAGGCGTAAACATTTTGCAAACAGAAGGGTATATGGTGAGCTATAGTTCTACTTAAGTTAACCACAATTTATCTGTATTCGGGTTTGGATCTAAGGGTGACTTTGTACAGGTAGCTGAGATCCTGAGAGGCTACACAATCCAACCAACTAGAGGAAGAACATCATGTTGGCGGAAAGTTCAACATTCATACCTCCGGAACTTCATCATGAGGGCAGTGACCTGCAGGGCTGATTTCATAATATGGAGCGTCAGGAAATTGTCGCTTCACCTGTTGGCCCCATATAGGCTTCACCCAAGGATCCTCTTTTCCATACACGAGACATATGGGAATGCCACTCTCTCGACATCTGCGCATCAAGACACCAGAATTGAAGGTCCTAAATGTGTTATCACAGAATTTGAACCAAAACATGGAAGTTGAATGCAGAATAATTGACTTGTACCTACCTTGACAGAGACTCGTCAAAAGATAATTCCCCTGTCGGGGCACACATGATTGAGGCAAATGATGCGGCTGCAGCAGGATGCTGTGTTGTCTCTATTATCTGAGAAAAAACTTCATCCACATCTGTTGTATGGTCAGCATAAACCTGTCGGAGCAAATTTGCTACAGTGTTGGGGTCGCTCATTTTCTGCCAACTACAATGAAAGAGAATAGCATTTTCAGCTCAACACAGGGTTGCCAGTCGATAGCTATTCATAATACACAACGAGTGTTGTAGAGCTATGAGATAAGATCAGAAGCTTACACTATCTCAGTAACCTTTCTAACATTATCTGGCAAGGGAAATGTACCAGACCATGGAAACATCCTAGCTAGCAAAGGTGATTTAATAGGATTCGGAAGAAACCCCCAAAATGGTGTTGCATTGAGTAGTGTAATGCCCTTCACTAATTGCGAGTTCTGTGCAGCAACATATGTTGCAACATATCCACCAAGTGAGTTTCCCACAACATATACTGGTTCTCCGATGACCTGCAACCATTTAGGTAGAGTTGATCTATCATCAATGACTGTCATGTTAAAAAGAAAACCGACAGAAGGTACAAGAGAACCATGCCAATACTACACGGTCAAACTTATATGTCCGTATGATTAGACAGACAACCTTCTATACCACAATAATTATGAAGTACGTAATTTAGGATGCAATGAGTTACCTGCTCAACGAAACACTGAACTTGTTCCCTCCACAGATCAACAGAGTAAACTAGGTCTTCTGCCCATGGTTCTGGTTTACCTCCGAACCCCCATTGCTGAGACACAGTAAAGTCAGTAGACAAAGGAGCAGGATCTTCAGTAGGCAGTGACTTGCCTTGACCAAGGAAATCCAAGGCATATACTCTAAAATCGCGCCCTAAATCCCTAAGTTGCTTCTCGTAGTGAAAGCTGCCAACGCCAAAACCTGGGAGGAAGAGGACTGCTGGCGAATTTACATTCTCACATCCAGCTTGCTCATAATAGACACTGAGCTTAGGCTTCCACTCCCAATAAGAACTACTTATGGAAGCACCAGAGTCGCCCTTTGAGTCATCCGGTAGACCTGGTATCAACACCTTTGGGACAGAGTTTCCAGTATCCGATATCTCATCCAAACCCTGTCCCTCTCTAACTACAGGACCACTGTAACTCTCGTTGAAGACTCTTTGAGGAGCAACCTGAAGACTACGGCTAGTGTTGAGTGACCGAGAAGCTTCTTGATTATAAGCATTCTTTACAAAGTGATGCTTACCAGAAGATGTACCAAAATACCTAGAAGTGCAATTACTTATACTAGAGAACCCTAGCTGCCTTGTTTCTGCGGAAGGTGGTATGTGATAGGCAGCTGAATGGTACAAAAAGACATCCATGCCAATTAAACCTTCTTCTGCAAAAGCCAAATATCAAACAAATGAGATCATACACGGTTTTCAGAGTTTGTCACGACAATAAATTAACAAAACCCGATTTGTTATAATTTGATCTCTAGGGGACATGCAAAGGAAAGAACAGGACATCAAATCTCAATACAACATCAACAATTCTATAGTCCAAGTCCACAGACACCACAAGTCACAACATTTAGCTTTAACAACAACAACTGGCTTTGATTTATCTTCCAAAACCCGAACAAACTCAATGACACAAACACCACAACACTTCTTTGAGCAAATCAGTTTCGGCTACAAATGCCATCCTTCAAATTGTCAAGATTAAATGGTTCAAGTGAGAAACATCAAAAGACGAAATCGACCTCTCAGTGGAGGATCCTAACTCCATTATAAACCTTGCAATCTTATAATCAAACGAGATTACTAACTCAATTATCTACAGCTAGCTCAACAACTTAACTCTCAAACTAAAGTATAATTTAAATACATAACAGATTTTTGATGATTATCAACTTTAAACTTCAAATTGAAGGCCTTTGAAGGTGCTTAAAAGTCGATCACTATCGAAATTAAGACTACACCTCTTTTAAACTTTACCAGCTAAACTAGCGGACCCTCGCTAAATTGTTTCGATGCTACTATCAAATTTAAAGACTATTCTCAGTAATACCGCCACGTCGTACAATTAATTATCAGAAATTTAACCTAAAATCAATACATTTGTACCAAAACGCATTAAATAACAAATAATACGCAAACCCTAACCTTTACATACATAATCTCAAGAAAATTGCTGGAAAGTTAAGCTAATTATTCAATTAATTAAATTAAATTAAGAAAAGGATAGATCAACTCGTTAATAAATAATCCGAACAAAAAAGATTGCTGGAAAAGTTAGGCAATCAAATTAAGCAAAGATTAGTTAGTTCAAGACTCAATTACATAAAAATAAACAGAGATTACGCACTCAAATTAAGCAAAGAATGAATTAATTAAAAAAGAACACGAAAGCGTAAATCACAAGTTTTACCTCGCAGATTACTAAGTAATGATCGGTGAAAGAAGATATCATGAAAAAGAAGGGAGTTAGCAGAGAAAAGAAATTCCGATTGAGAATTTTAGGAGAGAGAAAGAAAGGTAGATTGTGGAAGAAGATTTTAGGAACCACTTAAATGGTCACAACAGTTGGACGTTGGGTCCCGCCTTTTTTTTGCAAGCTCAAAAAAAAATGTGTTCAACGAGTTCACTTCACTGATTAACGTCATTTGTAAGCTTCTGTTCTTTTGGCGCGGTGCCATGCTGGACGGTCACGGTCGTTAGTTAGGTAATTTACCCTGCATCCTCAAATGCCGATGGCCCGTATGTACTAGTCAAGTACTCCGTACCTAGATATACTTTCTCCGTTCTTTTAAATTGTATAAAAAAATAGTCAGTAGATGCGTATATTGCTTTTGTGAACTGGTCAAAGAACTACAAACTCACAAAGTAATAATTAGTCGGTATTTGTACATACTTTTTTCAGTCCATATATACAACACGACCTAACATAAGATATGGACTATCAAAAATTGATTCGATCATCTATTTGGTAAATGATAGCGTGGGATGGGACGATGAATTATAGTAGTTTGGAATGAACTCATGTAACAATAATGAAAAGTTGTATTTCGATACGTGTATAATGTGACATGGACGCGTTCATAGTCCTAGGTTCCATTATTATGCATAAATTTTGACCAAAATACGAGGAAATTACTGCTTAAGAAGATGCCATGTATCACAAAAATCAAAGGCTTTCCCTTTCAAGAAAAAACAAGCCAAGTAGGAAGAAGTTGTCTCCACGCAAAAGCATATGAATAATGCATGGTTTTCCTGGGCCTCGTCAACATACTGACAAAAACTTGACTATCAAGTTCTACATACGTTGCTTAATTTAGAGAGACGTCTAATTAAAGTCTTAGACGATGCCCGGTAATTAGATTCATTCAACTAGTAACGTCAATTGTAAGCCATGAGATGTTTTAGTTGACGAATTGGTGAAGTGGAAGCGTATAGGATGCGCTGCACATAAGTGTTTGATGAAATATGGTTGTCTCTTCTAACGGAGTCTTAGGTCTCAGATGCGGACTTCAATGACGCTAGCAATACTACGACCAAAACCGAATATATGGGTTATTTTCATTATTGCTAAGTTAGTGCATGTTCCTATACTAGATGGATTACCAATATTGATATCTACTCTACACATGTTGCATGGGGTCGAGGAGGCGAAAATGATGTCTACTTATATATAGTTCCACCCTTGCTAATATTGAATTGTTTGTTTTTATATATCATATAATGTCATTAATTAGTATGCGTGATGATCCCCACATTAATAATTCGTGTTGATATGATTACTTTTTTTTTTTTCTTTTTCTTTTTTGTATTTGGTGAAATAATAACTTTGGCTCTTAGAACCTGTATGAGCTAATGAGCATCTCGTCATCCACCAATGAAGTAGGAGACGTTATCAAAGTTTTGGCTAGAAAACCCGATCTAATTTCTTCATCCTTGTAAGAGTTGCAACTACGTAACTACTAGCTACATACCATGTACACACATTACCAAAGCCAATTACAATTGAGTGTTTATGGGGCAAACACAACCGTAATGGATTGTTTTTGTGCAAGTCTTTACTTATAAATGTGTCATATGTGATGCACCATGTATGTTGCTCTACCCTTCAATTTAGCAGATATATAGTTGCAGCATTTTCTATATATTGGCCTAGGTATAATTGGTGAAATTTGATTGACTTTAATGTAGAAAATTCATGCAAGTCTACGCATTATGAATATATTATTATGTATCTTAGATCATTGGATTGATATAATTGGCCAGATATGCATCTATACTTGGATCAAGTAGCCTTAAGCCCATGGTTTGTCTTCTACTGTACGTCTGTACAAGTTGAGCAGTGTCAGAGATCCCATTATCACGGCGCATGGGCCATCTTAGATGAGGAATGTTGCTGATTAAATACTCGCCATATATACGAGGCTTTTAAGGCACTGAGGTAATATATATTGTCGGTAAAATATTCATAGAGTCGTAGTCAACGTTGACTTGAAGAGTATAATAAGTAGTGAAATGTATAGAGTAACAGTACTGTAAAAACAAGGTTGAGAGAAGAAATGGCAGAGCAATGTGCAATGTCTAGGCACTTGTTTGCTTCTCTGTTACGTCTTTCAGTGCTAGTACTTCTTTTACCTGCATTCACCTTGGCACACTCAAAATGCACCCTTTTCAATTTCGGGGACTCTAATTCAGATACAGGCGCGCTCATGGCTGGCCTTGGTCTCTACCTAGGTCCTCCATCTGGTCAGCAGTTCTTCCACAAGACCACTGGTCGCTTCTGCAATGGCCGACTGTACATCGACTTCATATGTAAGTATACAACCTTTATTTCTGACTTAGTATATGGTACTAGTATGATTAAACGCAAACAATTGAATTGTATGAACCCATTCGGTAGAATAGATTTTGTGAAACGGGTCATTGCTGTTTTCAGGAAACGGGTTCATCTAAAAGTTTGTGACGACTTCATATGTAATCGATGTTTAGTACGTAGTTGGTTTGTTTTCTTAGGAATAAGTGCAATGTGGTATATTGTAACATAAGCCTTAACTTTGTGCAGGTCAAAACTTGAAGATAAATCTACTAAGTCCCTACCTAGAATCTTCGGGTTCAGATTTTAGACACGGTTTGAACTTTGCTGTGGCTAGTGCCTCCACGGAAGTTACTCTATGGATCCCCTTCTCACTGTCGGTTCAGGCAGGACAATATGGTCATTTTCAAAATCGAACAAGGGAGCTCAGACCACGAGGTTAATTATTTCACTGTTATTAGTTACACATCTGTTCAATTTATATCAACTTATGTTAAGTGTGTTACTCACGTATACATGTCTGACACTCGACACATGAACATAAAGGTGTCACATTTGAATACTCCTATAGCCCTATGGTCTACATTCCTTCTGTTTGTCATATCTCTTAACATTTTTGTCAAGAAATTTACATAATAATTCTCTGTTTCTACACAATTGGCACAGGCAAGGGATCAATGATCAGCGAAAAGGAGTTCAGAAATGCTGTTTACTCGATTGACATTGGTCAGAATGATGTCAATTCCGCTCTTGTCGCAAACTCTAGCTACCAACAGGTTGTTGATAAGATACCAGCTATCATGGGAAGGATGGAAATCGGCATTAAGGTCAGCTGCACATTTTAGAATTGATTTTCTTCAAGTGTTGTACGTACATATCAGCAAATGCTCATCATTCTGTCACAATTTTCTTATCCGAGACATCCTGTAAACAATGATGTAGGAACTATGTTACTTGGACCATTCACTTTTTCTAAAGTGTTCAGATACTCGAATATGAGTATCGTCACTGTGACTCTTCAATTTAGGCCAAAAATATGAATTTTTCTTAAAAAATAGTCGAGTCTGAGCAACGTAGTCTAAGAGTATGGAAAAGAGGACGCGGAATTTTTTTTGACTCTGTGGCCTTTTCAAACTGCAGACACTTTATAACCTTGGTGCCACAAAGTTGTGGATATACAATATGGGGCCAATAGGTTGCTTGCCACAAACTTTGGCATTGCGGAAGAAGGTGGACAGCGAACTCGATGAATTGGGATGCATGACACTTTATAACAATGCTGCAAAAGCCTTCAACAAGGGGTTAAGTGATCTCACTGATAAACTCAGATCTCAACTTCAGAATGCCACTGTTGTGTACACTGACATGTACGCTATCAAATATGATCTCTTTGCCAACCCAGGCAAATATGGTCAGTTCCAACTTCTGTATCGAATTCTTAAAAATGTTTACATACGATATTTACATGTTTTTAGAAAAGTCGACTTTTGAGTTTTGATTCTGATGCTGAATTATGCTTACTAGGCTTTGAGAACCCACTGATGGCTTGCTGTGGCACTGGCGGACCACCTTACAACTACGTCGATAGGAAGACTTGTGGTGAACCTACAGCAAGTGCTTGCATTGATCCTTCTCGTTCGGTGTCCTGGGACGGAGTTCATTTTACTGAGGCTGCCAATGCTGTTATTGCGTCCAAGATAATGTCAGGAGTGTATTCTACGCCATCAATTCAGCTCAAAACCTTGTGCAAACAAAAGATGTACTAGGCTACTAGTAGTCGCTTTTGTGTTTGAACAAACAAAGATTGTATGAGTAGTACTAGTATGTATTTGGTCCTGTTGGATCCGACTAGATAGATAGCTACATTATCAGGAAAAAAAAAATCACATATTTCTTGATTTTTCGCTTAAGAAGAGTGTTGAAGTGTTCCAAGTGTTAAAGTAAATTATATGAGTGTACTTGAGCAAGTAACTAAAACAATTAAACATGGAACCTCATTAAGTTTTTAGAGTTTATGAATGTTGCTCGGTTTTAGTAAGAAGACTCACCGAGTAACTAAATATCGAATCTCATTCCTCTAAAATCATAGATCAAATAATTCAAACACGTTCAAATATTATGTCAAAGTACCCGTGTTTAGAGTCACTCGAGTATTCACGATCAAGTCCACCTAAGACCCTATTTGATAGGACTTAATAAAAGTAGTATTCACATCAGATCAGAGTCGTGCAAATCAAATCAAATCATAACAGATCAGAAATGTTTAATTATATATCAATGTATTTGCCCATAATTGAAAGTAATTTGTTAAAGTTCAATCAAATTTTCGCAAATTTAGATTAGATCAGATCAGATTAAATCAGTTCAGAAGATGCAGTCCCATCAAACGGGGCCTAATTTACACAAACCCGACTCGATCTTGAAGTTGGGCCAAAATGGATAGTAGTCCATTTGATTTTGGGTTTTACATGATTTCATAGTCCAAACCCCCAAAAAAATTGGTCATATGAGTCATGAGTGAGCCTAAATCTCTCCAAAACCCTACTCTTTTCCCCCTTTCTTCTTTCTCTCTCGTCTGAACATTTTTCTACCCAGAAAAGCTCGAAACTTTCCCAAATCAAAGCTCAGAGAAATGAGGAATCAATGGCGTCTTCTTCTCCGTCACAACATTCTATCAACACCCAGAATCTCAAGGCCACTTTTACTTCACCAGGTATCTTCTTCCTCAAGACACACTTCTTCATCTTCTCCTACTGCTGCTGCTGCTGTTTCTGTTTCCCTTTCCTCTATTTCATCAAGCTTCAAGAACACGCCTTTCCACTCTCATTTCCCTCGTTTTTATTCATCTGAACAACCCATTGATGCGAAATCTCCTGAGACTTCACTTGTGATTGGTATTTTCTCAAAACAATTTAGTAATGATGATATTAAGAATGAATTAGAGTCTAATAACGTGATTGTTACGCGTGATCTGATTAGTGAGGTGCTTAAGCATCTGGGATCGGAACCCGGTACCGCGATTAGATTGTTTGATTGGGTTTTGGAAAGAGATAGAAAGAATGTTCTTGTTGAGTCCACTGCTTATAATTTGATGTTGGGGATTTTAGGTTGTAATGGGTATGTGAAAGAATTTTGGGGGATGTTGGATGAAATGAAGAAGAAGGGTTTTGGGATTAAAAGGGGTGCATTTGATAAGGTTTTAGAGAGGTTTGAGAAGGATGGGTTGGGAGGTGATGTGGAGAAGTTAAAGGGATTGTTCGTTAAGAATGCGACTGTCGAATCTTCGAGTTCTAGGATTAATAGGATTGTTAGGAGAGGTGCTTGGGATGAGAGTGTTGAGAAGGAGTTGAATGGTTTGGGTGTTGGTTATTCGAGCGAGTTGGTTAAGATGGTGTTGGAGAAGCTTGCTGTTGAGCCTACAAAGGGGTTGATCTTTTTCAGGTGGGTGGAAGAGAGTGGGTTGTTTAAGCATGATCAGGTGACGTATAACACGATGGCTGTCGTTTTGGGTAGGGAGGATTGTGTTGATAGGTTTTGGAATCTTGTTGCGGATATGAGGAATGCAGGGTATCAGATGGATATGAGGACTTATGTTAAAGTGTTGGGACGATTTATTGATAGGAAAATGATGAATGATGCTGTTAGTCTGTTTGAGTTTGCGATGGATGGGGCGAACAAGCCTTCACGGCAAGATTGTACCTTTGTATTGAGGAAACTTGCTGTTGCCAAGGAACTTGACATGGAGTTGTTTTCCAGGGTTGTTAAGGCGTACACAAGAAAGGGCTTTTCTTTGGAAGATTCTATGCTTGATTCGGTGCTCAAATCATTGACTAGTGTTGGTAGAATGAAGGAGTGTAATAAGGTCTTGGATGCTATGGTCGAGGCTGGATTTGCGCCAAGTGGGAGTATGCAAGGTAGGGTTGCGTATGATCTCAGTAGCTCTAAAATGAAAGACGAAGCTAATGAGTATATGGAGAAGCTCGAGAATCATGGCATGACGCCTGATTACAAGACATGGTCTTCATTGATTGAAGGGCATTGTGTAGCTGGTGATCTTGATAAAGCAAGAGATTGTTTTGATAAGTTGGTTGAGAAAGAGGGAGTCCGTTATGCAGGATATGCTCTCGACTTGTTGGTGAATGCATACTGTGGTAGATACAGAGCTGCCGAAGCCTGCAAGATGCTCTCTGATCTTGTTAACAACAAATCGAAAGTTGAACCATGGCATAACACATACAAGGCACTCATCACCAAGCTTCTTGATCAGAGAGGTTTCGAAGACGCTTTGCCATTGCTTGGTCTGATGAAGACTCATGGTTTTCCTCCTTTTGTGGAGCCCTTTATTTCTTACCTTTCGAAGAAAGGAACTTCTGATGAGGCGATGCAGTTTTTCAAGGCAGTGACTGTGAAGAGACACCCGTCCACCAATATCTACCTTCGGGTGTTTGAAGCCTATTCCACGACCAAAAGACATAAAGAAGCCCAAAACCTGCTTGCAAAGTGCCCACAATATATTCGGAACCATGCTGATGTTCTCAATCTCTTTTGTTCAATGAAGTCTGAGAAAGTTGTCGAACCAGAGCCAAAACCAGCTGCTGTGGCTGCATAGATTTTAAAGCATACTTTGGTTAGATTGTAGTATAATTTTTGTATCAAATTTCAGCAAATTTGCTATGTAGCTCATCTTCACTTATTTTTCTGTACTGGTTGAGCTGATCAATGCAATGGTTTGGTTGCAATAATTTGTTTTCACTTTTCCTGGTGTTTTTTTTTTTTTTTTTTTTTTTAGCCATTTCTAGGGCCATGCTCCATCTTTACGTACTTGTTCCTCTATGGTAAAGCTGAATTACGGCATTTGCAGTGAACAGACGCGAAACAAGAAGCTGTGGATTTTGAATAATCCGAAAAGCTCCTTTCATCACAAGAAGCTGTGGATTTTGAACTACTACTCGTATAATATGTCTTGCATCATCTACATGGTACTCTTGATTGGTTATTAATTATCAACTAATTTATCGACTAATAAAATGGGTGTTTTCTCTAATTTACCCAATTAGGTTTACGACTATAACGAGTGATGATGATTTGATTTCAGTTCCGTTTACGAATGATTTGGTTTCAATTCCAAAAGAGCAAATCATTACCAAGATTACAGGAACGTATCATTGACACAAAAATCGAGGTAGGTTTAATTTACGAATCCAAATCCTTAGTACATACGTAAATAATGGTCGCTAGCAATTTAATTTGTTACTATGAATAATTGATAGTATGACGAAAGCGAAGAGGGTTCTGCTGAGAGGCTTGAGGCTGGAAAACATTTGAATGATCTATATTCCTATCAAAGCCATGTGAAGACAAGTCTAGGGGCCATTACGGAAGAATTATTCAAGATGACGCCAAGGTTGGTAATACCTCCGCGTAATCGTTGGGATATAAAGTGCGCTACTGACTGATTCACCTCGGACATGTTGCTTAATACTTGTCGTTTCACACCCTTATATATATTACATTCTTCTGCCTGTCCTTGTGTATGCTATATTTGTGTATCAGCATTATCTCTATTCGGAATCACATTAGTGGTTTCGGTAATATGCAGCAGTCTGCTGTCTGTATACTTTTATCGTCTGTTCTTCTATGCAGTATCTTACACTACTGTGACTATCGGTCTGTCAGTGGGTTGGAGTAAGCAAACAGAAGTTTTGCTAATATGTCTGATTTCTTTTGTATTGATTCCAACAACATGAATTAAGCGTTTAGGTCAGAAATTTGCAGGCCAGGGCTTAATTTTTTACAGTACAGTTTGTGTATTTGAACATTATTGATTATTGTGTACTATGATTTTTCAAATAACCTTTGTTATGTTATAAAATCATGTTGTATTTGCCATGGCTGCAGAATCTCTAAAGTACACATCGGCCATAGCAGTTGGACTGACCATGTATTTCATTCTGATTGTCATTGGCGTAACAAGCTACAAGTTGGCAACGGGAACAATAAACCAACCATGGACAGTTTCGGATCTTTCTTGAATCTATTCAATGCAGTTCCGGTGTTTGTCTGTGCATTCGTCTGTCATTTCAATGGTGATATATCTGATCTTCCTGTATTACAGTTCCGGACTTGTATGTTCTCCGAGTCACTCACTATTTAACCAGATACCTTGTTTGAGAGGGCAAGCCATTTTATCGGGCACCAATTGACCTGTCCGCTGATGGAAAAGCAGGTTCCTCACAGTCATATTGTATGTTAGTTATAAGTGAGGGTAGTGAATCTACACGCTCCAGGCTCCTGCTGTATAGGCACCGCATTTAGGACATCAGGGTATCTTAAAAAACAAACAAAAAATAGAGCTCAATTAATACACATAACACCAACACCGTTACACTTGATACATGAGTAAAGGTAAAATTAACACCAGAGTTACACTTAATTCATAGTTGAGATTATACTAACCTGAAGTGTTGGTAAGGTAAAATTAACTTACAAACATAAAATTGACCCAAGTTGAGATTATATTAACCTGAGGTGTTGGTGGAAAGGTGTGGACATTTACAATTCAAAATCAACAACATAGAAATTAACACATAACTTAGGGGAAACATGAACTTAACACCAACATCGTTACACTTAACACATGAGTAAGGTAAAATTAACACTTAATTCATACATACATTAAACATAAAATTGAGCCAAGTTGAGATTATAAAAATGGAATTGAGACATAAATTAAAAAGATTAAAGATTTAAAAATGGAATTGAGACATAAAATTAAAATTTCGGGCTGAATGCATGGCTCAAAGCGATAGTTGGCTTCTGCTTATAACCGAGTGCAAGGCCGGGCCGGGCCGTATGCTTAGCCCATGCCTTTCGTGTCTCCTCCCTCTCCTTTTGTTATCTTTGGAAGTAGTTTTTTTGCAAAGGTTACATATCGGATGAAATTACAAAGCGATTCATATTGAGTCAAACGTAACGAATTCCCTTGAAGTTTGGATGGATCTTGCCAAAGGGTACATATTGCATGAACTTAAGCCCATGTATAAATGAGTCCAGGGGGCAGGGGGTACCATTCTCTTCGTACCCCCGGGATACGGTAGTATTTGCGGCAAACGACACCCATTAGGTGCGCATGCCCCACTCACTAATTTTGCACCACTTTAGCTTTATCATCTTAGATTTCCATCGGGCCCACCACCTCTTTGATTACGGATTACCAACCACTTGATTGTATCGCTCGAAATAAACCGACGCGCTAGCTCTTATGTCCCGGCTCTTCATCTGGCAATTTGGGCCACGGGTGGACCGGCCCGATCCACTCCCGGCCCGGCACGACGTTTCTATCGAGTGGAAATTGTCATGCCTTATCACGGCCCGACATGAGGCATGACGGATCGGCCCGCTCAAAGCCCGGCACTAGACATGAGCCCGACCCAGCCCGAGCATGACGTCCTGGTGGGCCTCGTGCCGTGCTTGGGCCTCTATTCAAAATTTTGCCACGGCACGAAGCCTGTGCGGGCCTCCATGGTTGTTGAGCACGACGGGCCGGCACAAGCACGTCACGGCCCAGCTCCTTGCCAACTCTAAAGCATAGTATTGCAATAATTGCATGTAGGAGTATTGCAATAATTGCATGTAGGAGTGTTCACGATTTGGTGTTTGATGATAATATTGATATATACTTCGGCTAAACTATCGGCATTTCATTGCAATCTTTCTACACTTTCGCATACGGGCTTTTTAAATTAAATTAAAATGATGAGTTGGTGATAATAAGAGTGTCAAATGACTACAACAGTCTATACAGCCATATGTACGCGATTATGTGTTGTTACCCAAATTATGACCTCAAGTTGACCCAAACAAGAGTTAAACTCAATGCGAATTATAAACGGTACTCCTACATACTCCGTAACAGTTAGGTACAAAAGTCAGGAAAGTGCAGCTATTTTGCCAAACATTCCTATTACTGTCAGCTAAAAATTTCAGCTACAATTGCAGCTATTGTTTCAGTTGTCAGCTACTATTTCAGCGTTTAGCTACTATTTCAGTGTGTTTTACCAAACATAGCCTAAGAAGGCGAATTTCGTTAACCAAAATTTTAGATGAATGGAGATAAGGGGCGAGATTTTGCATCTTCAAAATGTAGTTTTAGAAGGGTTTTATACAATCATCCATCAATTGCTCATTTGCGACTAGTGACTTGTGAGTAGTGAGGCATATATATTGAATATTGACTCCTTTGTTCCGTCAAATGCAAATTGCAAACTCAAACAATTTAATCAACAAAACAACTTGTTCAACACAAGTTTAAAGTTGTTGGAGCGGGTCCTGCTCCACAACCCAACGAGGCATTGTCCATATGATATTAGGCCAAACATTCTACTTATTGTATATTTTTTTTTCGGGTTAACCTGTCTAATGTTTTCATCTCCTCTCTCAGAACCAATAATGGCTCGCCTCTGTAACTCGATGAGGTAATTTGGTTGCGCATTATGATAAAATCAACTAATTTAGGAATAATAAGGTGGAAAAGCCAATTTAAATCCTACTAGTAACATGAAGGAAAACGTATCCAAAATTCTTAGACAACCTTCTTTTATGCTACTAGAGTATACTATGATGATTCCATTTCGCTTAAACTTTTCTTGAACCCGCTATGCAATTTTTTTAATAACTTTGATTAGCTGATTAATAGGTCATGTGAACTAATTTTTCAAGTCCTTGGACTGCATACTGCTCCAGACACCAACGGTGCACTGCCCATAAAATATGTGTTGGGATCCTCTAGAGTTGCAAATCAACTCTATTTGGTAGAGTTTGCCTAAAAAGGCAAGAAATTTTTTTTTAACAATTTATTTGTGACCCTCAAAATTCTTTTTATTTTGTCTTATTACTTGTTTTGGTAAACTCTACCAACTCTACCAAATTCAAACTCTAGAGGATCCTCACCCATAAAATATTGGGCCACACATTAGTCATGTGAACTAGTCTTTGAACAACTTGTTCCGGCCCACGTCTAAACCGACATGACATAAATAAAAAAAAAAAAAAAAAACCGACATCCAAGGGTTATATATATGGGAAATTATCCAATATATCCCTGAGGTTACCGAATTTTTCCGGTATACCCCCGAGGTTACCGAGCTATCCAATATACCCCCGAGGTTTGCGTTTTCGCGTTTTTTGAGATTTTTGACTAACGGTGCTAAACACCGTCACTTTTATTTGATTTATTTTTAAAATATTTAACCTTTAATCAAATAAATTCAAAAATATATATATAAATAAATAAATAAAACCCAAATTTTCTCCCATTTTCTCTCTCCTCCCCCAATCCCATTCTCCCCACCCGACACCACCACCCACCGCCTGCCACAACCACCACCGCCCTCACCAACCACCACCACACCGGGATCCACCACCACTATCCCGTTCGCCGTCCTCCGGCGTCATGGACGCCACCATCCCCGACACCGTCGCGCTCCTTCACCCCCATTATCTTTTTTTTTCCAATTTTCTCTCTCTTCAAACATCTTCTATTTCCGGCAAAAATGGTGGCTAGTGGTAGTGCATGTCGAGGAAGGGGCAGCGTTCAAGTGTGAGGGTGGGCGGAGCAAGGAGTTGGGTGGAGGATTATTTGAAGGAAACATTTAAGTGAGAGAGAGAAAAGGTTGTGGCCTATGGAGGAGTGGGTGGTCGGGGTAATGTGTAGCCGGAGTGTGGTCGAGGGAGGGGGGCGCATCTGGTGGTGCTGGTGGTGGTAGCCCAGGTGGTGGTTGGTGTTGGGTGCGGTGGTGAGGCGGTGGCTCCATTGGTTGGGTTGAGGTTGGGGAGGGAGGTGAGAGAAACTGATTTTTTTTGTTTTTAATTTATGTTATTGGTATTCAATTTGTTATAAAAAAATCAATCTCATTAAGGGCCTAACGGTGTTAGACGGCCGTTAGCAAAATTCTGGAAAAAACGTGAAAACGCAAACCTCAGGGGTATATTGGATAGCTCGGTAACCTCGGGGGTATACCGGAAAAATTCGGTAACCTCAGGGGTATATTGGATAATTTCCCTATATATATCGCCTCCGAACTCCCAAGTTAGGGTTTCATTCTGAAAATTTAGATCAAGCAATCAAGCAAGAAGTCTGGGAAGAAACTTGCTAAAGAAGCGTAAGGAAGTCTGGAGAGATTATGATGTTGGATGGTGGGGTAGAGTTGGTGGTGGGTAATGAGATGACGAAGTCGGAATTTAAGAAGTATGAGAAGAAATTTTTTAGTAAGAATAAGAAGGTTGCATGGCTCGGCGAATTAGGGAATACGATAAAGAATAATGAAATTGGGAAATATGTGTTTTGTTCGGGTGGTCTTACTTCAGGCCGCTGCACTGTCAGAACGATTACTCCATTGATGAAGAAGATGTTGGACAAGGAAGCTTGTAGCACAACCAAAGATCCTAGGCTTGGTGAAGCTCGTAAATCCAGAATTCTATTCTGGGCTGATTATCGCAACAGTCAATACATGCTTGAGCAAGACGATGTCTTCACCCCCGAAGATCAGTATGCTTTACATTGTTCAATTCTTTACGTTTCAATTATAAGTTCAATTATCAACATAGTCGTCGTTGTTTTAATCTTATATTTTGGCGTGGTTGTAATTGTAGGATATATGAACACAATTGGAAGTCATATTATGACAATTGGGAGAAAAATGAACTCGAGTTATTGATCGAGAAAGATTGTTGTGCTGCAGAAGCTGCTATAGCGTTCTACAATAAGAAACATGGGACTGATTATCAAGTTGTCGAAGCCTTCAAAACCTTCGATAAAGCTGTGGAGATATTTCTGTGGCGTCATTGCAACTTCAAAGCGGAAAGCATAACTCTTGGAGTCTTCCATCATTTCTTCGCCGAGTTGCGTAACAACGACGTTTTCTCCTGCTGTAACTTGGATGGTTGGTCTCCTTCCCATTATAAACTTGGGACTTTCATTGAAACACATTACCCTGAAAATCTTGGAGTCGGAAACAAGATTGATTGTTTCTTGTCATGTGTTTTTGTTTTCCTTGCTGGGCTCTGCGTCTTTTAAGGATCTGATTGTTATATACGTTGTCTATGCAGATGGTTCTGTTGGTTCCTTTGTTGATAGCTGTGAGTTTTGCCCTGAGGGGATGATCAGGCATCCTGAAAACGCCTTCAAACAAGGTCGGTCCCGGGTTTAAAAAGCTCGTGCTTTGCACTTGTAATGTTGCAGCAAACTAAACTTCTCTATGAAACCCCTCTAAGTAGGTGTGTTGTTATTGTTCTCCTGTGGTGTGTTGCATATGTAGCAGCAAATCAAACTTCTCTATGAAACTTGTTCACCTCTGGGTGTGTTTTGTTGCACTAATAGACTTCTAAACTCGTCACACTACGTCAAATTTGGGCTTCCAGAACCTAGTTAAGAGAACGGAATTTTTAAAAACCGATCTCTAATAGTATAAGAGAACGGTTCCGCTAAAAACCGTTTTTAATGTATTTTACGTAAAAAAGATAAAAAGAATATTAGACTTTAGAGAACGGTTATTGACAAAACCGTTCTCTTATATATGGTTAGAAAATGAACTAAACTTAAGAGAACGGTTTTATATAAAGCCATTCTAGTACATCTACCTAAGAAAACGGTTGTAGTATAAAACCGTTCTTAAAACTCAAGCCAAAAAAGAAAAAAATAAAAGAAAAAAATAAAAGAAAAAAATAAAATAAAACACTTATTAATCACTACCTCGTCCCCTCCGCCCCGAATCCCCTATCACTTCATTTCTACACTTTCATTTCTACACTCTTCCCTCCCTTTCTTTTTTTTACGGGAAACACTCTTCTCTCTCTTTCATTTCTACTCTCTACTCTCTTTTCTTATCACTTCCATAATTCCATTCTGATCTCCTCTACCATAACTCGTCACTTTCTTCTCGACGATCACTTCAATTTGCTGGCGTCGCCTCTTTACAAACCCTTCACGGTCGTCGTCTCTTTTGGTAAGTTTTGTTTTAATTTTCTTGAATTCGTATGTTTTTTTTTGTGATTTATGTGTAGGATCTACGAGTATGTGATTTGGAAAATTTAATTTGGAGATTCCAGATTTATTTCTAACTAATTTCAAATTTCGTTTTCAGATCTACTTTTTATCTAATTTCGAATTTCATTTCTTTTTTCAGACCTAATTTTTATCTAACTTGGTTGTTCTTATTCTAATGCTTTAATCTATGGTTTTTTTTTTTCTGTCAATTTTAATTTTGTCGATCTGTTTAACCATTGCATCGTTATTTTTTCTATTGTATTTTTCGTTATTAATGTAATGTTTTAATTTGTTTTTTTTTTTTTTTTTTTGTGTGTGTGGTTAGAACGCAAACAAGTTGTTGATCAAAATCCCAGATCTAAATTGGGATGATGAAGATGATGGCCACAAGATTTGAGAGATTAAAAATAGTGTTAGGTTATATGTTTGGTTAGTGATTTTTTTGCTTACTTTGTAAAATTTGCGATGTAATTATTTTTCAGTGACTTTTTATGAATAAATCTTGATGGGAGTTATATAAAAAAATTTCTATCTTGTTGTTTTGTTGTGGTTGTTGTTGATGTTGTTGATGTTGTTGTTGTTTTGTTGTTGTTGCTACTGATCTGGGTTGGAGATCGTGGACTGGGGTTGGGAAAATATCAAATCTTTTTTTTTTTTTTTTAAAAAAGGGGTACATAACAGAACGGTTTCTAACAAAACCGTTTTGTAAGGCATCAATGTAAGAGAACGGTTTTTATGATAACCGTTCTTAAAAGTCTTTGAAAACGGTTTTGTTTAAAACCGTTCTTATACCCTTTTAGAACGGTTGCAACCGTTCTCTTAACCTTTAAGTACCGTCGTCTAGAGAACAGTTCTTTAACCGTTCTGCTTAGCTTTAGAGGAACCGTTCTTGAAGGCCATTTTTAACGTAGTGTCACCTCTGGGTGTGTGTTGTTGCACTAGTAGACTTCTAAACTCGTGTTCTCCATGATAGAATGATAGTATTATAGAAGTTTAAGTAGCTCCGGCAACGAACAATAGTTATACAAAATGCTTTCCGGTGGATCTTCTCACAGTAGAAGATTATGAACCACACTTAAAATTATTTAAAATCTATTCAAGTGTGGTTGGCAAGACACTACAATATCAAGAACACTAGTAGGACCTGTCCAAACCAACCAAAAAGTTCTCTAAGTTACTTCCATCAAACAGCAGTGAAATTATTTCTCATGATAATGCACAGAGCAGTTTGAGTTCTACTACCACACCTCTAGAAACCTAAGAAAGCTTAATAAACACCACCAAACCAGGAAAAATTCCGTCGATCTCGGCCTCTCCTACAATGTCAAACACAACAAATTCGGAAATAAGCTTATAGCGAACACTAAACTTACTAAATGTTGCTCTTAAAAAGCCTGTCAAGATTGTGAAAAGAAATCACAAAACTTTTGTCTTTGTCAACTCAGAATTACCTTCAACATGAACATTCCGAACAAAGATGAACCTTTAAGGGCACGATCAACACCAGGATGTACAGTGGGAGGAACGTTACTGATAAACAACCCGTATAATCCCATGGCAAATATCAGCATAACTGTTCCGGCAAGATAAACATCTGCACACAAACGTGAAATTAACAATCTAGTGTCTGTCCAAAAAATTTAAAGAAATTGGGAAAGGATGATCACAGAGCCCAAACACATGTATGACACAGGTTCGGGATTAAGGTAAGTATAGGGATAGAGTCTCACCAGTAGCTTCAACTAATCGCAGAACCATCTGTCCTGTGTGAACTCCTTTGAGACAACCAGTCCAATAAACTTTGTATGCATCAATAATGTAAACACAGCCCTGCAAAGATCAAATTATCCTTTGTTACAAATCATGATCTCTTTCAAACTAGGTAGTCATGTACACAAGATTCATTATATTATCGTCTATGAGAAGATTTACAAGGAGCGAGAGTTAAGAGAATTACGTTCAAGAAACATAGAACCGAGCCAAGCAGTGACCCTCCAACAGCCAGAAGTGCCAAGAAGCGGAAGTCAAATATGACCTATAAAGAACAGACCAACAAAATGAGATTACTGCGATATAAGCAAGGTAGAAGATTGGAAAACACGATACCAAACGCTACAAATACCAGAAACCAAAAAAATCAAACCCAAATATTAAATTATCTCAAATTAGGCAATCTATGTGAATTACTTGTAAGGTAGATAAACAAGTGAGACTCAATTCAGCTTCATAACAATTCGATTAAGAAAAAAACAAAGGAAAGAAAAAAACAATGATATTGAAAAAAACCCGATGCTTAATTAATCTATGTGAATTGGGGGAAGATTGCAAGTTTTACCCTTTCAATGGTTGATTCAGCAGATTGAACAAATCCCCCAATTGGGCTACCATTAGGGTTTGCAAGGGCGTAATTAGCAAAATTGGGGTTTTGCGAATTGTGGGAATTTTCGACTGTGTTGATAGGAATAGAGTGAGAAGAAGTCGCCGGAGATGGTGCTGACTCGGGTGACGGAGAACTGAGCGAAACGATTCGAGAGCGAGCTGAGGTGAAACATTTCGAAAGTTTTGGCGGGTAACGGGTAGATTGAAGTTGAAGGGACGATGATAAGAATCGGGGAGAAAAATTTCATGAATTGATCTTTGATGAATTGATCATCAATGTTGAACTCATGATTGTTTAGGAATCAATAAATTTGAGGAAAATTGGGTTGAATTCTGGGATATTAATCAGTATCTTGTGTGTGAATTCTCAGTTTCAGGGGACCTACCGTTTTTGGCCGTTATTGTGGCGGGAGAAGGTAGGATAATCCTATTGGTGGAGCTGATTTTGGCGGGCAAATTAACAACGACCGTTAGAAGTTGGTCCTGCAGCTGATGTGGAAATTCATACTCCCGTATATTTATAGCACGAGCCGTATAACCTCCCGCTTATATGCAACTTTTTGACCCTTGAAACACGAGCAAAACAAAAACTATCGTTATTAGCAGAAGTTGGATGTACAAAAACCTTACCCCATCGAAACATAGAGAGACTGCACAAGGATGACCTGAAATGCAACTTCGACAATAGCACCAAACAATTTAATAAGTCATTCTTTATTCCATTATATCACAAAGGTAAAGAATAATTAGTTTTCTGCTTCATTGGAAATGGAAAAACACGAGCAATAACATATACCGAACGCAAGACAACCCCAGGCAGATTGTGTTTTAACCACTAGGTCAAACTTAATCGTCATGATTAACACGTATAACGACAAATGAGTAGTAATGATGTGTGCTCTTCGACTATGATGGTTATGAAGATTATTAAGGAACAAAAACACGTATAGTTTGCACATCACTCCCGCTCCATTTTGTAAACTGTACCAGATAAGACACATTTGAACTGAGTTGCAAAATCGTGCGATCTTGAATACTAAGAAAGACTTGAAGAAGCTTCACAGTTGCATTAAAGTATGGCGCATCTCACGTTCAAAACTTACAAACATTATTATCTAAAAGATAGCACATGATTCAAGCTGTTTGTCTCAGAATCGTCAGTGAACCTTGCATAATGCTTCGCATAATTTAATCAAAGGCGTATCAGATCACGATCTCATGGACGGGCGGAGCATCAACGGTTCTGCATACATGTAAGTAGAGCTGTAAGAGATAGTCAACACGAAAAAAAAGAAACAAAATAGGAACAGAGATTAATTGAATCAGCAATACGCCCCCTCAAAGCATATTAAGGACACAGAGACGAGTTTCATGAATTTTATAATGTATAATTTTAAAGATGACCTTAATTATAACTCATTGGATCGCAAATTAATCATTAAGTTGATTAAATAAACGTATACTAGTATATTCCAAATAACACAATGTACAAAGAAACAAGTGTCGGACAACATGACAGCATGACTGTCGTGGAGGTCCGATAGAGTGTCGGACACGCTAATTAGTAGAAGGGTCACGACTGAGTCAACGAAAAGAAAACGTAGGATGGCCTTTTAGATGACAGGAGCAAAAGACAAAGCAAAATCAGCACACATGATTAGAAAGTGAAAAAGTGAATCTGAAGCTTAATACTTTGGAATCACCTGAGAATGGCTGCTGCTATTGTTTCCAACTTTGCAAATGACCTGCTCAAGACTCTGGAATCACCTGAAATAAGCATGAATCGGGTAAATTCCACAGATGATGTTACTGGTGGAATAAAGTCAATCAAGGAGCTTGAAGAAGAGCTGAAAAAGCTAGCAGACAAGGTCAAAGGTATCAGAGATGTAATTGCTGATGCAGAGAGGAAACAATCAAGCAGCCTTACGGTGCGTGGTTGGCTCGAGAAGCTCGGGGACGTGCTTGTTGAAGCAGATGACATAATGGATGTGATCAGATACCAGAAGAATGCCCTGTGTCCTTAAGATGATGAAGACGACAAATTGATCAAAAAGGTGCGCCGTCTCTTCTCTTCTGACTATCCTATTGCACTTTCTTCCAGTGTTAAAAGTGTCGCAAAAATACGAGAAAAGCTGGATGGCCTTTCAGCTTCAAAACCTCAGATCGGTTTCAACGTGGACAGGAATGTAGCAAATAAGACTGGGTTCCACGAACCACGGGGACTTGTGGGGATGGTTGCGGGGAAGCAAAACATCATCAAAATGCTTGAAGTAGCCTTCCACCAGCCTGCTAATAATCCTGCCAACGTCTTATCCCCATCTCCCACCAGGCTCGGTACTGGCTCATCTAAAATCTCTGCAATTGCCCTTGTGGGTCTTCCGGGATCCAGAAAAACTACATTGGTTCAATCAGTCTGCTCTGACACCAGTGTTAAACGGCACTTTAACCGTAGACTATGGGCATGTGTCTCAAATTTATGGAGTTTTGAAGAAATGGTGACTAGAATACTTGAGTCAGCGACAGCAGGAAAGGACTCTTCAGGGTCGTCCCTCCTTCAACCAAGTGACAGGCTCTCGGAAGAAATACAACAGAAGAAGTACTTGCATGTTCTAGATGATATGTGCACCAGTGATCTAAGAATATGGGATTCTTTGAGAGCACTATTGGACAAAGGAGCCCCGGGAAGCAAAATTTTGATAACAACTCGCTACCAAAATGTTGGAACGGCAGTTGCGACCTCTGACAAAATCTACAGTCTTGGAGCTCTTTCGGATGACGACAGTTGGTTGCTCTTTCGAAGAATTGCTTTCCGAACAGATGATATGTTACCGGTGGCGGTGACTGAAGAACAAGAGCAGATTGGGAGAGACATCGTTCGCAAGTGTGAAAACTCTCCTTTGATTTTAAGACAGGCAGCGAATCTTGTCGATCAGAAGAACAACTGGCAGCAGTTCAGAGATGAGAAGTTGGACATCATGGCTATGTTTGCTCACCATAAGAATCGACAGCTTTTGAATGTGTTGAGGCCAAGCTGCAACCAACTTAACGCGCACCTGAAACATTGTTTTGCTTACTGTTCACTGTTTCCTAGAGACTATGAGTTCAGTAAGCAGGCTCTGATTCAACTGTGGATGGCCCAAGGATTTCTGAAGCGTGACAACAACAGTGGCAGCTTAGAGGACAGTGGGGAAAAACAATTTCAAGATCTACTGAGGATGTCTTTCTTCCAAGCTGTCAAATTAGATGCACTGGGTGATATCGTATCCTGCAGAATGTACAAAATGTTTCATCATCTGGCACAAAATGTAGCTGGAGCAGGATGCATTATGGCCTCAGGCAACACCAAGTATGACGACAGAACTCTTCACATCTCTGTTGAGTTAAATGGGAGCTTTCCAGTTGCCCTATTTGCAGCACGGAAATTGCGAACCTTGTTGTGCCGCAAGGGGCCCCAATGCAGGGTAAACCTAAATAGGTCAATGTGCCGCATGATAATAGCAAAATTTAAGCGTTTGAGGACACTAGACTTGCATGATTGTGGCATAGACACATTGCCTGATAATGTAGGTGATTTGACTCACTTGAGACAGCTTGATCTCTCAAAGAACGACCGTTTGGAAGTACTTCCTGAGTCAATCACAAAGCTAGGCAACTTGCAAGTGTTAAAACTTAATTTTTGCCAGCGGCTCAAAAGGTTGCCCCGGAGTATTGGAAGGTTGAACATGTTGAGATGTCTTGAGATCGAGGAGTGTGACAGTTTGACACATATGCCACTGGGATTGGAGAAGCTGGTTTCTCTTCAGAGTCTGAGCCGTTTTGTGGTGTGCTTGCCTAGTGAAAGTAACAAGGGCGGCGGTGGTATACGAGTTTTGAAGAGCCTTAACAATTTGAGAGGAAGGCTAAAGATTGAACTTTCAGGTCAGTGGACAGAGCTAGTGCAAAATGCCCCATCAGCCAACTTGAGGGACAAGCTCCATCTGACTGACTTGAAGATAGAATGGTCGGTGGGACTACTGGATGAGACTCGCTCTTGCCACTACTATGAAGCATTTCTGGAGGGTCTCCATCCGCCAAGTGGTCTAAAAGTACTGTGCATAGAAGGTTATGAAGAGAGGGATTTCCCAAGTTGGGCAAGGATGGGTACACTGGCTCGTTGTTTTCCACATCTAGTCATGGTAAGTATAGAAGGTTGTAAAGAATGCAAGCACCTTCCACCATTCGGGCAACTTGACGCTCTGAAATATCTCACTCTGAGAAATACGGAAGGGGTGCAGTACATGGTGGATGAAATTTACGATCCTGAAGTCTCACCGACACAAGTGTCACTGTTCAAATCTCTCAAGGAGCTCACACTTCATAGTTTCTACATCTTGAAAGGATGGTGGAGAGAAGTAAGGGTGACACAGAAAAACGGGTTGCCAACCTTTCCTCTCCTCTCAAAGTTGAAAATATGGAATTGCCCAAAGCTGACATCCATGCCCTTATTTAACAAAGTCGAAGAAGTGGATTTCCTAGATGTCGGTCAGAAACTATTAGAGACGTCCTCAATGAAGGTAGAACCATCAACTTCTCCATCATCCCCGGTTCATGAAACTCTTGCTGAGTTCTCTTACGACAGATCCTCTGGAGCTTTCTCATACGGACTGCTTCAAAATCTTAAAGAACTCAAGAGTCTGCACATCAAGGCCTGCCCTACGATGCGGAGCTTCCCAACAGTTTGGGATAAAGGCATTCAAAATCTTGTCATTGACAACTGTGATGCATTAACATCAATAGCCGAAGGGCTGCAAGATCTGAAATCACTTGAAAAGCTGCAGATTTCCCACTGCAACAGCCTCAATATCCGGGATAATGCTGATAGTTTCCCATGGGATTCCCTCAAGAAACTTAGGTTCTTAATCTTCCGAGGAATCTCAATCCCCGAGGGTTTGAACAACATCAACACAATCAACACCTTGGAAATTCTCCATATCGCAAAATGCAGTGACCTGACCAGTCTACCTAATTGGATACACCAGATGTCTTCACTCAAGCACCTCAGGATCGAGGCCTGTCCAAATTTAACTAAACTGCCTCACTCAAGCAGTTGCCTATTGGGATTAGACAAACTCGAAATCATGGAGTCTCCTGAACTCATGGAGAGATGCAGAGAAGGCGGGGAAGACAGAAGCAAAATCAATCCCAAGGCACAGGTCTTACTCCACAAATCGTGGCGATATGGACTAACAAATGATGCAGAAAGATCATCAGAAGCAATGCAGTCTCAATTCGCCGTAAATGATACAACCCTAACACTAGCAAGAAAGGGCACAGGCAACTCATGGGAGGAATTAACCTTTAAAAGCAAGATAAAGGCAGTTAAGTAGCACTCAAGTATCCCGATTTCAACAACGATTCCGACAACTTTCACCCGACTACACCAATCAGCTCTTCAGTTATTTCAATTCATTCCAATTCATTTACATGTAATTATCATTTCATTTAATGATCAAAAAATTCATTCCGTTCATTTAAATTGGTGAGGAATTTCAATGTATAAGCTCAAACAACTAAATCCATAATAATAATTCTACTTTGAGCTAATTATTCCTCCAAAATTTGATAATATATCATGTAATTATTGCTGCTACCCTCAAATTGGTAATTTCTAATTAATCAAACACAGAGTTGTTCATATAAAAAAGAAATTCGCTAAATTCATGAAGAAATATGGTTTAATATCCCCAAAATTACAGCAACAATCAAAGTTCATCATCAATCAGTAATAAAGTTTGCAACTTTAAACGCTATAACGAAAAAATTGAGAGGGAAAGAGATGAAGGACATACAGTTTTAAGGTGACTTCATCGTCAAGTTTGGCAGCCCAAGTAGTAAAACAGTAGCTCCGGCGGTCATATTCGAGATCCATTGCCGGCGCCGGCGCCGGCGCCGTGAATGACAATAGAGAACGACGGTGGGGAGTTGGCGAGAGTTTTTAGTAATTACCCAGCACAGTTAATTACTGTGGCTAAACTTTGGTAAGTCAAACAAAAAAAAATTAATTTGTGATCTCAAGTTTAAATCTTACGCCTAAGTGCGTAGTTGAACCTTTTTTTTTTTTTTTACCGCGGACACAACCAAGAGAACTTGACCTCCTCAGGAGATACTCGTAAGTTTTTTTTTTTTTTGTTTTTAGTTATTATATAAGTGAACTTGAGCCGAGCTTGAACCCATCAGTCAAAGTTTTATTTTTATTTTTAACCATGATCGATCCGAGTAATCTCACTCAGCTATTATTTTTATTTTTAACCATGATCGATCCGAGTAATCTACGTACGTACTCTTGATTGGTTATTATCAACTAATTTATCGACTAATAATTTGGGTGTTTTCTTTGCCCAATTAGGTTTATGAGTGATGATTTGATTTCATCTGTTCCGTTTACGAGTGATTTGGTTTCAATTCCGGAACCCCTTTGGGTACGTATTTACATTATTAGACTCTTGCTACTTGTCCATGTCTTCATTATCGTTAAGTCGGGGGTTTGAATATGTGATTAAGTATGTATATCTAGTAATCATGATTGTTGTTGATGTCCAGGAGACCAAGGAGAGCAAATCATTACCAATATTACAGGAACGTATCCTTGAAGCACAAGTGGAGGTAGGTTTAATTTACGAATCCAAATAAATCCGTAGTATACGTAAATAATGGTCACTAGCAATTTGTCTCGATCCGGGTTCAATTTAATTTGTTACTATGAATTGATAGTATGACGAAAGCGAAGAGGGTTCTGCTGAGAGGATTGAGGCTGAAAAACATTTGATTGATCTACATTCCTATGAAAGCCATGTGAGGACAAGTCTAGAGGCCCTTACGAAAGAATTCTTGAAGATGACACCTGCTTTGGTAATACCTCCGCGTCATCGATGGGATATAAAGTGCGCCAATGAATTGGTACGCCGTTAATTTCACTACTCGATCATTCTTTCATCTTTGACGATTTAATTTCTCCATAATCTATAAATACATATATGTATACATCTTATATATCTTATCTAATACTATATATTAAAATCTGAAACCAAGTCTTTCCTAGGTTGACACGTGGCATACATTAATTGGATAGAACATAAAAATAGTATTAAAATATAATTATTGATTAACATATGGTAATAAATTATCATATTAGCTAATTTATGGAAATAATAAATATGGTAATTTAGTTTGTAACATGAGATATAAGAGATAGTATTACGGTGGTTGGCTAATTTATGGTAATAAATTAATTGGATAGAGCATACATTAATTGGATATAGCATAAAAATAGTATTAAAATACAATTATTGATTAACATATGGTGATAAATTATCATATTAGCTAACTTATGGAAATAATAAATATGGTAATTTAGTTTATAACATGAGATATAAGAGATAATATTATGGTGGTTGACTAATTTATGGTAATAAATTTGAATATGATGTGATATAACGGGTGACGGAATAATAGTAGAATGACATATTGTAACATGTGACGAGATAATGGGATTGAAACTGTAAAATGGGTGACATAAAAGTGGAAATATGATAATACGATGAGTGAGTAAAAATATATAATAATAAAATATGACGGGGGACAAAAGTTGATTATAGTACCCTACTACCCTTCATTGTAAAATTAGAACAACGATAAAACATGCTGTCTTTTTTACAAAACGAGTATAAACATTATAAATAGACAAGCCCGGGCGTAGCACGGGCATGCAAACTAGTGATTATTAATTTGTTTAAACATTATTGTAATGCACATACAGCTAAGAACATATCAAAAATATTGTGGCACCACAAATTTCTACGTATACGAGTTGCCAGGGACCTTCCTACATCTATGCGAAGACGGTGTAAATAATAACGACGAAATGGCTATAACTTGTGCTAAAGTCTGTGCTGGAAAGATGAATCCGGAATGGACTAGCCCCGAGTGGACTGCAAGGTTGTCCAAGGTGCCAAAAAGGATGTCGGACCCTGAATATATGGCATCGTTGAAGCGCATTATAGAAAATGTCAAGGCTGGAATAGCGGAGGAGAAAAGGCTACCTGGAAGCACTAGGTTAAATTATTTTGTATTCCATGAACACACATCTTCAATTCCCTAGTAGGTACAAGGAATCAACAAAAGTTTGGAAAAATGTTTTGTTATGTCGTGTTGAGCGAAATATTTGATTTTTTATTTTATTTTTGTTGAGCGAAATTAGTATTGTTAATGTGAATCTGTGATGTAGGTTTCCAAATTATACTGTTCAAAAATGCTATGAGTTTATATGTAGACAAATAAAAAAGTGTCTATGGTTAGTAAAAATTATCAAAGGTGCAGTAAATTTTGTTGTATAATTTAAGAAATGACGAGTTAAAGGAGAGAGACAATCAAAAGTCCTTGATATTGAAAATAAATCAATTTAAATTTCTTTTCATTGATAGATTCGTAACATATGTTGATTTAACTGTCCAGTGTCAGAAATTGACTGCAAATATGTTAAATTTACTACAAAATCATATTTTTTTTTTTACTACTTGTTATCTTTAATTTACCATATTGATTGTGATATAAACAATATTTTTTATTGTTTACATCTAGACTTTTAGGATCATCCATATGTAGACTTTTAGAGGGGAGGAAAAAATGAAAGTAAACCTGGAGAAGTTATATTGCTGTTAAACTTGCTCAATTATTAAACATTATATGCCTTAAACAACCACAAATACTTCCTAATACCTAGCTAACATTTCCACGTACATAGGCCACAACTCCCACAAGCTATCAATTACCAACTAATCCTATCATCTAGCAAACACTACCCACGTAAATATTATCTCATAACCACAACATAACCCACTGACAATTATCCTACTAATTATTGACCGTGTCACTTTGGGCCTAAGAGTACGAGAAGTAAATGTACACGTTTGCCTCAACAACCATTTTACGCAATGAGAGCAACTTTTATACCTTATACCCGCTTTTTTACTTATGAGTTCAACTTGGTTGTTTGAGGGGAGTTGAACTCTTTGCCGCCTTGTTGACTGTCTAGTCCCCATATACACTGACAGTGCATCCTTTCTGATGGCCTTATCACCATACTCCACCATAGTAGATTTATTTCTGGTCTCGTAGCTAACACTTTTCTTTACCTATTAACAGGGTATGTATTTAATTAGTCAAATGAATTAATAATAAGATTTAAAATACAGGAGTGATTCAATTACTCTGATTATGAGTCTCACCTGTTAAGAGTTTATAAAAAGGTCACATGATTTTTTTTATGAGTAGATCAATTACAATTTTTCAAATCTTTTTATAAATTTTGGTTACATAATGGAGAATATATATAGTACAAGTTTAAACAATTAAGTAGATCGTAAATGTCTTTAATGATAGTTTATTGTTTATACTAATCTCATTGAAAATAAGCTAATTCAAAAGTTAGAAAATATTAGATCATTTTCACTCTCTTAATAAAGTTAAACTTTAAGTGCATAAATTATCATTAAATTAACATCACGTCATTCAAATGAACTTGCATAACAATTGGGTAGTGAAACTAGCCTAATTAATCCAAAAGCTAGACAATAGTAGATAATTTTTACTCACTTAATAAAGTTAAATATTAAGTGCAGATCAGAGCCTATCATTAAGTTCGCCGGAGCCTTACTATATTGGAGTACTACTTATGGTAAGGACACAATCCGTTATATCCTGGGAGACGTATGCCCATGAACCTTGAGTACCGTAAAGGGGGTGATGCGTACGTCGATCCACTTGATGCGTATGCTAATCTATACTTAACAAATACTAACAGTTTATGCAGCGGAATTAAAATTAAAAGACTTATTTTTGTGTTTTTGTGTTTATATGGAACAAAAATAAACTAAAGATATGAATGACGCCCCTAGTTACCAACTAAGAACCCAAACTACAATGTCAAAACTTGATTCTAAGTTACCAACTTGTATGAATCTCGCCTATCTATTGGTTGTCTAATCCCCTAGTCAATCTTTAGACTAGTGATAAACGTGTTTGTGAACGCATCCACTCAAATCCTCGCAAGGACACAAGATTGAAGGAAACACCCTTCGACTCTTTGATATTAATTCTCAAATTCTGAATGTTCTCTAAAACAATACAATAAGACTCTCTATTTATACTAAATAGACACATCTAGACCATAGGGAATAAGGTAAGGTTCTAATAGAACTTTCCTTAATTCCGACTTACTTTACCAAGAACAACTCGGAAACCTCATAGGCTCCTTTATTATTTGGAAACTGAATATTGATAAGAATTATATCTACTAAGAACTTCCTTAGCTTGGACGTGTATAGCTTGGGAATTATAGCATATTCGGTCATCCTCGTGTACCCGCGTAGAAACTGAACAACTCGACTTAAAACGGGCATATCTCCTTCGTTACTTAACCGATTAAGGCATATGACCACTTTTCGGAAAGCTTAGATCATGTATTCTATTATCCAATTGATTTCACTCCGAAATATTGAATAATACAGTAGATATTTAAGCTGGAAGTTGAACTTACGAATTAGGAATATAGTGAATGTCTTCAACTTCATTGGAAGAATGTACCCATTGCTCCCATGCATCATTCTCCCCTTCTTTGAAAGATTCGTCCTCGAATCTGAAGTTCTTGAGTAGAACATCATCATGCTCATAACCACCCGGATCAAATACAATGATGACAAATAAAATCAGTACTAACGAACATGTTGCAAAAGTTAGGTATGCAATCGACAAGTCTTTCAACTCATCGTCTTCAATGTACTCGATCATCTTGTCAACACTATGACTATCAATCTCAATTCTATTCCCTCGAATCATAGATGCTTCATTAACAAACAATGTAGATCCTCTAAGTTCATCCACCTTCTCACAATCAATCTCACTAGGTGGCAATGGTTGTAATGCATACTTCTTAGAGCCCTTGGTTACCACATAAACATTCTTTCTTCCCTTATGATCGACATCCCTATCAAATTGCCATGGTCTTCCCAACAATATATGACACACATCCATGGGAATCACATCACACAAAATCTTATCTTTATAGAGTTCACCAATAGAGAAAGAAACAAGAGCTTGCTTTGTTACCTTAACCATATTACCTTCCTTGAGCCATCGAAGGTTATAAGGCTTAGGGTGCTTTGTTGTAGGGATCTTGAGCTTCTCCACTAAGGTAGTAGCAGCCACATTAGCACACGATCCTCCATCAACAATCAATCTACAAATCTTGTCTTTAACCTTGCACTTGGTGTTAAAAATCAGCTCCCTCTGTAGTTCATCTTCCTTTGGAGCAATTTGAGTATGTAAGGCGCGAGTGCACACAATATTGACTCCTTCTTCACTTGCTTCCACCTCAAGTATCTCCATGTCGTTGCTAGAACCCTCCTCGTCGTTTTCCTCGTCACTATCACCCGTGTTTTGAGTGAATTCGATAACTTCTTGTATAGTAAGCACACGACTTGTGGGGCATTCACCTTGGAAGTGACCAAAACCCTTACACTTATGACATTGTTTCTTGAGCTTGGAATCATATGGAGTAACACCCTTACTCTTGTCGAAAATGGTAAGTTTGGTATTATCACCTTTAGATGTCCCAACTTTGCTAGCTTCTTTGGACTGATCCGACTTGAAAGGCGTGAATTTGGACGAAAAAGGCTTAGGTTTCACCGTCCCCTTCTTCTTTTGTACCTGCTTCTCAATCTTGATAGCCATCTTACAAGCCTCATCAAAATCAATAACATGTTGTAGCTCTAGTCTATCATGGATATCAGAATCAAGACCACTCATAAACCTAGCAATTTTCTGCTCTTCATCCTCTTCTATATCACATAGCATCAATAATTTCTCAAACTCAACAACATAATCTTCAACGGACAAATTATCTTGTTTAAGAGAAGTTAGACGTTTATACTTATCTTGCTTGTAATCTTTAGGCACAAAGCGCTTGGTCATGTGTTTCTTGAGTTTCTCCCAAGACTTGATCTTGGCTTTGTCTTTTCTTGCTCTTTGCTTCTTTAAATTCTCATACCATAAGCTTGCATGCTTAGTAAGTTTGAGAATAGCAACTTTGAATCTTTTAGCATCGTCATAGTCTTTATAATCAAAGACTCTTTCGGCAGCCCTTACCCAATCTAGGAACTCCTCCGGATCATGTTTGCCATTGAATTCTGGGAAATCCAACTTTAATCCACGATCATCATCCTTGGTTGGTCTTGGACGTGGTTCAGCCTCTTCTTCATCAGATTGTGCAATTTGATTTAGTCTGATGTGTTTGGAAGCTCTAGCTTTCTTCTCCTCCAGATTGAGGTACATGAGTTCTTGCATCATCTTCTGCATGTTGAGCATACCCTCACGCATCTCTTCCAATTCCGTCTTCTCTTCTCTGTCTTTAGACATACTTGCAAACCTAGGATTAACAAACTAAGAAGCTTGTAAAACCAATGCTCTGATACCACTTGATGCGTACGTCGATCCACTTGATGCGTATGCTAATCTATACTTAACAAATACTAACAGTTTATGCAGCGGAATTAAAATTAAAAGACTTATTTTTGTGTTTTTGTGTTTATATGGAACAAAAATAAACTAAAGATATGAATGACGCCCCTAGTTACCAACTAAGAACCCAAACTACAATGTCAAAGCTTGATTCTAAGTTACCAACTTGTATGAATCTCGCCTATCTATTGGTTGTCTAATCCCCTAGTCAATCTTTAGACTAGTGATAAACGTGTTTGTGAACGCATCCACTCAAATCCTCGCAAGGACACAAGATTGAAGGAAACACCCTTCGACTCTTTGATATTAATTCTCAAATTCTGAATGTTCTCTAAAACAATACAATAAGACTCTCTATTTATACTAAATAGACACATCTAGACCATAGGGAATAAGGTAAGGTTCTAATAGAACTTTCCTTAATTCCGACTTACTTTACCAAGAACAACTCGGAAACCTCATAGGCTCCTTTATTATTTGGAAACTGAATATTGATAAGAATTATATCTACTAAGAACTTCCTTAGCTTGGACGTGTATAGCTTGGGAATTATAGCATATTCGGTCATCCTCGTGTACCCGCGTAGAAACTGAACAACTCGACTTAAAACGGGCATATCTCCTTCGTTACTTAACCGATTAAGGCATATGACCACTTTTCGGAAAGCTTAGATCATGTATTCTATTATCCAATTGATTTCACTCCGAAATATTGAATAATACAGTAGATATTTAAGCTGGAAGTTGAACTTACGAATTAGGAATATAGTGAATGTCTTCAACTTCTTGTTATTAGCATAGACCCATTGCTCCCATGCATCAGGGGGAAATAACGTCTTAAGGACACAACGTGTATTCATTGGTCTCGAATTATTCTTACATCTTTTATGATTTATTATGATCATATTTTGCATATATTATTTGTCTAATTGACTTTCACTAACCTTTGTGTGTGAATTTTATTTCAAGATTGAACATAGTATAGAACATATACTTATTTAAACAACAATTATAGTTATATGAGACGACATTGATCATTCATGAAATTAGGAACTTATTATATGAAATTAGGAACTTATTATATGAGACGACATTGATCATTCATGATGCATGGGTTGCTTGGAAAAGAGTAAACAAACACATCACCTGATGCCGATAATTGTCGTACGTCTCTGATCCTGCCACAAGAAATGCCCAACGGTCAATTCTGGGAACGGATTCAAAAAAGACACCGATATCGTCCAGAAGCCCGTCGCTGAAGTAGCACATCAGACATAGCCACAAGCAAAGCAGAATTCTCATTTTGGATTAATGTTTCTACACAGAGTGGGAGTGGGGGGATACCCTTTAAAAAAAAAAAAAAAAAAAAAAAAAACAGAGGAAGCGTGAATTAGATTGGAACCACTGTAAGTGAGGTTGGTTGATTTAAGTAATTTTTTTTTTTTTGTTAGATTTAAGTATTGCTTGTTAATTAGTTCAAGCATGCAATGTTCGTTGTGATGAAGGATAGTATGTGTTATCTAATGTGCAACTAATAAATCATGATTTTTCTCCTTAACCGTGTCTTTGTTGGTTTTGGGTCTTCATCTTGAGTCTCATACATACACCAAGTGTCCTTGCATTCATTTTCCGCTCGTAACGATTAGCCAAGTGATGTTGGTAATGCAAGGTTTTTGAGCTTCTTTGGGAAACACTTGTTTTTGTTTGTCCCACTTTTGGGGTTTATATATGGGTGAGTGTTAGTAGTGTTTGAACTAATTATGGAGGGAAGACTAAGGTCTCCCTATGTGCGCTGCTGTCCGGCACGGCACGTGCGGGGCTGACCTTTTGCTCGCGCTCGGTATTTTGACTGTTCGTTTCTTTCGGAAACTTGCGAGCGTCCAGGTTCATTGTATAACGGTTTAATTTGAGAAATCCGATCCTCCATAATTACTGATTTTATTTCCGAATTTAATCCCAGATTTTACTCCTACAATCACTCCCATAATCAATTCAATTGTTTGATTTCTGTTACTGTTTTTGAGTCCTTAAAAGGATGTTTTCGGAGCTCTCTTTGAACACACAGAAAATCACTTTCTCTTCTCTTTTCCGTTTTCCATTGATTCCGAGTACGTTTAGAGTTCCACTTCTCCTGGGTGAGTACACACCTTGGAGAAGCGCTGTGTTACCTTCGGGGGCAACGCCATAATCCGGTTGTACCGTAGTCGGGACGAAATTGCTTCTCATTCGGTGATTTCGGTCACGCCACAGCTTTTCTGATACTTTCATTTCCATTATATTTCGCCCACAGTAGTCATCTTTCCAACAAGTGACTGGATGCTAATAAGTAACGACGTTTTTGGATTAACTAGCTAGCCAAATTTTGTTCCTATTTTGGATGAATGGAAATAAGAGACGAGATTTTACATCTTCAAAATATATTTTTAGACGTGCATTGTGATAACATCGAAGGATTATTATTATCACAGTTCATGCTCATTAATCGGTACACGGACACCTTCTAAAACATTTAGCAACTTCGCTAGGTCTCAACCTCGTAAGAGTCGTAACTGTATTCTAGCTCTTCGTTCATAAATGACAAAAACCGAAAAAAAAGGGGGAAAAGGATCAGCAACCAGAAAAGTTGAGTTACCACCCATACAACGTACTAACAAACAAGCCAAGAACAATAATCCAAACCGTGAATGGTTTTGTTATGATAAATTCTGAATTGACACGTTATTTTATGAGAAGTAATCCGTTACCCGTGGGTGTGCATTTGAGAGTGAGAAAAGGAGATGTGAGTCATTAAAAGTGGTGAAAATAGCATCTCAACGCTCGTATACATTTACAAGTGTATATGCCATATTGATTTAGCCTTACTCATGGAAATAAGGGACGAGATTTTTGTTCCTGCATATGCTCATCAGTAATTATCGTATAGGAACTTCTTTAGGTCTCAACATATCTATATATTTTACTAAAGACGTCCCCATTGACACATGTCGCGATTCTAGCCTTATCGCCACGTGTCGATGCGGATTTCCACATGGCGAGCTGATGCGTATGCTAATCTATAATTAATAAACTAAGAGTTTTTGCAGCGGAATTAAAAACTAAAAGAACTTGTTTTTGTGTTTTTGTGTTTATATGGAAATAAACTAAAGAAAAAACAATAAAGATATGATTCAATACCCGCAAGTAATTGAATCTGCCGAATTCAAAGAGCCGCAACCCTTAATTCGATCCTCCGCAAAGGATTTAACACTCACGCATGAGTTTGTCGCCCGCAAGCAACCACACAAAGAACTTGAAGGAAACTCCCTTCGACTCTTCGATATTAATACTCAACTGGAATCTGAAATCTGTCTATCTAATACATGAGACTATCTCACCTTATATAGGTTAGAGATGTCTAGCTTATTGCCTTAATTCTAACTATAACAGAATTAGGAAACTAACTTAAAACTTACTAAATAACTAGACTTCCCAAATAAATTAGGAAATACTAATTATCGAAACTAATTATAAGACTCCCTAAGTAAATAAGGAAAACTCTAAGCTAGAATGAATTTAGGAAAACTCCATAAATCGATTCTTGCTTGGCTCCCGCATCATTCCCCTCCTCTTGAAAAGGAATTGTCCTCAATTCTGAATCAATTCCACCAGGATCAAATATCAACCTAAAGAATTTTCGAACAAACAAACAAGTTGCAAAAGTAAGGCTTGTGTTCAGCAAGTCTTTCAACTCATCATCTTCAATGTACTTGATCATCTTTTCGACACTATGATCTTCAATTTCTGATCTCTTTTCTTCAAGCTTCTCACGGTGCATAATGTTTTGGACATGAAGTCTAGAGCTGTATTGATCATCTATGACTTCGACATCATTGTTATAAGAAAGGCAAGATAAACGAGATTTACCTTTGACATCTTCATCAAAACTCTCATCAATATAGTGGTCAATTAATGACTTGTATGAACTCTTGTTCTCAAATTTTTCTATCTCATCTTCAATTACAACCTCCCGTTCAATCGCACTCTTTGTTTCGTATTCTTCAAAAGAATTTTGTGAGGAAATAGTGATTCCTCCCAATGAAGTATCAAAAAGAACCAAAATTTGAGCATCCCCCACTTTAGTCTCTTCATCCTCTTGGTTCTGTATGAATTTTACTTTTGAATCGTCCTCATTGCTTGAGATTGTAGCATCAACTATGTCAAGAATAGATTTCATGATCACTTCTTTGGTTTCTTCTTTGTCTCCACATGAGTCGCCTATTTCAGATTGTGTGCTCTCGACTTTTTTCATGCCATCTTGAATACGTTCAAGTAATCTCATCAAACCTAATAAGATGTCATCTTTACTTGCTTCTTCATGCTCAACACACTGCTCATCTGATTTTGAATGATTCTTAGGCAACACATCCTCCATAAAGTTCCTTGGCAAATATTGTTTACGTAACTTGCACTTAAGCACTTCCCAAGAACGAATCTTGCATTTGCCTTCATGTTTGCGCTGCCTTTTTACCTTTTCAAACCAACGGAAAGCATCTTCCACCAAAACATATTTTGCATAATTGAATCTCTCACGATCATCAAAGCCAAAGAGATTAAATTTACGCTCAACATTTCTTTCCCAATATATGTAGTCGTCAGGATCACTACATCCATCAAACTTAGGAATTTCGTACTCCATTCAAGAAAATCCAAGACTAACAAACCATAGAAATTTGTTAAAACCTTGCTCTGATACCACTTGATGCGTATGCTAATCTATAATTAATAAACTAAGAGTTTTTGCAGCGGAATTAAAAACTAAAAGAACTTGTTTTTGTGTTTTTGTGTTTATATGGAAATAAACTAAAGAAAAAACAATAAAGATATGATTCAATACCCGCAAGTAATTGAATCTGCCGAATTCAAAGAGCCGCAACCCTTAATTCGATCCTCCGCAAAGGATTTAACACTCACGCATGAGTTTGTCGCCCGCAAGCAACCACACAAAGAACTTGAAGGAAACTCCCTTCGACTCTTCGATATTAATACTCAACTGGAATCTGAAATCTATCTATCTAATACATGAGACTATCTCACCTTATATAGGTTAGAGATGTCTAGCTTATTGCCTTAATTCTAACTATAACAGAATTAGGAAACTAACTTAAAACTTACTAAATAACTAGACTTCCCAAATAAATTAGGAAATACTAATTATCGAAACTAATTATAAGACTCCCTAAGTAAATAAGGAAAACTCTAAGCTAGAATGAATTTAGGAAAACTCCATAAATCGATTCTTGCTTGGCTCCCGCATCATTCCCCTCCTCTTGAAAAGGAATTGTCCTCAATTCTGAATCAATTCCACCAGGATCAAATATCAACCTAAAGAATTTTCGAACAAACAAACAAGTTGCAAAAGTAAGGCTTGTGTTCAGCAAGTCTTTCAACTCATCATCTTCAATGTACTTGATCATCTTTTCGACACTATGATCTTCAATTTCTGATCTCTTTTCTTCAAGCTTCTCACGGTGCATAATGTTTTGGACATGAAGTCTAGAGCTGTATTGATCATCTATGACTTCGACATCATTGTTATAAGAAAGGCAAGATAAACGAGATTTACCTTTGACATCTTCATCAAAACTCTCATCAATATAGTGGTCAATTAATGACTTGTATGAACTCTTGTTCTCAAATTTTTCTATCTCATCTTCAATTACAACCTCCCGTTCAATCGCACTCTTTGTTTCGTATTCTTCAAAAGAATTTTGTGAGGAAATAGTGATTCCTCCCAATGAAGTATCAAAAAGAACCAAAATTTGAGCATCCCCCACTTTAGTCTCTTCATCCTCTTGGTTCTGTATGAATTTTACTTTTGAATCGTCCTCATTGCTTGAGATTGTAGCATCAACTATGTCAAGAATAGATTTCATGATCACTTCTTTGGTTTCTTCTTTGTCTCCACATGAGTCGCCTATTTCAGATTGTGTGCTCTCGACTTTTTTCATGCCATCTTGAATACGTTCAAGTAATCTCATCAAACCTAATAAGATGTCATCTTTACTTGCTTCTTCATGCTCAACACACTGCTCATCTGATTTTGAATGATTCTTAGGCAACACATCCTCCATAAAGTTCCTTGGCAAATATTGTTTACGTAACTTGCACTTAAGCACTTCCCAAGAACGAATCTTGCATTTGCCTTCATGTTTGCGCTGCCTTTTTACCTTTTCAAACCAACGGAAAGCATCTTCCACCAAAACATATTTTGCATAATTGAATCTCTCACGATCATCAAAGCCAAAGAGATTAAATTTACGCTCAACATTTCTTTCCCAATATATGTAGTCGTCAGGATCACTACATCCATCAAACTTAGGAATTTCGTACTCCATTCAAGAAAATCCAAGACTAACAAACCATAGAAATTTGTTAAAACCTTGCTCTGATACCACTTGATGCGTATGCTAATCTATAATTAATAAACTAAGAGTTTTTGCAGCGGAATTAAAAACTAAAAGAACTTGTTTTTGTGTTTTTGTGTTTATATGGAAATAAACTAAAGAAAAAACAATAAAGATATGATTCAATACCCGCAAGTAATTGAATCTGCCGAATTCAAAGAGCCGCAACCCTTAATTCGATCCTCCGCAAAGGATTTAACACTCACGCATGAGTTTGTCGCCCGCAAGCAACCACACAAAGAACTTGAAGGAAACTCCCTTCGACTCTTCGATATTAATACTCAACTGGAATCTGAAATCTATCTATCTAATACATGAGACTATCTCACCTTATATAGGTTAGAGATGTCTAGCTTATTGCCTTAATTCTAACTATAACAGAATTAGGAAACTAACTTAAAACTTACTAAATAACTAGACTTCCCAAATAAATTAGGAAATACTAATTATCGAAACTAATTATAAGACTCCCTAAGTAAATAAGGAAAACTCTAAGCTAGAATGAATTTAGGAAAACTCCATAAATCGATTCTTGCTTGGCTCCCGCATCATTCCCCTCCTCTTGAAAAGGAATTGTCCTCAATTCTGAATCAATTCCACCAGGATCAAATATCAACCTAAAGAATTTTCGAACAAACAAACAAGTTGCAAAAGTAAGGCTTGTGTTCAGCAAGTCTTTCAACTCATCATCTTCAATGTACTTGATCATCTTTTCGACACTATGATCTTCAATTTCTGATCTCTTTTCTTCAAGCTTCTCACGGTGCATAATGTTTTGGACATGAAGTCTAGAGCTGTATTGATCATCTATGACTTCGACATCATTGTTATAAGAAAGGCAAGATAAACGAGATTTACCTTTGACATCTTCATCAAAACTCTCATCAATATAGTGGTCAATTAATGACTTGTATGAACTCTTGTTCTCAAATTTTTCTATCTCATCTTCAATTACAACCTCCCGTTCAATCGCACTCTTTGTTTCGTATTCCTCAAAAGAATTTTGTGAGGAAATAGTGATTCCTCCCAATGAAGTATCAAAAAGAACCAAAATTTGAGCATCCCCCACTTTAGTCTCTTCATCCTCTTGGTTCTGTATGAATTTTACTTTTGAATCGTCCTCATTGCTTGAGATTGTAGCATCAACTATGTCAAGAATAGATTTCATGATCACTTCTTTGGTTTCTTCTTTGTCTCCACATGAGTCGCCTATTTCAGATTGTGTGCTCTCGACTTTTTTCATGCCATCTTGAATACGTTCAAGTAATCTCATCAAACCTAATAAGATGTCATCTTTACTTGCTTCTTCATGCTCAACACACTGCTCATCTGATTTTGAATGATTCTTAGGCAACACATCCTCCATAAAGTTCCTTGGCAAATATTGTTTACGTAACTTGCACTTAAGCACTTCCCAAGAACGAATCTTGCATTTGCCTTCATGTTTGCGCTGCCTTTTTACCTTTTCAAACCAACGGAAAGCATCTTCCACCAAAACATATTTTGCATAATTGAATCTCTCACGATCATCAAAGCCAAAGAGATTAAATTTACGCTCAACATTTCTTTCCCAATATATGTAGTCGTCAGGATCACTACATCCATCAAACTTAGGAATTTCGTACTCCATTCAAGAAAATCCAAGACTAACAAACCATAGAAATTTGTTAAAACCTTGCTCTGATACCACTTGATGCGTATGCTAATCTATAATTAATAAACTAAGAGTTTTTGCAGCGGAATTAAAAACTAAAAGAACTTGTTTTTGTGTTTTTGTGTTTATATGGAAATAAACTAAAGAAAAAACAATAAAGATATGATTCAATACCCGCAAGTAATTGAATCTGCCGAATTCAAAGAGCCGCAACCCTTAATTCGATCCTCCGCAAAGGATTTAACACTCACGCATGAGTTTGTCGCCCGCAAGCAACCACACAAAGAACTTGAAGGAAACTCCCTTCGACTCTTCGATATTAATACTCAACTGGAATCTGAAATCTATCTATCTAATACATGAGACTATCTCACCTTATATAGGTTAGAGATGTCTAGCTTATTGCCTTAATTCTAACTATAACAGAATTAGGAAACTAACTTAAAACTTACTAAATAACTAGACTTCCCAAATAAATTAGGAAATACTAATTATCGAAACTAATTATAAGACTCCCTAAGTAAATAAGGAAAACTCTAAGCTAGAATGAATTTAGGAAAACTCCATAAATCGATTTCCACATGGCGAGCTCACATGAAACGTCGCCACATAAGCGTGTCACATGTCAACTTGGTTTTCCACATGGCGATCTCACAGGCAATGTTGCCACATAAGCTTGCCATGTCATCAAAGTGTGACCGTTAATATTTAGCACCAAGCAGAATACCAAAAAGACAATAGTAAGGTTTGAATCCACGACCTCTTGGTATTAGTAAATATAAGTCTACCATTGTGCCACAACAACTTACTTGATACTACTTCCTTTTTTTTAAATCATAAAGGGGAAGGCAAAAATCTTTACAAATATGTACAGAATGTTAATTATGGATAAACATTTATTATATCTCTCTTTTTTTTTTTAATGTAAAAGATATGGTCATTTCTTATATTTCACCTAAGTTACGTTTTCAAAATGTGAAACTGATCAAAATATTTATTTGAGTTAATCTATTTTTCTAAGCGCAATTTATTCAATATCATTTCTCAACTGAAAAACACGATACTCATGGATGAGAACAGAATATCAATAATACGACTACTCAATTTCTAAGGATTAATATATTAGTAGCTATCTTTTTTCTAACCAAGATTAGGTCGATGTTTAGAAATGATAGATGATGGGTATCGCGTAGGGTAATGTTGAGTATGCAAGTCGTGTAAGGAGTCAAGAAGACCTTAAATGAGGTTGGTTATAGAAGTGGACAAGGGGGTAGACTGGTCGGGTATAGGAATCGATCGGTTTTGGGGGTCGGGTAGAGAAGTTGGCTTAGAGTGGGTCATCTTCACAAAAACTGATAAGTGCGGACCTAGATTCAGTTGAGAGTGATTAGAGACTACAGCACTGCAATGATATCATTTTTAAGACATGATTCACCGTAAAGTTTTTTTTTTTTTTTAATTCAAATGCCTTAAAATAAGTGTTTAGTACAAAATACAATTTAATATTTAATGTTAACTTTACATGTAACCAACAAGCTCAAAAACGGAAGATATTTGGTGTAACCGTAACACCACATGATCTCATTGGTTAACCGTGCGGCGTAGGTAACATCACATACCAGTGAAGGTAACACCAAATCGACAATGTTACCGTGACATAGGAAATTTTATACTAAAAAATACAAATATATTATAATAGAATTAAAAGTTTATTTTCTTTACATTCATAAGTAAAGTTATGTAGAATAAGAGACTAATTTGATTTCATAATGTAATTTGTATATTAGCGTGATGCATCAATTTGACATGTTTTTATTGACTACCAAAATCAGTCTACTCATTTCAGTTATGAAATTAATATAATATACTCACGGATTTAGAGTCTAGATATAAATAAGGTTAGAGAAATTAGAGTTTAACAATTAAACGAGTTGAGGGCGTTAGGGTGACGAGTTCACGTGCAGAAAGCTGAGTAAAAAATTAGAGGGGATGTCACTTGGAAAATTTAATGGGTCTAGGGGTATCAGTTAGCGAGGGAGGTCAGGTAAAGGAGTGGCAAGGGATCGAGCGGTTAACTTGAACATTTGATCGACAGCGATGGGTATAACCAAAACAATTGTTGGTTGGTAATAGTCTTAGTTAGGAAAGGGGTGGGAGTAGGGTAATAATAATGTTAATGATGGAATGATTGTTTTTTATTGGAGGTGCGTGTAGAGGAAGAGGGGCGACTAAGATAGTTGTCATGGTGAAAAGAATTGTTAAGTACTAGAGTCGGTGGGTAATTGTGGCGGTGGAGTTTTGGATAGTTAGGTTGGAGGGTCGAGCAATTCAAGTAAGTCAAGGGGGACGGGGCTTTGGATGGGCAGGGTTCCAACTACGATTTAATTTGGAAACCACGGAGTCTCTGTGTGGTTTCCAAATTTTACATGACACCTACTTTTTTTTGTACATTCGATCAATTCTTAAATTCTGTATTAGTTTTAAAAAAAAAGTTTGTTTGTTACTTTCAATTATCATATACAGAGTATGTTATAAACTTATAATCACTGCAAATTTTCTGTTTATATTTTTTAATATTTGGGTATACGATCCTTAAAATAAGTTTTTTTTCAATATATTCAAAGTAATAACATGTTTCATGGTTGATATAAACATTTTAATTCTCGTGCATTTGCACGGGCCAAAATACTAGTACACCTAATACAACTGCAACAACAACAATAACAACAAAGCCTTATTCCCAAAATGTCGGCTAACATGAATAGTTATCTAGTAACTCTCTTGTATATGCCAACATGTACACCTAATATCTTCCTCATCTTACGAATCTCAACGACGACGTTTTCTAGCAGGGGAGCACGGCTTAAAATGCTGCCTATCAACTTGACATCATCTTCACTTCCTACAATTCCCGTCAATGTTAACCCCTTAAGCACACTCGCACTCGTAGAAATCCCTCGAATAATCGAGGAAATCATGTCATCGACCATTTTCACGTCACCAATAAGTCGGGAATTGTATTCCAAGTAGCCATCGACATCTACTAACACATCCGCAACAACCAATGGTGACACGGTCGAGAAGGTATACAACGAAATAAAATCGTGAATCGTAATGTCACACAATTTAGGTGCATCGATTATAAACTCGGATTTTGATGGTATGTACCAACATGATAATCTCTAAGATTTCCAAATTCGGACAAGAGATTTCGACTACAACATTATTATCGTAAGGCAAATCAAACCACATGCACAATGACTCCAATAACAAGCACGACTTAAACAACGCCCGAAAACAAATCTTCTTACACAAGCTATCGTTCACTTGTAAATCAAGCTTCTTCATATTCGGCAGATCAAATTTGTCAAGAATTTCACCACCGTCTTCGTCGATTAAAACGTTGCGAAATTTACCAAGTTCGAGCTCAACGAGTGAATTACACTGGAAAATCTTAGCAGGTAACCAACACTTACTCCATTCGTCTCGGTAGTGTAAAACTTCAACGGCACGAGAGAAGATTAAATCAAGTACGCAATCCTGATACTCCTTGCCGTTGTTGTCGTACCATTCACGCTTCACGTCGAGGAGATGGAGTTTCGGGGAGGTAAGCTCGCGGAGGATGTGGAAGAAGGCTGATGTGCTTAGCATCGCAGTGGCGTAAGAGGTTCTAACGGAGGTGACTTCGGTCCACAGGCCGCGGAAACGGGTGGAGACGGCGGAGGTAGCTGCGGCGGTTCCTAACGGGAGGTGAACTGGGAGAGTACTCAGCCTGTCTTCTACGCCGCCACCATTCTTGGAATGGCAGAGGCGTTTCTTTTCTCTATCTTCAACTGTAGTTTTCATCTTTTGGACCAAGACTGATGGTTAGTTAGGGCGCACACAATGATTTTATATTACTTTCCGAGTTTCCGGATCGTTGTCAGACATCATGATTTCAACAACATACCTTAATTGTTTTTTTTGGTTACAACAACATACCTTAATAGTAAGCATCGGTCAATTCAAATCAAAATTTATCTATACTATACCTTTAATAGCCTACTTTGCACGCCTACGTGGCAGACTTTGACAGCATTCATAGCCTAAAAAATCCAGCTCAAATCCTATGTGTCGGCGTGGTGTGTAAATCGCTTCTCTCTCCTCAATGTAATACATCCTTTGTGGGTCTCTTTATTCTTTATTATCTTAGTGAAACAATACCTTGATTGTTTCCAAATTCCAACATAAAACAAACAAGCAAAAAAAAAAAAACGAAACTAGCCAAAAAAAAATAGTTTACCAAGTTAAATCCACACTAAACCACAACGCAGCTCCACATCTCTAGCAACATTCGAATGCATTCCACAACAAATCATGTAACGTGAATTATACACTTTGTGGAGCTCCTCATTAACCTAAACTAAAAATAACCATTAGCAAAAAAAAATTAATTGTTTAATATAATAAGTTAATCTTCATTTGCAGATGAAATTATATATTCTATTTCCCTTTTTTGCTTCATTTGAGTCATTTTCATCAATTTTTTATGACATTTTTTAAACAAATTTGGTTCAGGCGGGAGGAGTCTTGTACAAGAAGAATACAGCTTTTAGTAGGAAAATGAGTGATGAAGCTGAAGTTAACCGTTGGAAGAGAGAGAAAATGTTTGTTTTCGTGGGAATAACTTATTTCAGAAGAATAAGGGGGAAACGGTTTTTTTTTTTTCCTGGGCCGTGATTTCTTATTTGGGTCGCATTTTTGTTTTATTTATATAGGCCTCATTTTGTCATTTAAGCTAGCCATGTTTATTTGGGCCGAGGTGTATCATAGACCCTTTGAAATTTGTTGGATTGACGCGTTGTAGACCGTGAAAGAGTAGCGATAATACTTTACAAAAGCGTCATCGATATAATATTGGGTCACACATTGATTGGTAATTGGTATTGCTGCCTTTTTTTTTTTTTTTTGCACAATTATTATGAGTTTTACTTCTTATTTGACATATTTTTATGGCCTACTTATTCGTCCGATTATATCAACTCAATTCGATATTCATCATTATAATTATTGTTTTATTATTAAAGGTTAAAAAAAATTCTGCTACTCTAAAAAAATCTCTACTAAGCCGGTTGATCGATTTAATTTCAAGTTAACAAGGCAAATTTTGTTTATGATAGAGGGAAAGTGAAAAAGGGATGGCTTTTCATCTCCTCATTAAAAACCAATAAAGGTTCGCCATTGTGTTTTGAATGATAAGGTATTTTAGAATGCCAATAGCTAGAGATCTACAATATAGACACAATTAATTTGTCTACAATGTAAAATTGAATTAGTAATAGTAAAATTGAGATCAGAGTTGTAAAATTAATTGTAATGAAAAATTCAGGTAGTAAATTAATTTGTGTGATGATATATAAAAGGTAGGAGTTGGAAACTTTTCCTAAAATGAAACAAACTATCATTTGAGAGTGGATTCAAACGGAATCCCCAGCCAAGTTTCGAAGGGAAACAAAAGAACAAGTACTACAAAAAATCAGAAGTCAACAAATCTTATCCAAAACATTTCGTGGCTTAAATTTGAAGTTAAGAGTTATTTTTGTTTTCTAGGGATGAATTTGATTCAATCATCACATCATGCACATAAATCTTTTATGCAAAGGTCAATAAATACAAAACTCCAACTCGTGAAGAATCAAGATCTTTCAGTAGGATATAATCAAACCTTTCTATTAGTTTTGAATTTCTGATTGGGGGCTAAAATAAAGAGATAAATTAACGAACGACAAAATACGAAAGATTTCAGTTTATAGCTTTCTAGATGATCATAATTCAAGTTCCAAAACTCGTCGTTCGGCAACTTCATACGAACTTGCATGAAAATATCACACACTAGTGCATTACATACTCCAGTGCACTACTACTCTACCTACAAATTCAAGCATAATATCGACTTGTAACCAACAAAAGACATTATATTACTCTCAGTCTCACACACGAGCTTATATTATAGGGTACAATAATAGGCATGATCAGAATTCATAAGTAGCTAATAAAGACTAATCTCCCAACTAAATTATTAAGAGGAGAAAACAAGGAAAAGAGACTAGCAAGAAAGAGAGAGATAGTGATAGCGTGATACATACAATTGATAGAAGAGATCAAGATGAGATAGGGCAATGAAGGTGAGTCCAAGCTGTCAAGTGAACTTGTGGTGAGAAGGCATCCTAATCTACGTCTTTGCCAACATGGCATGATAATATTACCAGTCTCTCTCCTCCAAGTAATTCTCTGACTCTCCAAAAATCTGTCAACACCCAACTTTACTTGGTTATTTTTGCTTTCAAATGCTTATAAAAGTCCTAATGTTCTACTTTCATTATTCACCAAGAGTTCCTTTTCCATGAACCCTACATGCCATATCAATAAAGCTTAAGATAAGTCAGCATCAAAGATCATGTATACTTTAGTTTAGTCCTTTATTTCAATTTCGTAACCAATTACAATGTTCGGACTCCTCATTTTTTTCCTCGAGTACGGTCAGTTGATATTCGATACTCAAACATAGGTATGTCTTTGCCAAGCAAAAACCTTAGTCGAAATCCTTTTAGGTTGATCATCCTATCTAGCTACTTACCTAAAACTTGCTCAATGTTAGGAGTATAGAAGAAGTACATTAAGATTAGAGTTTCAGTTATGAACTTTCTCTTCCATCAACTGCAGACACACTTACAAATTCTTAAATGTAGCAAAATTAGTCCAACAAACAACTTTATTTTCCTCATAACTACCTTACAACTGCAGCTGACAGAAAACCTTAAAACAGTACCACGTGGAGTTCACGAGTCAGAAAACTGTCAGTATGCAGGATGTGGCAGGGCATCTGTCCACTGCCAAAAGAAGTCTATTTGTCACTCCAAAGGGTCTAAGAGCCGTAGTGGTACAATCATTAACGTATCAAGAAAGTTAATAATGCGACTTGCGAGTTCTAAATTTAAGTTAAACTTGAACAAAAGAGAGATTATTAGTATGTTTCGGTGGTCAAATTAGAATTTTCGACGTCGGCCGACCCCCGAATTTACCAATATGGGCCCACTCAAAGGTAGCAAAGTGATGCATCTTTCTTCTTTCAAACTTTCAAGAGCCTGCTTTGAGTATGCCTTTTGTGGTCCTCTTCTAAGGTCACACATAGTTCCAAAAGACCAAAGGAAGTCCCCCTCGTGAAAACCCATTGGCTGTGGCCCTTCCTAAAGCATAGAGAACCACAAGTTAAAGTTACCTTACTTTCTTCCCCCATTACGCGCTCGCCACGTGTCGCTCCCTGGATTCTCCCATCCCACTTGGATCCTTCCTCACTGTCATATAGTAGTAGTACTTAGTGCAGAAAATCATAACAGAAAACCAGAAATCAAAAACATCAGTCTGACAGTTCAGAAACTGATAAACATTCAGAAAACTGAAACATTCAAACAACTTATAAATTCAGAAAAACAGATGTTGAAACAGGAAGGATCAGGAGGAGATACCAACAGCTGGGCTCGTGTCTGCGACACGTGCCACGCAGCGCCCTGCACAGTCTACTGCAGAGCTGATTCTGCATACCTGTGCACCAGCTGCGACGCCAGGATTCACGCAGCCAACCAGGTTGCGTCAAGGCATGAACGTGTGTGGGTTTGTGAGGCCTGTGAACGTGCACCAGCAGCGTTTCTGTGCAAGGCCGATGCAGCATCACTTTGTGCAACCTGTGATGCAGAAATCCACTCAGCAAACCCACTAGCTCGCCGTCACCACAGAGTTCCTATCATGCCTGTATCGGGCTGTATGTACGGCCCCCCAGCCAGTGACCCGAGTGGCAGAATGTCTGAAGACGGGTTCTTGGGTGATGAGACGACTGATGAGGGTGAAGAAGAAGAGGCTGCATCATGGTTACTGATAAATCCACCTGTTGCAGCAGGTAATAAGAACAGTAACATCCACAGCATCGGCAATAATAATGGGTACGGAGAGGAGGTTGATCAGTACTTGGACCTGTTCGAGTACAATTCAGGCGCGGATCAGCATTACTGTGATCCGTATAAAAATCAGCAGCAGGAATTCAGTGTTCCTGAGAAGAGCAGTGGAGGTGACAGTGTCGTTCCTGTCCAGTGCGGAGATGGCAAAGATCAGCAACACATACAGTATCAGAACTTTTTGTTTGGAATGGAATGCGACATCAAATCTGGTTACAATTACAAGCCATCTCTTAGTCACAGTGTAAGTCCTCTCTCTAATCATATATACCGCATCTAAAATAGCATAAGATTTCATTTCTCAGACGCTTTTCTGTCAACTCGGAGTACATGTTTTCGTTTATATACAATTCATGTTAGCCGACCTCAAATTCTTGCGTTGTTGGTCATAACAAGGAATGAGGCCAATCCCTGCTAGACAGACTGATTTTCAACAACAACAACAAAAAAATAAAATAAAATAAAATTCAATAGTTTAACTCAATTTGTTTTAGCTACAAGTACACTGACCTTTGATTTCCAAACAGGTATCAGTTTCTTCCATGGATGTGGGTATTGTACCAGACGCTTCTGCCATGAGCGATATTTCAATGTCGCAGCCAAGACCTACCAAGGGCACAATCGACCTGTTCTCGAGCCCTGCAATTCAAGTCCCAACCCAATTATCTCCAATGGACAGGGAGGCCAGAGTTATGAGATACAGGGAAAAGAAGAAGAACAGAAAGTTCGAAAAGACAATCCGTTATGCTTCAAGAAAGGCGTACGCAGAGACCAGACCTCGGATCAAAGGCCGGTTTGCAAAAAGAACAGACATAGAAGCAGAGGCCGACCAGATGTTCCCTAATGGACTTATTGCAGATGCTGGTTATGGCATCGTGCCCTCGTTCTGAGCCTAGTAAACGTAGACAACGACAGAGTGGTTGTGCCACCACTAGAATTCTACTAGATAATTTTTGTACGGGTCTTCGACCTATATGTTCTTAATTAAGAAGATCTACTCAACCCTGTTAATCTGATGTCTGGTCTTTTTTTTCTCGGCCTGTAAATTCTGTACAAACAAGATACAGTTGACACCTTTCCTTGATCAATCACAGCCTTTCTCTCCAGGACAATGGGAAATTGAGACTCAGAAAACAACATTTCTGACGAAAATTTTGGAATTCTACAACAAAAAATCTAAAACAAAGACAACTGTGCACATTCGGTTTTGCTGATACACAACAAAACGATTTACAAATTTGTGAATAAACGCCATTAAAACTAATAATATCCATCACTCATTTCCTCACTAGCTTGAGAATCATAATCATCCCTCATATCATCATCATCATCATCATCATCCTCATTGACATCAGGTCGAGGTTGCACTGGTGAAAGAGCTTTCAGAAGGAGCTTATACTTCTCAGGAGAATCCCACCACGTTGGGGTGTTAATAATGGCTTTCTCCAACCAAAACCTATCCCTCTGCGGTTTTTCTGTCAGATTTTTGCAAAACCTTTCCCACTGGTATAAGGCCCGTGTTAAACGGACACTCTTCCGGCCTCCAAACAAATACGTGATGTAGTCCTTAGCTAGCCTCGTCATCTCTGCCCCGTTGATGATATAGACATACTGCAAAGTTACCAGGCCGCACAAATATCACCAGAAAGCAAAATATAAACCTAAAGAAGCTTATCTAAACCATCCTATTCAAAAGAACAGTCCAGGATCCTGGGATGTAAATCAAATTAAGAAGGTTTGCATAGATATATGTGGTAATGCTTATTATGTACTTGTTGAGTAAAGCACAAATTGGCTCGACAACATAACTTGGAGATGTAAACCAATGTTCATACTTTTTTTTTTATAACGGTGCAAGTGTGTAACCCAATGTCGATAGAATGAAATTGTGATACTTACCATGAAAATGAATCCTAGAGTTGCCAATACCACTTGAATGGTCTCCTCTATGATTCCGGAGATACCTTCCTCCTCAGGCTCCCCAAAACCACCACCACCTCCTCCTCCTCCTCCTCCTCCGCCTCTCCCACCCCCAGAGCCCTTTCCGCCACCTCCACCTTCATCGTAATATTCCTGCTTTTCAATCTGCTGTCTCAATAAATCTTCCACAGATGGTTTCTTCCCAAAACTTTCAATAGATTTTCCAAAAGATTTCCAAAGAGGTTCCTGAGAAATGGCCACATTTAGAAATCGAAGTTAGGGGGGAAAGAGGCCTTAAGCTCATTCAAATGTTCAAGCATTCAATTGCCAGGAGCATATTTGCCCCCATATTCTAAAATCCTATATCAACTTACATAGAGACAGGGGGAAAAAATTTCATAGAGCTAGCATCCAAAGTTTCAAGCTTGTCAAACATTCACACATCTTGATTTGAATTCACATTGCAAGAACTGATCCGTTATAGGGGTAATAAATTGAAGGGAGATCATCTATTTATGTACCACAAAAACTATGCTTGGAAATAAAAGATCATATGAATGCATGCGCATCTTATGTCCCATTCAAATGTGCTTCTGCTCAAGTCTGAACTAGGCCACAGGTATTATTCAATATCCACAAACAAGCTACATCATAACGAAGCATTATTGCCGATATTCAACTCAACTTTCAAGATAATACTCCTTCACTCTTGCTCAATATGCTATAACCTAATAGCCGGAAAAGCCTACAGTTGAGTAACATCAACTCTATAGGAGTTCAGCAATGTTTAAACAAATGCTCCCATCCTAATTGGGCATACCAAAAGGGCTCAATATCACAGAAACTAAAATATTCATTTCAAGACCTACGGTTCATTAACATCAAATAAGTTAGAAAATTTATGTAGTTTTCAATATCTCCTCAACTCGCAGAAATATATAGCGGAAAAGACAAATAGTTCAAACAATAAAAACAAGACTTTCTCTTTGCTACTTGGTTCTTACCTCGAACCAAGGTTGAGATCACTGATTACGTGTACCCCCTCCCCCCTCCACGCTATATCAATCTAATTTCACAATACTCTCTGCCAGAACTTCCTTCACTTGCACACATACAGACACAAATCACGGAAGAAAGGCACTATATTTACATTTTATATTCATCAAACTTGACGACATTGACAGATGCAAAACACCCTTAACATACAAACAAGCATAGCTCATGACTCATGAATAATGTAAAAGGATGCTGTCAAGAGAGCAACAGAGTTGATCCAGCACCAATATTCAAACTTGCTGGAGCGTGCCAATTGCCATTCACAAACCTATCTCAAACTCCTACAAGCTAGTATTTTCAACTGACAGTGAAGCAAAAGGCAATACGCAAAGGAAATCTTCACAATATCCAATCAACTTCACACACTGAAGTACACTCTATTCTTAAAACTAAGCAAACAAGCAATTGATTGCATGACTCTCGCAACTGTAACTACTCCCTCTGTTCTTTTCCAAGAGATTTCCAAAGAGGTTCCTGAGTAGGGCGCCACATTCAGAAATCGAATAGGGGGAAAACGAGACAAAAACTCATGCAAATGTTCAGGCACTAAACTGCAGAACTATGTTTGCCCCACCTTCCGCTCTAAAAGTCTGAAATCCAATATCAATCTACATGAAGCTAACATTCACATTTTCGAACCACACACACACACCAAAAAAAAAAAAAAAAAAAAAAAAAAAAAAAAAAAAGGTTGATTTGATTTCACATTTAAAAAACCTAACTTTTCTATGATGTAGAGACTATAAAAGCAATACAAGTCGAGGGAGCTCATCAATTCATGTACCACATAAACTATGCATACAATAAAATATAGGATCATTTGTTCAGCATATGTTTCTTTCAAATATGCTTCTGCTCAAGTCTAAAGTCTAAACTATAACCCACAGGTACTGTCCAATATTCACAAACAAACTACATTTAGAACCATGATTGTAAATAACCATCTCATCCCTCAAAAAGATACCCCTTCACTTTCAACAGTAAGCTATAACCTAATAGCCCGAAAAGCCTACTGTTCAGACACATCAATTATGTAGGAGTTCCGCAGAGTTCAAAAACGCCAAAAATATCTCAAATGTCACTTTTCCAGTTGTGTATTCTCCTTGAGTGAGTACGTTCAAAAAAACAAGACTCCCTCTGCTACTGGTTTTTACCTCAAGACAAGCTTGACATCTCTAACAACGCATACTCCCCCCCCCCCCCAACACTATATCAGCCTCATTTCACAATACTCCCTGCCGATTTTTCTTTCACTTGTATACATTTTATTCATCAAACTTGATTACATTGACACATGCAAAACACCCTTAACACACAAATCCCCTCATGAGTGGTGAAAAGGATGCTGTCAAGAGAAGCAAGGGAGTTGATCAAACAGCTTTTTTCAAACTTGCTGAAGCGTTCCAATTGCCATTCACAAACCTATCTCGTACTCCAACAATCCAGTGCTTTCCAACAAAACAATGCATAGTGAGGCAAAAGGCAACACGCGAAGAAGATCTTCACATTTTCCACTCAATGTCACATAGTAAAGTGAACTTTACTCTTAGAACTAAGCAATCAACTACATCATTCTCGCAAATGTACTATAAATTAGTCGATACATTTCGACTTTCACGGGCTTCACTCCTTTACATCATACAATTACCACAGATTTGAACTATAATTCAAGCATCATATCCTAAGTATTCCATCAAACAGCATTTTTATCCACAATCAAACTTCCTTCTCCAATAAGTTTCCCCAATCACACATCAACGAATTGAAACACATACAACAAAATTCCCTCAGTACCTCCAACGCTCCCGCCTATGGCGAGGCAAGTAAGAGTCAGATATACGCAACCTTTACCCTTACATCGAAAACACCAAAACACTTCCGGACAAAACATTACGCAAAAAATTACCACACAATTCGATACAAAAACGTTAATTAAATCGCAATTACGAAATTATTCATCAAAATCAAATAATTAAACGTTCTAAAACGATTGCCCTAACAAATTACCAATTAAATAACACATATTCGAAATCAAAGATAAAAGAGAGAGAGAGAGAAAACATACGTTAGTTTTACCGTCGGAAGAAGACATGGAAGCGGCGGTAGAAAAGCGACGGGCGGATTTGACGGAGTTGAAAACGATAGGAGGAGAGAGAAATTTCCTGAAGCTTATCCGATTGAAATTGTTCGAAGACGAAGAAGAAGAAGAATTGAGTTTGAAAGGTGATGGTTTGAGCGGAAGTAAACGTGAAGGAGAAGCTGTTAAACATACCGACGCCATTGTTACCGGAGTTTTCTCTCTCCTCTCTTTCGCTCGCTCGCTCGCACACACTACTGTGGTGGAGAAGTCGGGAAGTTTGGATTTCGGAGTGCTTCGTCTTAAAATTTAAAATTGATTTCTTTTTTTTCTTTTTTTTTTCTTTTTTTCTAAAAGAAAAATTACGTTTTTGGTTTGACGTTAAGTGAAAGAAATTTAAATCAAATGTTTGACAAATGAAAATACGGATGACGAGATGTATAGGGGTTCAGGTAATCGAAATATACTCGTATGTGCTAAATACGGTTCTAATAATGAAGCAATCAAACGATTAACAAATGAAAAATATACAGAGTATTAGCTAGGTTTGGATAATAATCAAGTCATGATCACCATAACTTTAATTGTTGTAAGAACATCTCAACGTTATATGCTACACAAGCTCTAATAATCAAGTCATGATCACTATGACTTTTATTGTAAGAACATCTAAAGCAATGAACGTTTGCACTCGATCATGCAAATACAACACCGGGTCAGCTCAAAGCCTCAAAAAGTGTACCACATATGTTTGTGGTAAACTCAAAAGAGAGTGATTATGTCATGGTCTTTGGATCTTAGACTATGGTGAGGATGGTTGGGTTTTACAAGGGTTTATATCAGGCTGTTTAGTAAGTACTCTCTCTCCCAAATTAAACTTCATATTTCATTTAAATTTCTCTCACATATTAAAATGAAGTACGAGTAGGAAGTTTATAGTGGAACGGATGAAATATTTGCAGGTGCAGGCTAGTTGGGTTGTGAACTGGTGGAGTCTAACTAGTGGTCCATTGGGCTCAGAGATAGTACTCTGTCAATAAGAGTTGGGCCTTTAATCCAATTTCTCTTTTTCTTTTTTTCAAATTTACGTTTTTGTTTTTTTGCTCTCTATTTTCAGTTGTATCTATTTTGTTGCTTGAATCTACGAGTACCTATTTTGTCTCTTCATCATCTTAAACAAAATGTCCTACATTTATTTAAAATTTAAAATAAAATTGGAAGAGAATACACTAATATATTAGGGCGGGAGGAGACGGAAACTAATTGTCATCCGAGCAATGCATTGTACTCAACATATAATAAAATCTCGATGTGAAAATGAAATTCGATAAAATCGTTGAGTACTTAATTAAGCTAAACTTCATAGATAATGGACATATTCATATCATATACTCCCTCCGTTTCTTTTGTTTCTTTACGTTTCGTTTGAATTCCTCTCACATATTCAAACGAAACGTAAAGAAACAAAAGAAACGGAGGGAGTACAAAAGAAAGCAAGGGAATGAAGCAAAATTATGCGTCAACCCAAAGGACACGTTAAGTGGGTCCAAATTGTTGCGGATTAAGCTAAAACATTTCCGCAAGCATAAGACTTTGGGCCCTTAATTTCACACTCAATCCCTCATTCCTTTGGATTACTTGCTTGCTTGTTTCACGGTTGCGACATTCACACAACATGAATCTCCCTCTTTGCCAATGTACATTTTTACCCCTCGTTCTCTGTCATTCAAGAAAATTAAAATTTATCATTTTGACTTTTAATTAATTCTGTATTTTCGTTGATTATTGGTGAATCGAGGAGAACATGATGCATAGGGTATTCATCAGTCTGCCTTACATTTACGGGCGGGCGGACATTAATACAGTTGTTATATCAAAATTATAATTCATATTGAAAGTCGTGACTTGTGAGCATGACACTCGTTTATACATGTTGTGTAAGGCATGGGTATTCATTTTTTTTCTTTTATGGGTTGCGTAATGATGATATCATAGCGTCTATGTGACTAGACTTGAAATTTACATTTACCAATAAAAGGTATAGGTAGTTAAGTCGTCGTAGATCAGCGAAGATACTTTTTTATAATTGATATGAAAATTATGACAATTGTCAAATGGAGATGGAGCATTAGAACCAAGTTACCTACCCCACTTACACCTATACTATGCTTTTATGAACGGTTTCTTTTCTCCACATAATTCTTCATTTTGCTAACCAATAGAGTGTGACACCAACAAAAAATTACCATAATTAACATTTTAGAAGATTTAAATGACACTAATAATAATGAGGCCAGCTATAGCTAGCTAGAAACTTCTATGAATTACTACTAATTCAAAGAACGAGTAGTCCCCAAGAAAAGAATAACAACCATCCCTAATCAATTTTATTTCTTCTTAAATATGCTAGGGGTAGTTTAGTAAATCCCACAAAATAACGTGTATAAAATGCAAACTAAACCTTGAATTTTCATTTCATTTTCCTCTTCGAACACCCCAAAACCCCCATCAATCTCTAGGTTTCTAGAGAGTGAAAAGACGAAAATGCCCTCAAATTCGACCATCACCACCACTCAAAACAACCCCACCTTCGTCGATGGAAGTGTACAACGTTGGAACACCCCGATACCGTACCTATTTTGTGGTCTAACCCTTATGTTTTGTCTCATTGCTGTCGCTTTGCTCATTTTAGCCTGTTCTTTCAAGAAACCTTCAGCTTCTTCTACAAGCATTGATGATAAAAAAACATCGGAGGTTTCGAGTCACGAAATCGACAACGAGCCGAGGATCGTCGTGATTATGGCCGGTGATCATAATCCTACATTTTTGGCTAAGCCTCTTCCTTCTCCTATGATTCCTTTTAATGAGTTTGATCACCACATTAATAGTGGAATTCAGCAAGTTTGATGGGTCATTCTCGAATTTATGTTTTCATTAAATCAGTGGCGGAGTCAGGATTGCGAGGAAGACGTGGTTTTCTAGGCAGGGGTGACCTAGAAATCGAGTTTTGACGTGGCGAATTATAAACAATAAAGAAAAACAAAATGAATTAATTAGGACTTAGTCTTAATTAGGATTTTTTTTGCGGAAATGTGTATATGATGAGATCATGAGTAGTAAGCGATGTAGTATAGGTAATTAATTGTTTGGTGTATTACCATTTTTCTTGACCAATGTATTCTTTGGTTTTTATTTATTTATTATTTTTTTTTTTCTTTAACAAATGAAAAATCGTGGACGATAGTCACTATTAGCATGTGTGAGAAGAATTCAAACTAAATATAAACAATCTATACGAGGAAAAAACCTACAAATCAAAGTAAAGATTTAATATTTGAAACGCACTCATACATAATTCAAGCTAGTAAAGTAGTGCCGCCCCCTACATTACATATCAATGCAACAACATACATGGTTGGAAACCATAAATAATAATATAGGTGTTCATACCATAATAATCCGATCCCTTAATTAATTAAAATGGGGGTGCGATGAGCGTAAAGCTCACACGTAATTCAGTGAGACTTACAAGTTTCAACCTAAATATGTTAAGGAGCGTGATGGCTATGTTGGAGTTTGTAGGTAGGCTAGCTAAGGTACCAAAAAATTAAAAATGGAGTAATAATACTTTATGTGGCACAACAATTCTGCAAATGATTGAAGTTTGAAAATATGATGTGGCCAAGAAAAGGGCCGAGTCAGCTTGACGCAAAACAAAGCTGGCAAAAGAGTGGTTTGTTGAGGAAATCATGCAAATAAAGATGATTTTTAATCTTAGAATTTCGTAATGATTTGGGTTCTTAACGCTAAATAAAGGGCGGAATTTTGTTTGTAAAAATGTGATTCAATTCATGTTTAGATTGTTAACGTTACTAATTCCCAAAGAGTAAAGAAATATATATTAATACATACCACTTTAATTAACACAATACAATCCGATTTTAAAACGCGTGAAATAAACTACATACATTGGCAGTGATAACATAGGACACATAAGACGGTAACCACAAATTTTAAACTTAATGGCCAGAAAATTCTTATGGATTGAAACTTTTGGAGCACATTCTATAATTAAACCTTTAGAATCACAACCGATTCATCGTAATTAGTGAAAGAACTCACGTCTTGATTTATCAACGTTTGATCTATATAGTTAAGAGGAAGAACAAATTAGATTTTAAATTCGCGAAAGTATAAGCTAATTTGGGTGCTACTTCTTGAATGTTTTCACACCCAACAAATTTAAAGTACAACAAATGCGTACCAAAGTGTACCTCCAAATTAAATTATACACTTTTGTCAATGGTGTTGATAGGAGTCGTGACTCTCGTGAGAAGACAGAAGAAGATCAGCCAACCAAGTCAACTTTAGGGGAAAAGAGATCGATTTGTTTTTACTTGCTTCATATTCCGAATAAAAAAAAAAAATGCTTTCACTACCCTTATAATTACTGTGGCAGCACTATGAAACAATTTAATTGATTTTAAATTTATTTAATGCGGGAATAATTGAAATTGTTGGCGAAACGTAGCGTCTCGAAGACGTTTATGGGTGGGTGGGGTTTGTTATATGACTTTATATACTATTTATTGACTTCATTTTGAAGCCATCATTAGCAAGGTATAGTAGACTTGTAAGGTCTTGATGCTTGATAATCGAGTGATTAGATTACTCCTTATATTGTTAATCGGTTTAATTTTATGGTGCATAATAAACCTCTTAAGGCTCATCAGTTCTATGACAAATCTTTATCATTGTTCTATGAATCTGTTACATATGGTCCAACATATATTTGATACGTGCTATATTAATTAGTGGTTATCAAGATCATCAATATGTCTCAAAACACAAACTAAAAATGAACATTCCTTGATTGTTTCTAACAAATTAAAGCATAAAATAGTTAAAAGACGATGTTATTGAAGCTACAAAATTATCGTGATTACATATATTCGATGTCATCCTTGTATCTTTTGTTTGCACTTTGTAGTGCTACAAATTATAAACTCAATTATTACTTTGCATAGTTTGTAAATGGGACCTTGAGTGATTCTTTTTGTCCTTAAGATCCATCAAAAGGACAAGAATTGATATATAAAGTTAGCATATGGCTGTTTCTTAATATTAGGAGACATTTAGTGCAAATTTAAAACTAATCTCATTTGGTGCAACAAAAGCTATTTGGAAATGAATCCTATACTATCCATATGTACAAACTTACGTAGGTGAATGTACTGTGCATGTGAGCACCAGATTTCGTTTATTGATCGAGATCCTCTACATTAGAAAAACATATTAGTTAACGTTTTTTTTTTTTCTCGAAATTGAGCTAAAATATATAGTAGAACCAATATCTAGTAATAATAATAGAAATGGAATTGATTTTATTTCAGTGAATGAGTAGTATGTACTTTAACCGATTTTAGTTTGATAAAATAAACCTTACTTTTTAGTGCCAATTCAACAAATTTTGGACACTAATATGTTAGAACTAATTCATTATTGGTGAACCATGGATTAACAAAGCATTACGTCCAAAAAATTTCTACTAATACTAGACTATTAGAGTATTAGTATGTGTTTTTAAGTCGAGTAAAGAACGAAGAAGTCCTAAAGTTTAGAGCAAAAGTTTCAAACTTTAGTCTAAGTTTCAGTGCACTATAACATTAAAAAGTAACAATAATGGAAAGAAAAATGTGACATCTTATAAATGGACGACAAGTTTTCTGTTAAAATGCGACGCCTCGAGCACGCTAGAATGAAGATACACGTCTTCTAGTTTATTGTTTAATTTTCAAAATGGTATTGACTATAATAGTCCTCAAACTGAATTGGGGGAGACAAAAACAAGGAAAATGTGTTGATAATAATCTCCGCTGTTAAAGAATGATAATGGGGTGGAAGACAGTTCTTGAGGACTGTTTATTTTGGCCTATTTGGTGACCAATTTTTCCTAGTCTTTGATTTTGTCTTAGATTATTATAATAATCTTTCTCCACTAATAATAGTCATATTATGTCTTTCATGCTATGCTTTGAAGGTCCGACTTCGTAGATTCAACGAAAACCAGTTATTTTAGATGACTATTAATAAGGTGATGTAATTTGTTAAGAACTTAGATTTAGAATTACGATCAAGGAGCACTAGTTGTATAGCACACACAATGTGACAAATTTGTCCCTTAAATTTGTGGGATGACTTAACTTTTGATTACTAAAAACAAGCTTATTGTATAACATGCCTGTTAATGGCATACTCCATACACAGAAGTTGTCATCAAGAATAGAAAATTCAAAATTCGACATATTGATCTCCGATCTTAATTGATCTAATAGATCGGAATCCTTTAATTCAACACTCAAATATTATGTATAACGGTTACCCCTATGCGCATACCCAAATATAGATTTGCTCACAAAGTGTAATATATTCCAAATATTAAAGTGAATTGAGTCATTTGGGCATATCAATTGTGGGCTGATGGGCGACATAAAATAATCCAAAGATCTATATGGTTGCACACTACTTGCATGAGTTGCATCACCATTCACCAATACCACCTTCCAGACATTTCACTGTTGTCAGTGCATATACATTCACATTTCACCCCATACAAACTTCATTTACAAGTTTACAACCCACTATAAATACCCACTAAACTTTCCTCATCTAATCACTCTTATGTGTCCCTAAATACAAACTAAAACTCCACCAAATCAAAGAAATAGAGAAACTAACAAATATTACCAAATCTACCAATAACAATGAAAAACAACACAAGTACAACTATTACTAGTAACTCTTCTATACAAATGAGATGGAATTCTCCAATTCCTTATCTATTTGGTGGTATAGCTCTCATACTAGGCCTTATTGCCATATCCCTTCTAATACTAGCTTGCACACATAGAAAGAAGCAACGAGAACCCTCTTCTTCTGATCTCGAGAAAGGGACCACAGATAGCAAGGTGGTCCTAGACGATGTCCCGAGAGTAGTGGTCATCATGGCCGGGGACGAAAACCCGACCTACATAGCTATGCCGACCAATATCATCTTACCCATGGAATCTTCTCCGACGTCTCCACCTCATCGTCCTCCTCCCGTCGTAGGTGATAAGCAAATTGAGTGATTATATGTACGTTGAAAGCGTATGTCGCAAACAAAATTTTGTACTAAGAACTTTAGTGGTTCGATCTTGTCCTTTTTGAGGTAGTATTCTCAATTTTGCGGAAAACATGATGTAAATTATAGTCTCTTTTCATTGATACTATGGTTCTAAGAGCATAATTGTGATGGAAGATTTTTGATTTTTTTTTTTTATGAAATATGGTATTGTTATCTCTTTTCATTTTATTTTTACGATCATAAATAATTACCATTTAACTATGCTAAAAGAAAACGAACCAAATTGGCTAATTGACGTTTCATGATGCTGATGATGACGAACTTCTAACCCGAAAAAATGATATATAGTATGCATGAAAACATCAAATAGCAACTACTAACGCTAGCTAGAAATGGGTATAAGGATTTGAACGCGAACTACTCTCTAGACAACTTAAATGTCACTTTATTTTCTTCATCTTGTTAGTGAACAATATGTCTGAATTTAGCACCACGAAATAGTTGAATTTTACCGAGAAGACGCGTGAGTATCATCATTATGCTAAAAAGAAAGAGTTGATTTTTTTAAGTTCGAGTTTATTGGAGGCCAGTAAAATGACTAGAGGCCTATATGAGGCCCAATTGGTTGTTTTAATTTGATCTTAATGAGGTCGTCTACTTGATTGCAAGGTTACAACTATTCGAATTTGATCATTATGAGGTCATCTAATTGGTTGCAAGGCGTTGTAACCGCAGTATCGATCACGTCTCCCTGAAATTTGGTTGCCTTAAATCTTGATTTCCGCAATATATATACCTCAAAGTCGAGAGTACTGTCAAATTAAATTAAATACTCGATGTGACTGTAGTAACAGAATCCTGATTTCAAATCTGATCAATCCAACTACGGAGTAAAAGAAGTAGTAGTTTAAAGCTATCTATCGCATATCTTTATCTCTAGCTAGCATCAAGAGTATAAAAATCACTCGTACAACTAACCAAATATGACTCATTATTAGATTCATTTTGAAGTTAAATTATTACACTAAATATAGCAACAAATTAACCTAGCCATGTATTAGTAAAACCTGTAATATTACACTAAAGCCAAGGCCTAGCAAGTGCTAGAAAGAAAGAAACAAAGGAAGAAAGTAAAAGCACACAGTTTTTAGCATCAGCACATATGTGTAAAGTGCAAAGCCATCATCAAAGAACAATGATATCTGTTGACATAAAGATGACAATGCTTATACTCCTTCCGTTTTAAACGATATTTCGCTTTCTCTATTAATATAATTTAACGATAATCTTATCTCTTTCTTACTTATTTGTGTATATGTCACTTATGAACATCGTGATTTCGACCCTGCTCAAATTACTCATTGTCATTTTTAACCACATTTCAGACATCGGACCAAGGGAAAGTAAAGAAGATAGAAAAGTGAATAAGTTAATTGATTAGTAAAAAAAAGCATACGCGACGGTTCGACCATGTAAAGAGGAAGGAAGCCTCTTACCAGGTGCATGCTACCCAATGTTATTATCATTTCTTGTACGCTAGTGGCAAAATTAGTATTGTTTCTACTAATTTGATTTGACCTGATCATATATTCTATGCGGCATAAAATACAAAGAAAAATTAAAGTAGTGACGGAAAGTTTTTTTGTTTCACTCACTACATATTTAGTTTACTTTGGATTCTAAAGGAATTGAATCTATTCTTCTGCTAATCTATGTCATGGTAATTTGACGACCTTTATATATTCATAAGTTTAAATGCTGTCATATTTTAAGGCTCAAATTAAAGATATGTGGTATAATTAAGTTAGTTGATGAGTCATGTAAGAGTCAGCTCAACCAGATGCTCAAAAATGAAAGAAGCTGATTGCTATATATGATTACATTGTTGAATAAGTGAAAAATCTATTCCGAAAATATTTTTATTTTTCTTTAATTTCGATCTACGGTAATTTGCGATGAAAATTTTCAATTCAAAGCAACTTTAACCTGCCTATAATTATCAAATACCAACTACCGAAAACATTACAATAATGTACTAATTTTCTTTTCTCCGGCCGACACAAAAAAAACTACTGAGTACGCCAAAACGGCAAAACATAGTACACATGACTGCATGAGCCATGAGTCGTCCATGACCCATATGACTAACAATAGTTGAGACTTGAGAACCAACCTATTGACACAAGTCGGACCCGAAAAGGGTCCCAACCAAACTAACTGGAACAAGCTAGGTGGTGATGCTTGAAACCTGCAGCATTTACTAGCTACTTTAAACCGAAGAAAGTTGCCATTTGTTGTGATACCAAATTCTGAGCATAACATTACATACGAAAGACATCTAAGAAAATAAATTGTCCCATTTGTAACACTCAATTTTACATGTGTTCAACATTCATAAGTTACATACACTGATATACTAGCTACATGATAAATTCCCACATCACATTCATATAAGAGGCTTTGTCCCATCGAATGCCGTGGGAAAATTAAAAATAAGGGGGCGATTATTCTCAGACCTATACTGTCTGGTGTCTACTTTCATATCTCGTTGATAAAGTTTTTCGGGAGAAAAAGGGTTTGACGAGGAAATAGAGGAAAGTGTGGGAACAATCGCTCTCAATACCAAATGTACTGTTACATACATGTACATGATCCTTCTCATTATGCGACTTGTTAAATTCTCTTTTTTTGTCTCATATATCAAGAAATAAGTGAAGAGATGAAGAACTTACCTGATTACTTGTTTGCCCTCAGAAGGGAAATTTCATGCTGCAGGGTTTTCCAATTTAGCTCTCAGAAATCAGATTGTCATATCTCATTGATTTGATAATTGATAATACATGATGAGATGGAAGAGTTATTGAACGCATAAAATACTTAGCGTTTTTCATGATATCTTTCGCAATCTTTACGGAGAAGTCAGATTTAATCCGATACGCAACGTATAACAGTCACTCTGCAGGCGCGACAGAATTTATGACAGACGCACACTGTTCTGGTTTATCAACGCGGGTCACGCAGGACAATCTTGCCAAAGCATGTGAAAGAAAACGTAAGAGACACATTATCTGTTATAAGTAGGCACGAGTTTTTCGAGTCCAGATATCAGTAGGACGCAAGTCATCACGCAACCCACCTCATACCAAAATATACAAAGATCAAGTGCTCTAAGCTATAAAACTACACTTTCAACAAGCTAGATCTCATTTGTGTTGAGTAAATCATACAAGATCAACCTTTTGCATTCTTTATTGAATCAAAGTAACTTACCTCTTATAGTCTTATGAAACCCATAGTAATTAAAAAAACAAGGATCAAAGAAGCACAAAATCTTCCTTGTTAAAAGGGCAATCTAGTAATTCACAAACAAAACACACATTTATTTCTTTAACACATTTTACATACCTGTTCTCTGCTTATAAATACAAACCCTGAATTATATGCACTTCTCTAAGAACAAAGAAACAGAAACAAATAAATAAACCCCCAAAAAAAAAAAAATTCTTACAAAAATAAATGATGGAAACAACAAGAACTACTACTACAAATCTTCAAAATTACGCAGTTTGGAGATGGAATTCTCCAACACCATATTTATTTGGTGGGCTAATAATAATCATGGGTCTAATAGCAACTGCATTGCTTATTCTTGCTTGTTCCTACAGAAAGAGACCCTCCTCCTCTGCAACAACAGATGGTGATCATATTGGTTGGGAGTTGTCCGAGATTCGGACCGGTGTCGAGCTCGACACGAAGCCGAAAATCGTAGTCATCATGGCCGGAGATGACAAACCAACGTACTATGCCGCACCTATTACCAATGAAGCAACTTCTAATGATCATGTAGGAGTATGTAAATGTGGCTCTAATGTTGTTTAATTATTAGTATATATTAATCTCTTTTTAATTACTAATTAGTTTAGATTGGTTATTTTTTATAGTTCTCTTTTTCTCTTTTAATTTTGTGCTTATGTGAGATCAAATTTGTAACGAAATTATGAAAACCATGATGATCATGGACGAATAGTATAGGAGTAGTGTTGGTCACTACTCAATCGTCATTTCTAGTATGTGTCCTTGTTAAGAAACGTTGAAAGTGTTTGAAATGGAATTTTCGGTATAGTTACTTATCAATGTCGGATTCAGAAAGTTTTCTCCAACACGTTTTTCTGAAATACATTCACGATATACATCAATTTAATGCTACTTTTAGGTATTACAAATCAAAATTTGAGGATACCGTACCACATTAAAGTTTTCATAAACACGAGTGATATACGCTAAATTATGTCGTACTCCGTGAACCAGAATGAGCATGATACAATAACACTACTCCGATTATACGATGATTGATGAATACACCAAAATATGAGTAATAAACAGTAATCTTCTGCGTTACGAGTTAATTGATGGACCAATGAGTAAAGCTAATTATTTCAAAGTATGAAATTCAATTTCCCATTCTTCTTTTTTTTTTTTTTTTTTTTTGGTGCATCGTATGAAATCAGAGCCATTTATATTAACTTTACTCATGTAGTCATGGAAAACATTTGCAATAATAATACTAGTACAGAAGTTAAGAAAAAATGACGACATACTTTCTCCATTTTTCACAATCTACGACGTTCATGCTATCCAGAGGCTCCACTTTAATTTCACTACTCATGTTTTCTACAATTTTTTTCACCGCCCATATAATTTTTAAGGTGAATTTTATTCCATTTTTCTGTAAAATGTCTAATTTGATATGAAGTATGTAATTTGACGCACGAGAGTTAACTGTACTAGATACTCCATCGTAAATTATACAGGCTCTCCATACTTGACTTTCCGAACCTGCCAATGGACACATTGGAGAAAGCTCAATGGCTTACTTCTAAGAACAAAGATGTTTTTTCTTGATCGTCAAAACGACTATTAAAGGAAAATAAACCAACATATATTAAATTCTACGGTACTAAACATGTATCACACCTTGACGTACGTGGCGCTTCCAAGCTAAGGGAATCCTTATATTCTATCAACACTCAAGTGGTACAAATTAAACCTTAATAACATTATCTTTCAAGTCATTCTTGATTATTGTTTTCCACAATTTTCTTCTACTTTTTATCTACTTAATTAAGAACTAATTATGCTTAAAACCCATCTTCGATTTTTCTTCTTCTTTTGTTGTAAACTTTGCCCTACAAGAAAAGTCAGAAATATTCAGTTTAAGGTTTATAAGAATTTATATATCAATCAACAAATTAAACATAATTAGGAGCATAAGAACATTATTTCTTATGATAGTGAAATGCGGCAACACGAAAATGAAGCAAATAGAAAAGATGATGATGTTGCATTTGAAAAGTTTTGCAAAAGCTAAAGTCTACACTCAAGAATATGATGGGAGACATCAATGGTCATTATTTAGTAAAGATTGTGAATGAGGAAGAATATTCATTTGAACTTCCACTTTGAGCTCGAATTAGGATTTAAAATTTAGGGTACTGTAATTTCGTAATCTTTATCGATATAAAGATAATTTTTTCATGAATCAATAGACATTTTGATGTACAATTCTACAGTCAAATCGTCTTATACATGAGTTCTGTTATTGTATTACCAATTTACCATATATTATTTTTGGTAGGCGAACAACTAATGAATGTTGTAGATGAGGTGATACGAGGGTTTCAATTTAAAACAACGGTGTAAGGGGACATATTGTAATTATAATGGTACACAATTGTATACTTTGTATAAGTGTATATAGAGTACAAGTTATAGACTTTACATATTTTGTAACAACACCTAAAAAAAATCGATCTCCTAACCATTGAACCAACAATTTGCCCGAATTTAAACTTTTTATAAGGTCGTTCTTTCCCAGTTTTCCACAAGTTATATACTGGGGAATATTCTTCTATAAAGTGGAGTATTAAAGAAGTTGGGCATTAATGCATTATTATTCAGTTTCATCATGCAGTATGAATTCAGTTTTATGCAGTATAAATTCAGTTTCAATTAATCAGTACCCCCGGAAATGCAGAAGAAAAGGTATTGGGGGGTCAGAACTCAGAAGCCGCGAAAAAAAGCAGGTTTCATATTTGACCAATTAAAATCAGTAGAGCTGACTGTACTCTAGATTTTTAATTTGGCGTTGGGGCTTGCACCACTATACCAGAGACAAGTGAGTATCAGTATTCGGATATGTTTGGTGTAGCACGGTGTTATTATAGTATGAAAAACGATTATTTTTGACCAAAATGATAAATAGTACGGAGTAGTAATTATGATTAGCTATTGACACAGAGATAAACTCGTTTCACTTTATGTCACATATTCTATACTCCTGTCACAAAAGAGGTTACCAAGCGATTTGATCGAGTGTAGAAAAAGTAGAATAATGTGTATGTATCATTTAATCGCGTCATATCATCTTCCATATAAATCGCCCCGTAACCATGCACCTTTGTTAGAGGGGAGAGGGTTTGACAAAGGAAGTAGAGGAATTAGGTCAAAGATAAACCTATTATAATTGACAAATTAAAGTAGGGAGTATATATAAACAGAGCAGCAACTTAAAGCCACTCCTTTGTGAAGCATGAAAAAAAGCAGAGTAGGAAAGTGATACACCTGCCTAGCAAGATCAGCATACAACAGTTTTAAGAAAAGAAAAAAAAACTGTGATGACAGATTATTCCTGTACTTGGAGGATAATTTGAAGAGGATATTCTCATACTTTTGTGCCCAAATATCTCAACAACACATCAGAAACAGCTACACTTGTGTAACATCACATGAAGCTCACTTTGTGGGATGGAGAACTAACATCATCTGACAAGTAAAAGTTCAGCAAATGATATGAGAGAACTGATGCAGGAAGATGAATCTGATGCTCCCCCCCTTACACTCGTGCGGCTGTGCTGCTGTCAGTAACTTTATCATCCTTATGCTTCTTGATGTGTCACATCCCTCTTCTCATCGTCTTTAGTCTCGGTACACAAGTCCGAGGCTTGGGTGAGAGTCGGGTTGTAGGCAATTAGGCATCTCACCTTAACGCCATTCTAGCTCAGTGGTATTGGGTTCGAGTCTCATTAGCCCCATGGAGGCTTAATTACCCGAAAAAGAAAGAAAATAAAAAAAACTGAGGTGATGTCTAATGAGTGGCAAGTGCCGATATCTGAGGTTTGGTTAAGTATATAGGGCCATCAGAAAGTGTAAAACTATGTAACAACATAGTCACAGACGCAGACAAAATCTAACACAACCACAGCATAAAACACCTGTGTTGCCCAAGTCAGTATAGGTTTCTAAATTTCTAGGAAACTTCATCTGCTGTAGATACTAAGCAACATGATTGTCGCTGGACTCACTGGAAAGGGAATTTGCGGAGACATGAGAAAGAACACAGACTTGATAATCTTCACCTAGACCAGCCATGGAACTGTCTCGTAGGCAATGGAAATATAGTCTTCTCATTTATGCAGTGAACAGCTTTTCTCCTCACTGTCCTTCCATGTCTGGAACACCCCAGAAAACTAGCTGACAACACAACCAGCTTCGGACTAGGAGACAGGCTAGGCCGGTTTCAGTTTCTAATAAAGACAAAAACTTGTGTCCTGCTTATGCCTTGTTGTTAGTCACTAAAAGCAAGGCCAGTGTCATTCTGAACCAGTTCAAAGACTGGCTCCTCAACTTAATGGTAAACTGGGGTAAAACGTTCAATTATCTTATACGGAGTATAGAGCAACATACAGGCAGGCATAAGAATTTCACACTGTCAACCAGTAGTTTGTCCAAAGTACTACTCTTTCAATCTACAGGAACACACAAATTTTATGAAGTACCAAAATCCTTATTTCACTTTTTGAAAGAATTCCCTTATGTAGAGGAAGATTGGCTAATATTCTCATAAAGTCCGCCCTTGCAGAAATGCAGGCACAGGAAATCAAACACCCACATTAGGAAGAAACTTCAAACATCTACGACATCAGAGATCCTCCAATAAGTTAAAAGAAAATTAACACACTACATCATCAAAGGAGAGTAGTATGACATCCTCTTTTTTTTTTTTTGGGTACGTAGTATATGCCAAAAAATAGAAATAGACAAGTACCAGCTTAAAGAGAAGACAAAAGCAGTAAGTTAATGGAAGAGCAAGTGTGAACTTTCATCACTTCTAAACAATGATTCACTTCATATTACTAAATTTAAGACAGTTTCTGTCTTAAGGAACAATTCTTCCACACATAAACTCCCCAGACTAGGTGTTTCATTACAATCGAGGAGGAGCACATTTCTGGCTCACAATAGGTGAAGAGATATAATGAAAACAAGATATATGACTCATATGGGAAAAAAGAATCAAGTTAGCATAACTAGACTTTTCTTTGCTGTGGTAGTTGCAAGTAAATCTCGCGTGTATGGGTACAAGTAACTCGGATGACTCTTATACTATAAAACACTTTCCGGTTACCTCATTGCTGAAAGGAGGAGAAACATAACCATCTACAGGCCAAAATTGCACATCTGCACAAACTCCATGTCATTGTCCACATACTTAGTCCAGAGCTCCTTATACTGATTCATCGCAATGTCAAGCCATGGTTTCATACTCCCACTGAAATGAATGACAGCTGCATTTCTTATCTCATCCATGCTCACACTTGGATTGTAACCAAGCCCAAGTACATGCCATGACTTGTCCAACGACTTTGTCTTAGAATAGAAAGTAGCCAGACCAGCAGGAAGTGTTCCTGACTCCCAGAGTGTATGATCTTCATTCTGAAAGAAAAAAAAAATTCACAACACGGAGAAAGTGTCAAAACAGGGTGAGTTAATAACCTTCAACATTAGTATAGTGCTTTCAAAAAGGAGGCAAAGGCCACAAGTCCTATAGGAAGTAAGAGCTCACCAAGTTCTGCCAATAATGGTACTGCTCCGTGGACTTTTCGCGCCTCCAAGCATCGAGGTCATATATGTTCATCCCATAAGCCCAAGCACAGGCCTTGGGGTTAAAATTCTCCTTGATGAGAGGATGTGAAAAGTTCAAATAGTGTGAATACCTGTGAAAGGACCCAAAGCAGGTCTCAACAGCCCCATTCACCTTCCCATCTAGATCAATATTCCACAAATCAGACAAATCCTTCTGCACCACGACATCATCATCCAGTAGCAAGACACGGTGCAAGTTAGGATACATCTCGGGCAAATAAAACTTCAGGTGACTTAGCATCGACAAGTACTGGGGGCTGTTATCTTTCAAGTTGTTGCCATCTTTAGCTGTATTCTCAGTCTGATTTTCGGCATCAACTGTTCGTGACTTGGCGGATTCCAGCTGTCTAAGGAACGGTACATATGATGGATTCAAAAAGCTGAAGTCTTCTATGGCTTTAACTTCAATATGTGCTCCCCCTTTAACAGGCCTCATTTTGAACCAAACCTTCATTGCAGCAACAATCTTTCTATCTGTCACCACATGGAAAACTTGTTTCCATGGCTCCTTAGCATTCTTCACAACTGAGTTAACAACCACGGATACAGCAATGACATTTTCAGAGAATATAGCATAATGGTAGAGTATTGGGTCCTCAAACTCAGGCTTTGGCTCTTCATCCTTATATTTCACAGGATCGGCAATTCTCTCTCCAACAAGTCTCATGGCTAGACAATGCAAACTCTTGGGGACAGATTTGGCAGCAATATAGCTGGCAATGGCACCATTCTTTTTTGCTTTAACAAACTGTTCATGAACTGCAAATATAGTGTCCTTCAATTTCTGTATCTTCAGCTGATTGTCATATGATTCTTTAGCTTCTGCAATCATTAACCTTGCAACCTTCACTTTATCCTTCACTTCCTTCTCGAATTGCCTCAAGACTTCCTCATCCACAGCACCGTCTGTCTCAAACAAAGCTGTTCTGTAGGCAGGCTTAGACAACAAGTCTGTAAAGTTTTGCGCCAACTCCTCATACTGATTCAGCTGCCGTGAATTATCAAGTTTCAACTTCCGTGCATAGGCAGCATACGCATTAACAAGCATGATGTGGTCATGGGCTTGTTTCTGAATCAGATCAAGCCTTGTTTTCAATGGATCCGACTTCAAAGCTAGAAATGTCCTATGAATATATGCATTTCCAGTTGTTGGCATGTCCTATTTCAAACATACCATACTCATTAATCATTTATGCTACTAGCACCGGCACAATGCTTACTTCCATGAATGAAAGAAAAATCACAATAAGAACAAAAGACATACAAATTCTACAACAACACTGTAAGTTTCTTCACACAACTCAAAATTTCATAAGACACTCCCATAGATTCTCCGCAATGCATTCTTCCCAACATACATTTAAACATACCATACTTGTTAATCATCTATGCTGCCAGCACGGTCATAGTGCTTACATCACAAATGAATGAAAATCGTAATAAGAACAAAAGACATACAAAATTCCGACAAATTCCACAACAGCACGTAGGTATCTTCAGACCACTCACTTTTTCATACAACACTCCTATAGATTTTCGGCAATGCATTCTTCCCAAAATACAATCACCTTGGATCAGTTTTGAGAAATCTATCGTAAATTTCGACACACAGCAACAAAATCCCATAAAGAACACTAGTGAAGTAGCTCACTTCATAGTTGTATATAAGAATCTCTCAAGTTCCAATCACTGATTAACTCAAATACCCAAATTTACACACAACTAAACCTCAGTATACTTTTGTTTTTTTGGTACAAAGGTGCAGCTAATGTTGCGGGGGTGTGGCATATGACTATTTGAACCCGAGACAACCCTGGGCACATTGATTTCCTAACCGCTAAGCCAACCTTGATCGTCACTAAACCTCAGCATACTAACAGTTCACCAAAAATTGTCTTCAACCTACAGATTACAAAACCCTACTCACTTGGATCAATCAATTATTACCCAAAAAAAAAAAAAAAAAAAAATAATTGACAGCAATAAATAAAATCAACAGTAAATACAAATTAATAAAACCCACCTAAGATCTAGCTTAATTACAAAACAATTAAAACTTCCCCAACACTCATTAAAAATGCAATAAAGGATCAAACTTTACTACAATTATCACTAATTATGATCATAAACATATGATTAATATGATAATTATAATATGTAAATACAGAGAAACATATAACTTACAGGATCTGAGGAAGAAGGGTAAGAAGGAGAGGTGAAGATTAGTTTAAGAGCCAAAAAAAAGAGGAGAGAGAATATGATTGTCACAAAGATCCGATACGACATTATGCTCCGAATACCCGACCCGCCACCACCACCACCACCTCCGCCGCCTCTCCCTCCTCTTCCCGCCACCGCCATTTCCACCCCTCTTTTTTCTCTTTCTTTTATTACAGTGTGGAGTTTTCTCAGAATCTGGGCATCTCAGATTCTGGGTATGATCAGAAAATGTTGGGAATTGAAGAGTGAGTGAAGTGGAGATGAAATTATTAAGGGAGTGTGTGTGTGTAGAGGTAGAGTGATGAAGAAGATTTAGAGTGTGTATTCGAAGTGGAATTTAGGAGTTAGATTAGATTAAAGAAATTTCTGATTTTGATTGGATCTTTTCATTCACTCTATCTGTGTCGGTCAGTTTACTGAAGCAAAGTGAGTAACCCATTGATTATTTTGGTTAAATTCCGTTCGTGGAGAAGCCTAATATGGAAACGTGTAAGTTACCCTCTTTCAAAATCGGTAAAGTTTGCTTCCGAATATTGTTAAACTAATTACTGCACTTTGTAGTTGAATTTAGTTAAATTAAGTAAGTGCGGTTAGTTATAAGCTTTTGAGGTTGAGCCGTGTTTTTAATCCATTTACTTCCGAATCTTGTTCAACTAACTATTGCACTTTGTAGTTGAATTTAGTTAAAATAAGTAAGTGTGGTCAGTCATAAGGTTTTGAGATTGAGCCGTGTTTTTAATTCAGTTGGATCATACATATTTAGATATTTGTCTACATAATTCCTTATAAAAAAAAAAAAGATACAGACTGCTGGTTAAGATTTGTTTAAAAAACTCGTGTATGCTTATACCCGATAATATGTCTCTTACGTCTTTTCACATGCTCTGGCAAGATTCTTCTGTGTGAACTGTGTTGATAAACTATAATCCTGTGCGTCTATCATAAATTCTGTCACGCCTGAAGAGTGATCGTTATACGTTGCTTATCGGATTAAATCTGATTTCTTCGTAAAGAGTGCGGAAGTTATCAGGAAAAGCGCAAAACATTTGATACGTCTCTTGCTTGTTCAATAACTCTTCCATCTCATCATGTATTATCCAATACTATTGCAAGATGTATTTGAGAGGAGTGGGTAGAGAGAGAAAGCAAGTAAGGGTAGCAATGGAAAAAAAAGGAGATATTGTGGGCGATATTTAGTAAAGTGTGGGCGATATTTTGCAACTCTCAAGAGGGTCGAAACCTAAGTGTAATTTTTCGTTGAGCAAGTGATCACTCAAAGTGTCAACACCTCTAACATTCAAAATAACTATTGACACTGCGTAAACACCAGATTCACCAATATACCAGTTTCAATAACCTATATAGCAACATTGATATTGTGCTCGTTTTATCAATTCTCGTTTACTTATCGTCTCAAAATGGGTTCGGGTTTGAAACTTGTCTAGTACTCTATAAGGCCCAAAGTGTAAGCGACTCTTGGGCCATTTCATCTCTCTTTCTTCTAACTTCATCTGCCATTGTTGCTACCTCCGATTCTCCGAATTCTACCAGGTATAACAATTTCTCTCATTCATTTCAATTTAATAATTTACATACACTTACAAGTTGTTTAAATTTCGATGATAATTACAGTACTATGATTTTGCTTACAACTTTGCGAAATTTACTGCATTTTGGTAGTATAATATTTCGGTAATGTATGAAATATATATTTGTGAATTGTAATTTTGCGGATTAAATTGAGCTAGGTTTAATTAATTGCTTATTGTATTTTTCTTTTCCTTTCAAATTTTCGCTTTTATTGTTCAATTACGCTATTGGTAATTGCAGTTTTTGGTTCTTGATTGATATTTGGTGTTGTTGAATTAGTTTTAATTACAATGTTGTACTGTTTGTTAGATAGTACAAATATAATATTAGTTGTTTTGTCGTAAATTGTTAACTTGAGCTAAAAGTTTCAATCTTGTAGCTTAAAATGCTCAATTTGATATGTTTGAGTTGATTGTTGGAATTAGAGTGTGTAATTAGAAGAATATGAGTCCATTGTGAGTGTTTAGTAGTGAAGTAATCCTTCTTGAGCATAAATTGGAATGATTTTAAGTTCAGTGAATGTCTTAGTTATCGTTGGAAGGCGATTTTGTGATGTTGAACCAAATAATGTAACTATATCGGGCATTCTTCCCTTTGTTCTCGACTGGCTGATCTCCAATGTGGTGAAGACTAAAGAAATTTATTGCTGTATGATCAAGGATCGTTGTTCATCGAGTAATTGTAATGTAGAATGCCCTTCTCGATATGTATGCAAGAGGGTGACATGTTTTAGAAGCCCTATGTATTTTAGATTCATTGATTAGGAGAAGGGGCAAATTTGCATTGAAACTATTTGAGGAAATGAAGAATGCGTTTTGAGCAAAAGTGCTGACATGAGGGATACTAAGCTTAGGAGCATGCCGAAACCATCAAAATGCAGATGTAGGATAATTGGCGCTGCTGAAAAATTTGTTGGCAATGAGGCAAGTAGTTGTGGGTTACTACTAGATTTTGATTGCTAAGTGCTGACATGTACGCTGCCACTGGGTGTTGGAGCAAGCTGGTTGAAGTTAGGTTATCTATGAGGAAATTAGGCCTGCTAAAGTCTCTGGACTGTGTTTGGGTTTATATAGGTTATTTTGCGTTTGAGTTCTTTCATGTGGGGGATTGTAGCAATTGAAGTATCGATCACAAGAGATATATCCCCTACTGGACTGATTGACTGAGCAGATGAAAGATGAGTTCTTGAGGATGTCTGAGAATGAGCAGGTCCGGAGTATGGTTTAAGGAGGATATTCTACTTGTCAACACTGTTGTGCTAGTCTTATCTTTTTGCTCAGCAGGTCAAGATCCTTCCAAAAGCTCAGGAGTCAGGATAGAAGTTATAGACATATAGTTGGTACTGTTTGTATTATATAGCAGGATAAAAGGGGTCAACCACGATAACTAGTATTTGCTTCCAAAATAGTAATGTCATGTTTTGAGCAGTGAAGTAACGAGAGAGAAATACCTATGGAACAAAAGTTGTAAAACCGGATGAACAGATGAGATAAACTGGCCTTTCCAAAGATTTATGCATCGGGCTTAAGTGTGGGTGGTGGACTGGTAAATAATCAGGCCAAATTGTATTTATAAAAAGAAGATACATAAATTAAGCCAAATATTCAGATAAGTACAGTTGTAACTTTTATGGGATGTAGGTGCATAAATTCTATCAGCAGCTTCTCATGCATCATGGCTCTTGTAGGATATAACTCTGGACTCTATAGTCATCCCAAGTGCCCATGCCTGCACTTTCTAAAATGTTCGTATATATACTCCTATTTCGCTATTTCTCTATTTGGGTGCTGCAATTGAAACTTCTGAGCGCGACCCCAAATCATTTTGGTATTAAGGCTTGGTTGTTGTAATTGAAAGTTCTGAGCGATGGTATCACACAGCTCAGTGTTTAAAAGAATGTTGATTGTAAAATAAATTGTCAAAGTACTCATGTAACTTAAGGAGTCATCTGATTCTGCTGGTTTATGCATGTTAAGGTGTCTTCAGATTTCTTTATGTTCGTTTAATGTTGCATGGAATTAGAGGATGAACCACTGCAGTCAATAAAAGAGAGAAATAAATTCAAAAGGTCTAAATGATTCTCCAAGCTTTTGTGAGTACATGTGCACCAACTTTAAACATTTCTTTCTGAACTCTTTCAAATGTCTTTCCTGTTATAGTAGTTCTTGCATTATGGAGAAACACAAACCCCACCACTCTGTATGCCTATTTCCTGTTAAAGAATTGCTTACGTATACGTTGTGATATTGATGTGATCATGCCTGCATCAATTCTGGATACCTGACATGATTAGCCACTTTACTCTTTACCAAAAATACTATTAGTTTTATTGAATTCACCTCTTGGATATTATGTTTATTTTAGGTAGATTCAAATTTGGAAATGTCGATGGGGTGCGTGTGCAATGTTTCAAGGATCATGGTTCCCTACGTGCAGAGGTTGGTCAGTACCCACTTTATAACTTCTGTATTTTCTTTGCTTCTGTCACAGGCTTCTTTAGATGTTACGGAGTATCTTTTTATTTTCGCAAATTCCTGAAACTTGTGATAAGAGGGTACGATACCTGTTTGGTGGTTGCTATCATCAGTTTAGGGGGGGGGGTTGGTGGTGGTGAAACTCGGACATTTTTGACAAGCACCTCATTACATTAATGATTGATAGTAGATAGAATGCTTGAGATATGGTACTGCCCGCACTTGTTCTCCTCTACAGTAACAGCTTAACTGGGACGTAGATACTGACTGAATGAGTAACCCAGACCCTAAAAGGCAGAACTGGATTAAACAAAAAAAAAAAAAGGAAATGATAATTTCCCTACAGAAGATGAGCCCTTGGAGCATATATTATTCCTAATTTGGTGATTCGTCTCTGAGGTATGCTGCATTGGCGACCTCTTCCAAGTCTCTGAGAGTAGAGTAAGGGCTATTTAGCTGCATGTCAGAGAGCATTTGACGAAGCTCTGAAGTTTCTTCTTTCAGTTGAACATTCTCCTGGAGGACACGATCATGGCTCTCAGTGACATGGTTCAACTTGTCTATGAGCTGATGATTCTCGTTCCTTAACAAAACAACCTGGGACCAAAGTTCATCCAGGTGTCTCTGCTTGCGCATGCGAGATCTACGTGCAGATTCCCTGTTAGATATCATCCTTCTCTGCTTCCTCTCATTAATGATACTTATCTGTTGCTCATCAGCCTCATCAGAAGTCGAGTTGCTGCTAAAACATGGTGGGTGTGGCGTGAGTTCTTGAAGTTGGGGGCCAATCTGGAGATTGTATAATAGATTACTGTACTTGCTGATATGAAATGGGGATGTGTTAGTTTCTGTCATGCCGGGAAAGTAAGGGTTTTGACTTTGGCCAGAAGAAACTAGATATTGAAGTCCTGCAACTCCATTAGACTGCATGTTTTAAATATTTAAGTCTTAAAAGAATGAATTATCTAGGTTTGAGATGTAAAATGATGATGAAAAACTAGGTTTTAGAGAGGGAAGGGTAAGTCTTAACTTAAATGCAAACTATGAGGCGGGGAATGGAGTGGGCAATGAGGTCTTATATAGGATGGAAAAGATGGTAGTGGACATGAATAACAGTGGTAGAGCTGTATGTGAATAATCATGTGGCTTACACCCCTCGACACGTAAATCTCATATATGTGTGTTTCAGAATAAATTTACTACCACAATAAATTTGACTTTTTATTCTTTCAAATGGATTATATGAGCACGCGTCCAATGAGGTATGTAACTATGCACAAGCAGACATGTATTTGACAGATTAGTCCGAGTTAATGATTTTCATATGAAGTAAAGTAATGCGCTTACATAAGAGAGAGAGCAAGAGAGAGCGAGAGAGAGAGTGCTTAGTTATATGAGAAACTTGTTATTTTAGAGTGAAATCTAATGGATAAAGAAAGAAAGCAACTTAATGGGGCCGTTAAACCAATCTAATAATGTGTAGTTTGGATGCCCATCCAGGCACATCTTGGAGCCCATTTTTCAACTTTGCTGTCTGAACTGCAGGAACTGTAGAATTATGACGTTAAAAAATAGAAAGGGGAGTAATTTAAATTTAGAAAGCTTCTGGTAATGCTAGTTAGAGTTTTGTTTCAAAGACTTGATGAGTCATCAGTCACCAATTGTTAGCTATTCCTCGTATGATATAATTCTTTCTGGCCTTGGCTTTGGTTTTGGTTCTTTTATGTATCTGTGTGATTATGTCATCCTCTGAGGATATTGTCATCGGTAAGAGAGGGGATGACAGTATATCTTATATACCAAGAGTGGAACTATACATGCCATTTATAGTAAGGATGATGCATTTTGCAGTTTCTCTATGACATGTGGAGCTTGTGCTTTTCAGTTTGATTGTCTCGCATATCGAAGGTATACAGACATAGTATTGCTCAGAGTGAAGGTTCCAAGCAATCTTATGATAAATGTTGCTTATGAATCAGTCCTAGAAAAGTGAAATGATGTCTGAGTTCTGACTGTTGTTGCTTGATAGATACGATGCCGAAAGGATCAAACTGGTCACTAAAGGGTGTCTCTGAGTTTACAGAGGGGTTGGTGAACATCAGATGACTGATAAAGTAAGGTGTGTTAATAACTAAAACCCGAAACTTCACTTCCCATTTACAAATTTATGAGTAGATAAATATGTTATCCAGTATACGCTTGCTGTAGTTTGTCAGAGATCTATAGCTAGATATGTTGTACTTAGTTGCGCCCTCCAAGCCCTTAAGAGTTAATAAAGAGCTTGTTCTCAAGCTAGATTTTTGTGTACAACAAAGTTTGCACAGCGCATTGGATTTTTTTATCTTCCTTTGTATAAAGAGTTGCAATGATTTTTATTGAGGATAGGGATCAATCAGAGTGCACCGAAAATTATGATCTAGTTGATATAAATTGTAATATCTGAGACAGGTTTTCAATTCTAGACAAGGTCACATGGACAAGGTTAGTATATGTCCTAACCACATAGCAGAATTGAGGTTTGATAAAAATCATGTTCATAAGATGGTGGGAAGGGACTTGCAATTTTGCTTTTAGAAATATTAAAACTCTCCACTATGAAAAATATGACCTGAAGTAGAATCCTATGGAGGTAAGTCTATCTCTACCTTTAGGTTGGCCCAGGTTAAGTGGAATAGATTGTCAACAAAATAATCAAACATATATGGACTAAACTTTCTGATGTTGTCTTCTGGCATTTCTTCTTGCCTTTCTTTTCTTCCCTCATCCATTTTTTTAATAGATATGTATGATAAGTTATGTATTCCAAATGCTGTCAGATAGTATTTCTACCTGAACATTTTTGTTATCGAATATCATAATAGTATAATACTTGCACGTATCTCTGTCCTCCTGTCGAGTGTACGTAGCGTGTAGCCTACATAGTACTGATGCATTGCTGGTTTGCTGTCATTCCGGTGCTTACTGCACACTTTCACTGTCTGATATGGCAACTTAATAGGGCTTGTTTCCTTTAATGTTCTGCTGGAGATGCGTTTTCAGATTTTAGGGAAATGCTTCCGAATTCAAATTGACTATTATGACTGTTATGATTTCCCTGTTATGCCTTCTGAATATACTTTCATAATTTCTCGAATATGTTTGTTAAGAAGAAAGGGGGTCGATGATATTTACACTCCTAAAGAAGCTTAGCTTAAAGTTTTAAACAGAGTGAAAAACTTTCAGGAACACCATTCATGTGGTATCTGTGTATCACTATCATGTATGGTCTTGGTACTATTTCTCATGTATAATAGTACATTTACACCTCTGTCAATAAAACAAAAAAAAAAAAAGACAGTGAATTTACATCTCTGTCATCTGTTTTGTCGTTTTCGTCCACGGGTGAATTGATGATATCACAATGTAGTTGCAGAGGGCAAGAGTTTCAGCAAGTAATGATGATCCGAAAGCGATAACAAGAAAACATTTGCATATAGGCCATAGCTTTCTTCAGGTTTGCTGGTCAGTAAAAGTAAGGTATGCAATTTGGTGAGCGTATAACTTTTTCAAAATTATGCCCAAGGATATCAGAAGGGGAAGACAAGAAATCTAGTTAGCCTTGGTATAAGATAAGCTCTGCAGATTTTCCTGTAATATTTCGAGTATTGACAGCTTATGAAGCACTTATATATGAGCTCCTTTTCTCATGATTATCTTATTTTCTGAATAGTAATATATGTGGTGGGGGTTTGTCTATGGCCTCTCCACTGTTGCATCTTGCATCTATTAGACCATCCCATTTCCTGAATTTCAAAGTTCAGATTTCAGAAATCTTGAATTGCTATGGGGCGATATGGCGATACCTATGACCAGAGTTCGAAACTTGTAATGTGTTAATGTATCCGAAAGATGTTTTTGGGAATGCTGCTAGATATTTTTCGCTTTAAGAAGTCCATTGCTATGGAAATTCATCACTAACATTACATCATGTTTCTGTAAACAGGCATCTTTTTTTCTGCATGTCTCATCATTATTGGTAAATTGCTTAATTATAACAAATAATATGATGGGAATAAAAAGTACTGTAGAAGTTTAATTCAATTCTTTCATGCCTTTTTTTATTTTTTTGGGACATTGCAGAATTAATTCCTTCTTGTCATGTTTATTGTAGTTTACAACTAGAGACCGGTGACGAGAAAAGGATGACAAGGCAGCCCGGACCTTTACCGGCTCGTGCCAGTGCCCTAATCGGACTACAAGTCTGCAGACTCACAAGTCCAGGCCTTCACCACAAACTTGACGATTGAGAACATCACAACGGATTGAAGTCGTGTCCTCCAAAATTTCGTCTCAAGCAATCTCTCAAACACTAGACAATCATTGAGGTTAGCACCCAGTCTCTTACAAAGTGGCATATCTTATCTCTCTTTTGCTTTTCACCCCCCTCCCCCCCCCCCCCCCCTCTCTCCCTCAGTTCAGAAAATTACCACATACAATGATGGGGACAATTTTGGAAACTGAAGCGACTGACATTGTACCATTACTAAGGACACTGCCCTAAAATGACGGGGATAGTTCTTTGCATGGAGGGGCTGCTCTTTTTTTCTTTTCCCTTTCTTTTATGTAGGCGTGTGGTCTTTTTAGAAGGGGCTACTACTATATACCTACAAAAGCATGACCTCAGGAAAAAAAGGGCACTATGAGAAAAAAAACAAAGATGACAGGAGAAATTCCGGCTCGTGTCTTACAGGTTGAGCTCGATTTCAGTTGTGATTATACCCCCTAAGTAACCAGCATTGCTACATACTCCCTCCGTTTCTTTTGTTTCTTTACGTTTCGTTTGAATATGTGAGAGGAATTCAAACGAAACGTAAAGAAACAAAAGAAACGGAGGGAGTATCATTTTACGTTCATATCGTGTTTTATCTCATTATTACCCTATCGGGAGTCACGGTTCTCATAGTGAAAATATGACTTATGAATGGAGGGAGTCAGGGAGTATTACTTACGAGTTACGAGACCTCACAAAGAGGCTCACGATAGTGTGATCATAGGGTTCCTATCTAACATGAGCGTGTGGGTGAAGGGTGCGCCATCGTCTCTCTCACTCAGAGTTGTATGGGTGTCATCTCAAAATCTCAATCAAAGTAGTAGTAACGTTTTGGTTGTGGTACCATTTTTTTGTACAAATTATGCACCCCACTTGGGCTACCTAAAAATATTTATACTTCTTTATGTCATGGCATATGGTCACTCTAAAGTCCCACAAATCATCAATTTGTTGCCAAACAAATCCCAATACAAAACAATTTAGTATCAGCTTTCTAGTTCTTTATTAACGTTGTTGCCCTCTTGATATCGAAAGCTCTGCTTATCAATGCTTCACGCATGTAATACGCTTCTAGTCTGATCTCACCTAGCTGAACTGATATAACTTGTAAAACTCGGCTGAATTGGCCATAATTGAGTTTAAGCTTGGGTTCAGCTGTCATGTCTGAGATATGTTCATTTATGGACCCCGTTGGCCGGATTGGGCTGCTTAGGCTCACTGGGAGGCCGAGCACCCCAATGTATTGCATATGGCTAAAAGGAAGCCAATATTTGTTGATCTAGTATGATTTAGTGTAAAGTTATAGTGACCACATCGAATGTAACAGAACTAGTACCGATATTTCGTACTAAATTTGCTCGATTTGGTCTAACCTGATTTGATTTTAATTCACTGATCTGAAATACATGACCTATAATATTGAAGTGAATTGAGTAAATGGGTATATCCATTATCCAATAGCCATGATGCTAAGTGGAGCTCCGCTTTTAACTTTTTTTTTTTTTTTTTTTTTTTTTTTTTTTTTTTTTTTTATCACTAAAAAACACAAAGTGTGATGATTAAGTCTAATTTCCGTGCACCTGCGTACTTTGAAGAAATGTGAGGTGAGGTCTTCCAATCCACTAATGATGGTGATTGCAATTAACGACGTCTGGTTTTCTTACAGTACCAAACAATATTAATAGTAATATTTTATGTGCAAGTTCTCAAAGTAAATACTCCGTAAAGTAATTTACTGGGACAAAAACATGCATCATAATCACCATTTACCAATCCTATGATTTATAATGGAACACCATTGTCACTTTCACGTCTCTCCTTATGATTGCTCATGTAATACTATGATAATTGGCTTAGACGAGTGAGGTGTCTCCACCAAAATCAGTTATCCACAATTTTTCTCAAGTAAATAAAGGGGCGATCATATTTCCACGCTAAAGAGGATCATACACAGGTACGAGTGATGCATTTCATTTTTAAACTAAAACATTGGGTACAATTGAAACCACCGGAGATTATTCTCGTTCTATGTCCATAGACCCAAAAAGATTTCATCGTATTTTGGATGAAACTAGGTAATCAATCTAAAGGCTAGAAACATAATTCTCATCGGAGGAGAGTGTTCCCAGAGTACCTCGTCAGAGCTTCCACCACATCCCTTCGAAGTCCTAACTTTTCTGATTTCAACGGAAATACATGAATTCGTTGATTATAAGAGAAGCAACTCGAAATGCTTATGATACATGTTTCACTCACACCTCAATCTTATGATGTGAGATATCATATTTACGCCATACAATACATGACACTTGGAGCAATAACCCCGTTTAACGGGCTCCTCTTGTAAAGACCTAGCCTATATAAATCGGCCTAATGTGAAACGAGTTCGACCCGTTAAAAATTTGGAAACCCTTTTACAAGGGAAAGGGGTGGAGCAAAAGTGATGGCACGTTCCTAGTTGCCCAAAAGAAACGAATCATAACATAGTCTAATTTGCTAGGGAAACAAGTAGTATCCTTTTAGGCAAATCCACAAAGATTGGCTTTTTTTTCATTATCTTTTGTGTCGTTATGTTTGATACTTGATCAGCACCAAATATATCCAAGAAATTGACGTCTTATGTGTAACAAGATTTGTGTGGGTTTCTTTCTCCACCTAAGCAAGGATTTTTGTCATCATAAGCAGATCAACCATAGAGTTTTTGTGAATTTCATCTTCCTTAACAAGACAAGTAAATCAATAGTGTGTAACTTTGTCGTATTATCCAACAAGGTGATATGTCATTTTCCAAGTACATCGTCGCGTCTTCTAAAACACGCTAAAATTCAGAGCATAATACATGTACTATAACTTGTTAAATCCACCAATTCACTTAACTTTGAATTGTATCATGCATCAACACGGTAATCGTATTGCATCGATCATACAACTATTTTCCACGACAATGGATTCGATAAAATACATATTGAAAGAGTATCATAAATTCGTTGGGTAAGAATGAGATCAATGAACAATCACCAATGTAAAAGTATTAGCTTTTGTTCATTAAGGGTTAGAAGAAAAGTTTAGTGGCAAAAGACTTGCAACTTGATAATGACATATTTGTAGCGACTCGACTGACATCATAACTTAATTAGAATGTTAAACTTCCCCAATTATTAGTGGATTAACCATCATAATATTATTCATCGTCCCCACGAGCAAGTAATCTCAATAATTGGTTCGTAATCACCCCACCATTAACATCAAAATGGACCCCTAATCACCTAAACAACACTAAATAGAGTGCTTAAACTTCTTAAGAACGCTTTCACTTTTCGGAAGTGATCATGGACTCCCAAGTCCCAAGTAACTGAAACCAGCCCACTGTTTAAATCCAAAAGAATAACAAACCCAGGACCAAACTCATAAAATAAGAAAACACCGGCCCGAACACAAATGTATAAATTACGACCAAATCACCAAACTACGAAATTTCAAATAACCCACACAAATATAAAGTTCAACCCAAAAAATACTCGGACTTTGCTAAGACAGCAGAACCAAAAGTTCTGATCGAGATGGCGATCGAGGTGCAGCTCCGGTGGTGAGTAATCCCATCTAGGGGCGATCCCTCGGGTTTGATTCTCGAGTCAAGACCCCTATGCCGTATCCCTTCCTCAGACAAGCAAAGGGATTTACCACTAAAGAAGACATCAGGTTTGATCTAGGAAAATCGACTATCTGCACATCAGGCTCTGTCATACCAGTCTATATACATTGCTAACTCTGAAACCTGTCCAATTTATAACAGAGCATGAAGTACCAAATCTGAAAAAAGGGTTCAATTTCGGATCCACAGCCATATACCAAAATCTGAAGACGATAGAGACAATCACATTCCCAGACTAACTGTTTTGCCTACAAGATTTTCGCCTTCCTGTGTATCAACCCTTTCTTCTTAATCACCAGAAACTCACAAACTCGACCTTCTAAACTCCAAAAGAATCTTTCAGTCACCCTTCATACACCCAGACAATCACACTGATTGGGCATTGTGTCTCATGCCCGAAATCACAAGTAACAATCTAAAATTCAGTCACATCCCCAATCCACGCAACAACCTTCAGTCCCCGTCATACAGCACATTGTTCGTGTGTTGTGTCTCATGCCTCAAAATTACAAAACCAGAAATAACAATGAAGATTCACAGTCACAACTCTAATCCACCAACAAAGCCAGCTTTGAAGTAAACCCTGAGACAATTATACTAGAAATCACACTTTCAGTCTAGACATATGTTTGAAAGAATCTCACCCAGGTTTCCTCCATACACCACAAACTTTACTCGGCTAAATAAGCTTCTTGATCATCACAAAAACAAAACAAAAAAACACTGTGTCAACATAACCGTTATACAACCCAAGGTTTCAAAGGTAAGACTTAACAACGGTACAACTGGTTATCTCTTGCCCATGTCCTGACTTCCCTCTAGATTACTTTGCATTCTTGTCCTGACTTCCCTCTAGGTTACTTTGCATTCTACAGGAGGACAAGCAAAGCTTGACCCAAATCATGGTCTAGGGTTGTTACGGTTATTGACAAAGTTTCACCCACATCAAAACAGGAAACAGGCTAAACAGCACCTAATCTCTCGAAGCACTTGCCAACAATGTGAACCAAAATCAGGACTATGCAACTATCTCCAAGGTTATCAAGTTGAACATAATTCTCAACCATCCAACAAACTAGGTGCCTCGACAATCAGCATGGAACCATGACCATTTCACATTACCTAGTACAACCAATGCATGCCTATTTGACACCAGAATCTTCCATGTTCAAACAGAATGCTTAGCAAATTAGCCAACATGTAGTTAGTATTCTGTTAAAGGCGACCTATAGAGCAGCTTATCAACAAACTAGGCACTTCTACTAAAAAAAAAGGCACTCAATTAGCACAAAAACATGAACATTTCATATTACCTAAGATAGCCAATGCATTCGTAATTGACACCAGAATCTTCGAAGTTCAAACAGCATGCTTAGCAAATTAACCAATATTTGTACCCCATGAAAGGCAAGATATAGAGCAGCTATTAAGAATAATACCTATCTCGCCTCCGAAAGTTGACATATACCACAACAACCAAGCCTTATTGGCTTATTCCCAAAATGAACACAGATGTTGACATATGTTCCCACTAAATTGTTTACACAATATCTGGCTTTGGATTACAGATCAGCGAACACATGCGAGTGATACGACTCATATGTTGTACAGTAGTATCAACCACCAATTCCGTCAATGGTTCAAGTAGCTGTTATTACAATTTATTCCTCTCAGGCGGCTAAAAGCATTAAAGTGCACAAGGCACCAACAAGTATGAGCACAAAATTCTTACTACTTCCTTGACACTATAACATACAACGTATACTATTACTGTACAGACTGCAACATTTGCAACTGAAGATTACACTTCACAGAATTTGAATCAAAATGAACCAGCAAATTGAGTTCCAGGTTGCATTTACATTTACATTTACATTTACCAGTTAACATCTAAAAGGTTCAGAGTAACAGCAGAAGCAGTTGGAATTTTATCAACCACTATTCCAACAAGATCACATGCAATTATATTCAAAGAAACACATGATAATCATAGCTGACCTGAGCGTCCAGAGTCAGGTCATCATCATCAATGACAATAACATCAGCATTGGCCCCTTCTCGCTCCCTCTTCCTGAACTCATACTCAGGATCATCGGTAGGCAACTCATACCGACAAACAGGACAAGTGTTGCGAATTTTCAGCCACGGCACAATACAATCCCCATGGTAATAATGCAAGCAAGGCAACTGCCTCACTACTTCCTCCCTCGAAACCACATCCCTACATATCGTGCAAACCACCTCATCCTCCATCGAAGCATCATCACTTGGCAACTTAACAGCCGGAAGGTTCTCAATGACTGCCTCAGCAGCTGGAGGACTTCCCCTCCACTCGTTCATCCGATCCTCCACGTCACTGAGTATTGCCTCATACATATCCACATTGAAGTCCATATCATACACCTCCCTATTGAAATTATTAACAGCCAACAAAATCTCCCACTCCAAATCCCGGATAGCGTCCTCCACACCGAAAGCTCCTCCCATATCCTCGATATCCGACTCAATCGTAATCTCCCTTTGCTCCTCCCTCTCCTGGTAAGCATCAAACAAGATAGACACCCCGGTATCGACATCATCACTCTCATCAACCACAGACTGAACTTCACCACCACCACCACCACCACCATCATACAAGAAATCAACATTTCCCCCCTCATTCATATTGTTGTTAGTATTAGTAGCAGTGAAATCTTCATGATTACGATTGTTAAACCCTAGATAATCCCAACAAAAGGGGGGACGATCAAAATCACTCAACCCACCAAACCCTTGATTTTGATTATTACTACTATCATTATTAAGATCATTTCCAAAATCAAACAAAACCCCATCTTCAGAATCTGTATCAGAATCAAGATTAATAACACGAAGCCCATCAAAACGACGCGTTTCATTACAATTGGATTGGGAAGAAGAAGAAGAAGAAGAACTCCCTAACCCTAACCCTAATTCCAAATTAACTTCGGACCCACCAATTATTTTCTCACCTTCGCCGGAAAGTCGGAACCTTTCCGGGTCATTCCAACCCGGCCCGGTATAAGGACCCCAGCCCGACCCGTTTGCCGCTGGAGTCGTGTGGAAGAAGTTGTTGTTCATGAAATTCATGTCATGCTGCTGATGATGATACTGATGACGTTGTTGTTTCTGTTGATTATGATGTTCCTCGGGAAAAGTGCAGGAAAGAGCTTCGAAGATTGGGGCGGGTGTGGGGTCCACATCGATGTCGGAATCGGGGTCGGAATCAGAGAGGCAGAGAGGAGAGAGATGTGTGGTTTCGGGTGAACGGGTTGATGGGTTTCGGGTACGCCGGAGCTCCGGTGTATCGGAGAAAACGTCGGAAATTTGCGCCATTTTTTTTTGGTGATGGTGGAGGAGAGAGAGAAAATAAGTTTTATCTTTTTTCTTTTGTTGTTTTTAAGTGAGAGAATTAGTAACTTGGGACGGACCCAACATTTTGTGTAGATCGCTTTTATGTTACGGTAAAGGGAGCAGTAATTTACACACCTTACTTATTATCGATTTGAGTAGATCGGTTATTCATTTTAAGGTTATGGTAAAGGGAGCTGTTATTTACACTTTTTATCGATTTTGAGTTACCGTATCGTGTAGGTTGGTGAGTATTAGGGTCATGTTGAACGTAAGGTAGGTACATCAAGAAGTCCTCTCGATCAAATCTTCGCTCGATAGTTTTGTGCTTTTTCGAGTGAGCTAAGAAAAAACTCATTTTCAACTCTTTTTTTGTAAGTCGTCTGAAACCGGTGTATCGTAAACCTCGCTTCATCGGACTGAGATTGGGTGGGTTCGAGGATTGGTCGACAATCGATGGTCAGGTTTTGGGAGGTAGACGTTATTGTGGTTGTTTATCGGATACTTGGGTTGCTGAGCAAACGGCCGTTGGATAAGGAATAGCGTTGCTAATTGGCAATTAAACAACGAAATTAATCAACGAGTTAGGTCAGTCAGTGTTATGTGCTTCCCAACATTTATTGATGGAAAGTACGGAAGAGGCTTGAAAGTGAAGCTTGATGTTACAAATTGTGGATCGAGGAGAGACCAGAGTACCAGACAGTAGCAACACTGCACTTATATGAGTTATACCATGAACTACAACCGCAGGAAAGTACAGTTACAGCTGCACTGTAACATTTACAAGTGTAAAAGCTGTAACATGTCAAAAGGCTGATATTACAACAACAATTTTCACTCACATATCTCTAAATCTGCAAAACCCTATCCTCCCTGCCAAAAAGAGTGAAAGACTTGAAAGTTTTACATTACAGACAAGTCTCGGAAAATTCGAGGTGAACCAAGACAACTTGGCACCTTTAGGACTTCTACGCAAGATCAAAACTGCAAATCTTCGGGAAAAGTACTCCACCTATTCGTATACATGGGCCAAAAAATTTTCACTCCCTGAAGGTGATCTATCTGCAATATTACCTAGGGAAGTACAGAAACTATAGAGACCAAAATACAGAGTCGACTCCCTGAGTTCATCAGAATGGACAGTTTTGCGGTGAAAGAATACATGTAGCCAGAGCTGCAATGACTGCTATGAGACTAGCTGATAATATGTATCTGAAAGTAAGACGCCCTGCATCTATTGTCCGCACTGTCTCAAGCTCGGAGTTCAAATCCTTGTTTGATTCACCATTTGGTTCATTGTCTGCAGTCTTATGGGCCTAAAGACGGAACAGAAAAATTTGATCAATGAGTAAATAATAACATTTTGCTCACCATTACTTCATTGTCTATAGACTTATATCTACCTAAAGTTGAAACGGCAAAAGTCAATCAACGAGCAAACGAAAAAGAAAAAAAAAATCATCAAGCAAAATTACTGCCGCGAATTGTTATGAATGAATTTGACTTATTTTACCCAAAATAAGGGTGATGCTCCCTTTACATTCCCGTGGAAACTAACACCAGTAAAATTTGAAAAATAAAAGAGATACTCTAGCCAATTTTGAATCACACTGCAGCGTTTCATAGTCTAACAGATTAATAAAATTCCCTTGTATATTGATTATTTGATCACAAATTGAATTTACAATCTAGTTACTACGTTGTCGATAGAATGCAGTTCATCTCTAAGTAATTTCATACAACACTCTGGTTTTCCCAAAAATGATAAGCTTTTATAGCAAAGGGCAAGGTACATTAACCATAAACGGGAGGCATTACGCCCTGAGGTTATGTGCATATGATGGCGTTTAACAAAGATGACAAAAGGTAGGAAGAATGAATCCCTTAGGTTTGTAAGAACAGAAAGATATACTCGGCAAATATTTTAAGAAGCAATCGTAACTCGTTAATTCGTACTTACCTCTGTAACACTTGGAATATTTCTGTCTCCTCTTCCAGTATCAAAAGACTGTCCATGATGCTCAGAAGAAAGAACTCCAACTTCAGTTTCACCAACTTCATAATTCACCGAACGACTTGAAGCTTTATTTGCCACCTTCAATCTGTCTACAAGAGTTCTGTTGTCCTCCATCAACAAAGATATCTGCAAGCCACATATAGGGATATATAAGAAGCTAAATTAACCTAAACAAGGACATAACTTCATTCACAACCTTTTAGAATTCTTAATGTGATAGGTCCGACAACATGAGCACGTTACTACCAGCCATAAAGATACAATTGATACCACATGATCAATTGGATCCTAAATCTGCACTAGAGATGAAAAATATGACGCAAAAAATAGTAAACTACTAGCCAAAACGATACAATTAATACAATTTGCTTGGTGTATTTCACTGGGACAATGTAATGAATAGACCAATTTGGTCAAACAAAGCACTTCTGCAGACCAAAGGTCCATACAACAACCAACCACAAACAAACAGGAAATCAGACAATGGTTTCTACATCCACAGTAGTGAGAATAGGAGTTAATGCAGCTGTGCAGCTCAGTAGCAGTCCAAATTCAATTCCTTGCAAATAAGGGATATAAGACCACCGTAAAAATTCATGACTTTCTACAACCAAAACTCCGAATTTAGTTTTAAAGGAAAAACAGCCAGAATTACCAAAAAGAAATATGTGACATGTGCTCTTCAACGTCAACAATCAAGGCTTAGAAAATATGCGAATCTAACCTGCTTCTGCAGCCGTTCTCTCTCTAGAGCCAACTGCACGACAAGATCTGTTATAACTTTCGTTCGGAGATTTATATCTTTTGCAGTTGCCAACTTCTTTTCTTCAGCTTGTTGCAAAGATGACTCCATATATTCCAATTTCAACTTAAGAGAATCCAGCTCTTCATTTAGCTCTGCATGACTTTCAGATAGAATGATGCATTTGTCTTCTGCACTGTCAGCCCGAGCATCGGCTTTCAAAACTTTCGAGTTCAATCTCTCAATCAATAGCTCCTTGTCCTTTATTGAAGAACATAACATAGTTTGCTTCTCTTGACTAGCTTCCACACACTTAGTTGCCTGTTGAAGTTGGCTATCAGTATCCCTTAGTTGCTTTTCTAAAGAAACAACCTTCTCACATGAGATAATATTGGCTTTTGCATGTTCGAGTTCCATTTTAAGCGCTTTATTAGCTTCTTCCTGTAAGCTACACTCAGATTCTGCCTTCTCTGCACGAGATTCAGCTGATGACACATTTGTCTTCAGTTGCTCAATCACAATCTCCATGTCATCTATGGAAGCACAATACATACTTTGTTTCTCTTGATTTGCTTCCATTGACGCCACCGCCTGTTGTAGCTGAAATTCTGTTTCTCTAAGTTGCTTCTCCAGTGAATCAACCTCATCACGTGAGATACCACTACATCTTAAAATATCCAGTTCCTGGTTGAGTTCTTTGTTCGTTGTTGATAGTAGCTTGCACTCAGCTTCTGCCTTCTCAGCCCTGTTTTCAGCTATGACAGCTCTCTCTTCCAGAGCCTTGATGTCATGGTGCTCGTTATGATCATTTATAGATACACTTCCATTCAGAAGCGTCGCTTCTGATGCTTTTAGCTGCTCTTCCAGAGAGATCACCTTCTCTTTTAGAAGCAAGGCCTCCAAACTGTTTTTCTCAGCAAGATCCTTTGAAGTGGCCTCTTCTTTTTCCAACTTCTTAATAGATTGCATGCAACTTTGAAGCTTAGTGTTTAATTCACTTTCTCGGCACAAAGCAGTGTTAATACTCAGTTGACATGACTGAAGTTGACCACTCAATTCTTTTGAAATACCCATCAGCACAGCTGAAGCGTTATCAGCATCTAGGAATCGAGCATAGACAGCTGCCGTTTCTTCTTCTGCAGACAAAACTTCTCGTTGTGAATAATGCACCTTACGGTTCATCTTGTCCAGAGCTTGCCTGCATTCTGATAATTGATTTTCCAAATCGAGTTCTCTAGCCAATGATTTCTCAAGCATCCTCAATATATGTCGCTGCTGTTCTGAAGTATGCATCTGAAGCTTCGTTGTTGAAAACTCTCCATTCTCTTCAATTCCCATGTCCTTCTCTTCATCATCTGACCAATATCAACCACTGAAGTTTTACAAAATTGTGACTAATAAACCCGTATTTCCATATGTTAACACTTGACAATGGCCTACTTTCCACACACACACGCACACACACACACACACACACACACACACACAAAAAAAAATGTCATGAGCCACATAAGGTTTCTTGATAAGAAAGAGTTGCTCATCAATGTAACAAGTAAAAGTGGATGAGGCAAAGCTGCAAGATAAGAGAATTGGCCACACAAATATATACATATAACATACTACATCAAGCTCATGACTCATCCTGAACCCTAGGTCTAAGATATTCTTGATATAATGTTCTTACGATAAATACCAATAATATTATTCTATTATATTACCCACATTTGTAATGGGCGAGAACCAAATTCTAGCACGGTAGACCCAATAAACCCAAAAATAAGCAGTCTTTTGAGATCACACATCTAGTATTCCAATTGAGAAAGAAGTGCTTGTGTAAGAAGAAAAGGCCGACAACTAGGCTCATTGTGATCTCTATTGCCCAGAACATAAACGAAGCAAAAGATACTCACGAATAATCATAGACAACTTAATTTCCTTTGTTTTTATGGAACTTAATTTTCTTTTCAAAGCATAGCTAAAACCAGGTTCAGAGATAAGAATAGATTAGGAAGAGTCACTTACAGGTCTCCCCTCTATTGGCACTCAATACAATTCTCTGGAACTTGACCGATTGCAACATCAACTCTGAGACCTGTTCTTGGGATTGCTTCAGTGATTTCTCAGCATCACACCGCTTCTCGTCCAATTTAATAAAAACTTCTCCTAGATGTTTGCATGAAGAAATTGCGTCACAAGCATTTTTTAACTTTATATGTAATTTACCAATGAAGTTATCCATCTCTCTGACCTCTAAATCAAGGAAACCAGATAAGATATCAAACTCTACCGCCACAGCAGAATTAAGCAACATTTCCCCCTTTCCCAAAATGAAGGCGTCAAAGTCACTCTCTTTTGCTGCCACATGCATCATAAGCAGGTTCATATTAACCAACTTCTCTGAACAACAAGCTAAATCTAGTTCAAGTCTAATAAGATCACTTCCAATTTCTCGCATTACTTCTTTATCAGACGATCTTTCCTCCAATATGACATTGTCATTTGATGGCACTTCAGTGCTACCACCAGGATCACCATCTACAACTGATACAGTTGTATCATGAAGAGACTCTCTATCCATCGCAACTGTGTCGTGCGTATTCCAATGGCCTAGTAAAAGCATATGAAAAACTTCAATAAACCAAGAGTTCATGACAAAAGTGAAATGAACTACCACGCAGAGAAAAAATTTCAGGCCAAGTAGTCCATACTTAAGTTCTCTAAGAAGAAATAAAACACAAATAAACTAGGATGAGCCCTTGTTTCATACTTCACGCATTGAGGCATTGACATTGTCGTTAACAGTCGCTAAATACTATAGTCATATAGGGCAGAATATTCTTCCTCATCAAAAACAGTCTCATAAAAGCAGCAAATATTTGTTCTACCAGATCCTTAAAAAAAAAGTTATGGGAACACTCATATCGTGGATTCTCTTTATCCGACCCATAGTACTGTGAATACTGTCAAGGAGCATTGCCCTGTGATCAAATCGCCACACACAGCAAAATGACTAAGACCTCGAGTCTTAAAACAAACCTTGTTCTATTAGTTTCAACAAAAAATCAAAATTGTACCTCATAAACAACACAATCTCGTAATCTTCCTTTAGAAAAATCGATGTATGCTCATAGCGCAAATTCACAAACAAGTGAAGATAAAGAGATTTCACCACACATACACACCCTCACAACACATGGGTAAAAAAAAAAAGTTACCTTTTTAGCCAAATGAACTAGACAAGATCCTCTCCACTCATTGAGTCTACAAAATACAAGAATCTCTACTTAGAACACACGTAAAAACCGCGATACGGCTTCACATTTAACTCGTAAATCCGCCTATCTACAGGTTTTACTAAGCGTGAACTAAGCAATCTCTCAGATCATACACTTCCATTTTAAAGCATTCGAACATACGGAGTCTTAATCCACCAGTACACTAATATCATGATCAAAAGACTTAATCTTTTCTCCTAATTAAAACCAATTGCCGATACAATTTCACCATTAGTAATCATCTAATACGGAGTAAGTAATAACAATCATACCCTAACAAAAACACAAATTACCCAGAAATTATTCAAGCCCTTTAGTCCGGATTTCGAAATTAGTAAGCAGAAATTCAATTAATCAATGTTTTGATACAAACCCACCAAAATTCCAACATAAATCAACTGAAATTAAGAAATCAGGAGATTAAAACTTACAGTTGGAGGGGATGTAGGACAGTGCAAGACAAATGGCGATGGTGTAGGTAAGGATTGGAATAAGGAAGCGTCAAGAAGAAGGAAGGGGAAAGCCTAATGGTGATGATGATGGTGATGATGATGATGGGGTATGGAAGCAGATCAAAGGAAATGAGGGAAAAGAAGGTGAAGTTTCGAGTTCATGGGAGAGTATTGGTGACGGATTTTGGCATACCAAATGTATCAAAGGTATGGGTTTATTGTAGAACGGAGACAAATATATTGTTATCAATCATCTTTACGCGATAGAAAAAACGTACACTCGGGGTGAATGACTTTTGCCACCCCAATAGAGGCTTGAACGTGATTATCTAACGTTTTCTAGTTTGTACGGAAAAAAAAAAAGGTTTTGACTTTTGGACAATATGCTCGATGTTTTTTTAGGTCGAAAAATCAATACTCTCTTACCAATCTACCAAATGCTCAAGAAATTACTAAAATATGTATATTCACCCATTTGGATATGCTAAACCATTTTCTAATACTATGATTATGTAAGCATTTCCTAGTAAAACATGCACGATTTGCTCAATTTTCAAAATAATCCAACCTTTAAATTTTACTCCATACAAAACTATCTCAAATCTTGTTTCTTGTCACAAAAGCGGTCTTATTTATCCCAAGTTTATCTTTTCAAATTGGCAGACCCTTTTGATTACATTTATGCATCGAACAGTTGTGCATTTATTCATCATGACACATTGACACCAATAATATGTAATATCCACTGTTAATGTCATTTGGATACATTTTGGCCAACTGAATATGAGAACAATGTTAAATCAGCAACTAAAAACCTTGTAAACCCTAGTATATACACTACTCATGACAACAATTGTCAAGGATCAAGTTGCAATTGTTTGCCGAAAATGTTTGTCACGATTGTTTAAACATGGAGATTTGACACAATACAATACACAAAAACAATGTTCCAAGACAACAGTGTTCCGAGACAAAAACATCAAATCACCAATGTCCGACATTCCTATCTTGGGCATCTATAAGCCTTATCCTTCGAAGAAGAACGGCAAAAACAGTCGGAAAACGGATTGTCGAACACACTCTTTCCGGCCGATCTCGAATGAATAGGCTTCCAAAATTCAGGAATGATTGAAGCCTTGGCACTATCCTATAACATGGACTCCTTGATACTAAATATGGTGTCAACAATGACAGATCGGGTAAAATTGCTACCTTAAAAGAATCAAACAACCAATGACCCGGGAGGTTCTTGGAGAACAATCCCAAGTCATCATAGTTTGAAAACAAGACCTCGGCATCGAGACACATCTCATAATCAATCGCATTTCGGGTTTCTCTTGGAACCGGTGATTGATTTAAGGGTTAAAATGAAATGACAGCGAATATAGAGGCGAATAAAGAATTGCTCACCTCTTGTGATAATTGCGAATTCGATTTCTGATACTTGTACAAAATTTTGTTCTTGTGGATGAAGATAGGAAAAGGAGAAGAAAAACAAGAGAGGTACCCAACGTCCGTTGAAGCCAACCTCCATTGTCCGTTGAAACCAATTTCCATTTGATATAAAAAAAAAGTTACAATCCCCATTTGATAAAAAGTTGAAAATATTAGACCCATTTTGTATAGTTACTCATCAGAAGAGTAATGGAAGAAATCCAGTGATGAAGACTAGTAAAATACTTGTAGTTATAATAAAGTTTTTTCATTAAAAACATAAAAGAGATGTAGAATGATATTTACGCAATAAAAAAAAAAGTTCCTACTAGTGATTATGTATTTATGTTGATATAAAACATGTTTTCAATGAAGTTGATGCTCATTTAACTCAAGACGACTTCAACTATCCAAAACAAGATGATGTTCTTACTGAATTCAATAGGCTACATTCTGATCAATCAGTTGAATATCTGAATCATGCAATTATGGTTCGATTTACAAACCTTACAAATATCCTTTCATGAATGTAGCAAAAAAAATAGAAAACAGAATTCGATACCAAACAAGCCCTTAAGGGTTCGAATACCGTTTCCACCGTAAATGATAATTAAATACTAAATCAAAGGTGACGTTCAAATGCTAATTTTTGATGAAAATAATCCTAAAACGCAATAAATTATTTTTTTCGGGGTCAGAAGACCTTTCATCCTTCCCTACCAAGTCGAAACACCAGGATATTTATCCATGCCGAATTTTCTATCTCAATGGGTTGCCAACTCGGTATCATTGTCCAACAAGTAGACTAATCCGAAACAACCCGACAAAGATATAACATCTTTATCAAACCGTAGATGAACAGCTGCAAAACGTCTGTTTTGACGTAGCCGCGCAACTATCAGTCTACTAACTTTATTTACCTAAGCGTTGAACTGAATAGCAATGTAATTTACCCGGCATTGTAGTCTTCTCAAATTTTCGTCTTCGACATCCTCCAACCGGTTTGCGATAGAGATGAGAACCACAACACCCTGTCTTTCGATCGGTCGCAACACGATATCAGTGTAACAACTGATTCGCGCCTTCCTTGTTGGATGAATCCGTAAAATAAATAGTAAATTAACAAAAAAAAATGAAACTTGCAATAGTAAAATAAACGTTAAAATATTTAAGAACTTGTGCGAAATTGTAATTTGTTAGCGGATACTTAAATTATACATTTTTCAGATTCTTATACTTGTTTGGGAAAGATTTAGAAACTCGAATGTCATGTTGCAAGGAGTTGACAAAGTGTCTCCTGTCGTACAACGGCAAGTAAAACAAAAGTTGCATTGAGCAACCTTGCAATGACCACGACATCGCTTATGTGGTAAAAAAAAACAACCAAGACCAAATGTCCAAATTGTTAGCAACTAATACATTGATCAGAGATTTCAAATCAACATATGTCAAATTGTAGTTAAAACCATTTGCCGCTACGTTACGTAACAATATGTTTCCATTTGTTGAGTTACGTAAATGACATGCTCTCTAAATGGTCCACTAATAATACCTAAAGGATACGCATGACCGGCCTTGGGGTAGGGCGGCGCCCAGGGGCCCTCACCCAGAGAGGGCCAACGTTGCCTGATTTATTAAGTTGTCTTTCCAAAAGTGTAGTTTTGATATTTGATAATGGAGGAAAGAGAGTCGGAGAACAAGGAATATACAAGGTTTGAGAGGAAAGTGATGAAGAAACCAATAGGATTTATTTTTTTAATTGGTGGACCCCTTTGTTTTTTTATTATTTTTCTCATTTAATTAATTTATCTGATTGATACTGTAGAAAGAGTCTAGGGAGTGTTTTAAAGTTTTTTTTAGAAGATATAATAGTTCTGTAGAAGAGACATTACTTACTGCGAGAGACTGTTGATATTGCTTGTAATATTGACAAATGATGCATTTATGCATATGCCACTCGATTTTTCCTCTACAATTTCTTGGCATGCTCTAGCATTATCTATCTAACTTTGCGACTTATGGTACCCCGAGTTTTCCGAATTTCTCAGAATGACCATGAACTTTGCTAGCCTATTTGCACCATTTTTTTCCCCATATTTTCACTAGTCACACTAACATTTATGGGTTAGAAGGACATTTACTGTTTATTTTTCTATCTCATCCAATTTTTACCATTTACTTTGTGAAACGCCTAATGAACCATTTTTTTTTTCTTCTGCATATGCCACTCTAGCTTTCTTTTGATTGTGTATAGATAAGGATACCGTGGGACTTGGGTTGACACCCCCAACAAAATTAAACTAGTTAATTCACTAGTCAATTTGGCTAGCAATGTCTTTCTTACCTTTCAATGTGAGACAAATTCACACATGTTTCAATGTGAATAGCTCCACAAATTATTGAAAAGTGATATTATCATAGTATGGACCGCAACCGGCACCCCATATGTATTGTAACTGTTTTTCATTACAACTTACAAGAGGTGAGAGTAAGAGTGAGACAATGAGTTGTTCGTTCTACTCTAATTTTCCACATAAGTTGTACTAGTACGAGTTGTACAACCAGGTCGTTGTCAAATCGCCTGCCATATATAATCAACTCTCCTCCATTAGCTTCAATGCTTCATCCTACCATCTCCCGCCACAATAACGACCTCTATTCTATCAGTTAAGATTCGACACGAATTACAACTGAATAACAAGAACAAGTTACTTTGATTTGTCAAACTCGCAAGCAAGCCAAGAGCATTCAATTCCTTTGTAATTACAAGACGTATACTCCTTCCGTTCGCCTATAAACTTCCTACTTTTTATTTTGGGGCGTTCATCTTTAAACTTCATACTTGGAATCTTTCCTTATTTGTACATGTAAAGACCAAAACACCCCTACTTTATTCATTTCTTTATGGGTTTTTTGTCAGACCACACCTAATAAAACAAGTTTTTTGTCAGACTACACCTAGTAAAACATATTTTGTCAAACCACACCTATTAAAATCCACATTTTTGTTAGACCACACCTAAATACCTAATGTTGACTTCCAATCCAACCTTCGTCCACCCATTGCGGCCTTTTACCCACCCATTGCCTGCCTTAACCACCTCATTGCCTCCCCTATAGCCTCCCCATTGCCTCCTAATCCACATTCTTAACACATGACCAATTTCCCCCCCATTTCTAACACATTCTTTCTCTATCACTAATGTTTTCTCCCTCCATTTCTTTAAATTTTCTTTTTTTTGTTCATTCTATTTCATCACAAATTCGTTCAAAGGGAGGTACTTAAATTTATCTTGGAGCTAAAAATCAAATTTGGGGAGGAAATTAAGTTTGAAGAATTGAAAAGGGAGGGGAAAAAACCAATTTTGGTGGATGTAGGGTGGCTATGGGTGGGTAAGGGGGCGGTTATGGGGCGGGGATGGGTGGCTATGGGGGCGTGATGGGTGGCTGTGGGTGGGTAAGCGGCGGGGATGAGTGGTTAAGGGGCGAAAGTCGACATAAGTGTAATCTGACAAATAAAAAGACTTTATTAGGTGTGGTTTGACAAAATTTGTTATATTAGTTGTAGTCTGGCAAAACAAAAGTTTTATTAGGTGTAATTTGACAAAAAAAACCCTTTCTTTATTGAAAATGTAAATGAGGCATACCCTTATATTGTAAATTTACACTAAGTGGACCATAAAACTCATTATTTATTCTTTTTACTTAAAAACTGTGTTCCGGCCCTACTTTCAAATGACGATCGAGTAGTGATGAAATTAAGAGTGTACCAATTCGTTGGCCCACTTTGTATCCGAGTGATGACGCGGAATTGTTGACGAAGGAGGTGTCATTATAATCAGCTCTTGCATAATTGCATCTAGACTTTTATCGACATGTTGTTTATAGGAATAGAGATCACTCCAATGCTTTACCACGTCAATCCTCTCGGCAGAACCCTTCTTCATTCCGTCATACTATCGATCCAGAGCAACAAATTAAACCAATCAAATCGAAACCATGATACGACAAATTGCTACTTTTGTCGCAATACAAAAAACAAAGCACTTTAATTACCATGTTGGTTTGGATTCGTATTTTAAACCTACCTCGACTTGTGCTACCATGATACGATACATTATTGATGGTAATGACTTGCTCTCCTTGCTTTCCTGAACATCAACAATATTAATTAATGGATCCACTTAATCACAATTTGTAGCCAGACACCTTAACAATGAAGACAAGGACAAGTAGCCATCGAGAGGTTAGTGTACGTAGATACGTACCCAAAGAGGTTCCGGAACCGAAAAGCTCGTAAACCTAATATGGCAAGAAGCAAAAAGAAAACACCCAAACTTGATTGTCTCTCTTTCCGTATAATCCAACACTTACAAAATTATGTAACAAAATTTACTACACCTTTGATTAATTTTACTACAAACTAACCATAAACAATTTTATTATTTGTCTACGTATAGACTCCTAGTATTTTTGTTATTAATATCACTAAATTCAGTTAGTTAATTAATTATAACAAATCATGAGTACGTACGTATGTACGTAGATGATGGAAATATTGAAGGGGTACCCCTAACAAAAATTTTAGAGTAAAGAATACCATGTTGTACCATGTTGTGACGATGAGCAATAACAGCGCTGCCACTATAGCTAACACAAGCATATATTGGAGGCGGCGACGGTGATAACGATGGCGGCTGGCTTTGAAAAACATTGTCGTTTTCTCTGTTTGGGTTCTCTATTAGAAACTTGGAGCTAGGAATTGGGAGACAAGTAGATGTTTTTATGTTGTGGGGAGTAAATTGCTTTCCATCCAATTCCAATCGTTTTGGGAGGAAAATGAAATGCCAATTTAATTAACGAATTGTCATTTCCTTGCATTTTCTTTCCTTCATTCTTACTAGGGGTGTGCAAATGCGGGTTCGGTTAACCGTTTGTCACTTTTTGGCCGACCCTAAACCGTAACCGTTAGTTCGGTTAACCGCACATCGGTTAAACGGATTTGTCGGTTCGGTTTAATCGGGTAATGTTTTAGTACGGGGACACTATTTGACCTACCAAATTAAGTAAAATTGATGGATAAAATATTAAGATTCCACTATACGTCGATACTTCAATTAATTTATGTATTATTTCCCTCAAACAAGTGAATTTTAACAACATATTGGATTAATTATCTTATTTTAGACTTGTGAATTAGTTGACTTATAACCTAATTTATTGAAAATAAGCATTATATCCACTTTCGGTTCGGGTTCGGTTAACCGCATATACACAAAGTTGCGACCCTAACCCGCATTTTATCGGTTCGGTTACCCGCTTTTTCAGTTCGGGTAAATCGGTTTTCGGTTCAGATTTCGGTTTGGCGGTTTTTTTGCACACCCCTAATTCTTAAGACCTACTCCGTAGTGACATAGAATTTCTAAACAAAATTACTGACTAGCTCGTCCATGGATCCTCCTCCGCCACGTTCTTCGCCGGCCTCCGCCGTTGACGCCGCCGCTAGTGACGCCGCAAACCAACATACATCAGAAAAAACACCCGAAATAACGCCGACGTTGTCGGTGCTTCCTCCTCCGCCACCACAAAACACAGAAAGTAAGAGTATGAACAACAACAGCAGCAACACAACAACGCCGTACCAAATTCCGCCGTGGAGCGAACCACCGTCGCAACCTTTCTTCTTCGAGATTCTTAAAGATGGAACCATTGTTGATCAGGTTGACTTGTACGTTTCTTTCTTTTAGTTATTCGATTGATTTAATTAATTAGGGTTTTGATTGTTTTCTAATTGATTTTGGTATCTTCAGGACGAAGAAAGGGGCGTACACATGTTTCGTAGGATTGATCTTTGCGATTTTGTTCTCGAGCATCCCACCATTTCCCGCTTTCATGCTGGTAACTTCTTCATATTTTAGTTTGATTCTAGAAGATTAAAAAATCCCGAAATATACTCAGTTTCTCGTACTAATATAGCTCAATTATTAGGATAAAAACAACAAGCCGGAGGTTCCAGCGTTTCCTCCTCCTCGTCCACTATTCCGTCTCCGGCCTTGGCACTACTTTCTCTCCATTTCGTCTCCTTGAACAATCTTGCACTCCATTCGGGGCTTCTCCATTCCGGATTCGTCTTCCCAGCACAGGCTTTAGCAGAAGATATAGCCATTTGGTCGTTATTTACACCGACTTCGCACAACGTTAGGAAGACCCATGGCAACTCGTATACGTAAAAATTTGGGGTGCCACAATAATGTTGATATGTTCTTAGCTGCAATCACAATTTCAAAGCAAATTAATAATTACAAGACGCACGTATACATGGACGAATTTTCAAACATCGATCCAGTATCTAATAGTGAAATTATGGGCGTATATATAATAATATGGACGTATATGGACGAATTTTCAAACAATGATCGAGTAGTGAAATTAAGAGCGTACCAATTCGTTGGCGCACTTTGTATCCCAATGATGACTCGAAATTGATGGCAAAATAGGTGGCACTTGAATCAAGTGCTCTTGCATAATGGCCTGTAGACTTTTATCGACATGTTCTTTATACGAAAAGAGATCACTCAAATGCTTTTCCGCGTCAATCCTCTCGGCAGTACCCTTCTTGGTTCTGTCATACTATCGATCCAAAGAAACAAATAAATTAAACTAATCAAATCAAAACCGAGACAAATTGCTACTTTTGTCGCAATAAAAAAAACAAAGCCCTTAGTTACCATGTCGATTTTGATTCGTATTTTAAACCTACCTCGACTTGTGCTACCATGATACGATGCTTTAATGATGGTAATGACTTGCTCTCCTTGCTCTCCTGAACATCAACAATATTAATTAATGGATGCACTTAATCACATTTTGTAGCCAAACACCTTAATGATGAAGACAAGGACGGGTAGCGAGAGGTTATTGTAGATACGTACCCAAAGAGGTTCCGGAATCGAAAAACTCGTAAACCTAATTTGGCAAGAAGCAAAAAGATAACACCCAAATTATTAATATCACTAAATTCAGTTAGTTAATTAATTATAACAAATCAAGAGTACATACGTACGTACGTAGTTGAAATACCACTAACAAAAAATTTAGAGTAAAGAATACGATGTCGTACCATGTTGTGACGATGAGCAACAACAGCGCTGCCACTATAGCTAATACAAGCATATACTCGAGGCGGCGGCGGTGATAACGACGACGGCGGCTGGTTTTGAAAGATATCCTCATTGATCTTTCTTTATATTTTTCTTTTTTATCCTCTTGTTTGATGAGTTTGAACTTTCAAGTAAAAAGTACCTCTTGCTTGTGTAGATTAAAATAGTGGTCGACTATATATAATTGCAAAAAGTTAGAATCAGAATTAGATAAGAATTTGGAAGTTCTAGGTAGATAAAGTTGCCTTATACGGAGTAATAAAGAAGTCCTAATTAGCCAAGTTTTCTAATTTCAGTGAGTCGGATTTAATGAAAGATCAAATTTTTAACCGAATTACTAGTACTCTTTTCATTTTTTTTGGTTCTTTACGTTTGGTTTGAATTCCTCCCACAGATTCAAACCAAACGTAAAGAACCAAAAGAAATAGAGGGAGTAGTATAAATAGAGATAGCCGTTCAAAAACTGTTGTTTTATTTTAGTTTCTTTTTAAGTTGAAAAAGGTGAACAAAATTACTGACTAGCTCCATGGATCCTCCTCCGCCACCTTCTTCGCCGGCCTCCGCCGCCGACGCCGCCGCTAGTGACGCCGCAGACCAACACACAGCAAAAAAAACACCCGAAATAACGCCGCCGTCTGCACCACCGTCGCCAATGCTTCCTCCTCCGCCACCACAAAACACAGAAAGTAAGAATTTGAATAACAGCAATACAGCAACGCCGTACCAAATTCCGCCTTGGAGCGAACCACCGTCGCAACCTTTTTTCTTCGAGATTCTTAAAGATGGAACCATTGTTGATCAGCTTGACTTGTACGTTTCTTTCTAATTCTCTCACCTCCCTCAATTATTCGATTGGATTTAATTAATTAATTAGGGTTTCTAATTGATTGATTTTGGTATCTTCAGGACGAAGAAAGGGGCGTACATGTTTGGTAGGATTGATCTTTGCGATTTTGTTCTCGAGCATCCCACCATTTCCCGCTTTCATGCTGGTAATTTCTTCATTTTTTTTTTTAATTTGAAAATTTACTCTTAGAGGAAATTAAGTTGTTAATTTTAGGGAAATGCGTGTTTTTATCGTCGTGAATAATCCCAAAAGATAATATTGCGAGCTATATCATCAGTTAGTGAAGTAGGTAGGCTGTAGGGAGTAGAGTATTGAGTAGGTTTACTTCGAATTCCGGGTGATTAGAGATAGAGAATAATGAGAGGAACCCAATCACAACTCTTAATGGTAAAGGGTACGTATAATTGCGATCAAATTTGCTGTTGGGTGAAGTATCCATCTTTCGAGCTTGTTGAGGCGTGGTTGTTAGAATAGAACTTGAGGACAAAGACTCAAAGGGGCGATTTTGCTGGTGACGGAGTGCTATGGTCGGATTAGATATTGCATTGTGCACAAAAAGGGTTCGTTATGGAGTTTATCATAGATAAGAGTATAGAGTAACTTTTCTTCTAATTTTGGGCGATAGAGATAGAGATGAACAAAAAAACTGAATCATTACTCTATCGTGATGAATGGTGAATACAGTTTTGATCAATTTTGCGTTGGTAGAGGTATGCATCTTTTGAAGTTTGTTGAAGTGTGGTTGTTAGAATTAAATTTCAGGTTAAAGGGGAGATTTTGCTGGTGGCGGAGTGTTTTGCTCGGATTGGATACTGCATTGTGCAGTAAAGGGTTTGTCATGGAGTTTACCATGGCTGAAGCTGGAGGATAGGATGGTGGGGAAGGGGAGGAGGTGTATTGATGTGGTATGGTAATGGTATAGCCATTGCCTTCTGGGTGAGCTTAGGGTTGTGATTCCTATTGCCCTTTTTAATTGTTCTTGACTTCTTCTAGTTCAGACAAGTTTGCTATATAGTACAGCAAATGTTATTCCTGTAGGAGCCATCCAAAATAATATTTTTTGTTTTTGTTTTTGTTTTTTTGGGATAGAGGCAAGAAAACAAGCACGCTGTGTTATTGATAAGTTAATAACTTGGACTATCTCCTTTTTCTTTTATGCCAGTTATCCAATTTAAGGGAACTGCAGATGCCTATGTCTATGATCTTGGAAGCACGCATGGCACGTTCATCAACAAAAAGCAGGTATTGATATGTTCTTCGTGTTACTTAAGCTGAAGCTTGAAAGTTCTTCTTTTGCAAAATATATAGTAGATGGCATGCTTCTAGCCTGGCTGTTATACCTTTTTATCTTCCTTGAATTGGCATTTATGCTGAATCATTCTTATGATCTATTTTTGTACAGGTTAAAGCAAAAGTCTATGTTGATTTGCATGTTGGTGATGTCATCCGGTTTGGCCAGTGAGTGCTTCTGATCCTTAGTCGCAATTAAAAACTGTTCTCTGCATGTTTTCCGTGTAGATGTATGCCACTTATTCTATTGTTTTCAACAACTTGGAGTGTGCTAATCTTAACTGATACCTTTTGGGAATCTTTGTTCACAGTTCATCTCGGCTATATATATTCCAAGGCCCAGAAGATTTGATGCTGCTAGTAAGGGCCTTTTATTGTTATTACTGTACCTTACACTGTCATACGTTAGATTACTTTCCCTACTAGAATATTGTGGATACACACAAGATTTTGTGGATATATACAAGTGTATCATAACTTCTAGTTGAGGTTCTTTTCCCTTCCCCTATATTGCTTTAAAGTTAACCTTTGTAGCGGAGACGCATGTAAGAGTTTCTGACTTTGATGTCTTTTTCTGTTTAAGGAAGCTGAACCAGAAAGTACTAGCTATGCTAAAGAACGTGAGGCTTCCCTCCGCAGGGCACGAGAGGGTGCTGCTCTTGCTGATGGTATTTCTTGGGGAATGGGGGAGGATGCTGTCGAAGAAGCCGAGGTTTGTCCAAGAATCTTCTTTAGTAGAACAATTGGAAATGATATTATGTGTATTCCCCTATGTTATTTGCTTAGTGTCATTGCCTTTCTGAGCATTCCTGCCTTAATAATTGTAAAGAGGTATATGTTTGTATCCGGGATTATCTCATGTGTTGCTCATCTGACTCCCGACACGAGAACGACTTTATTTTCTTCTGATGAATAAGGTTCTCTCCTTTCTTTAAATATAAAGGATGACGTTATAAGGGGGTTTTCAGAGTCCGATTAAAGCTGAAAGGCAAATTACTCAAGCAAAAGTGGAAAACCGAAACAATATTTCAGAGTTTTAGGATGTTGGTGGTCGCCTTTACTCTGTTAAGGCTTGACTCATGCATTTAACTGTGTAACGGTATTTCATGTTATTGTTGTTTGCTGTATTCGTCTTATATGGCTATGCCTGTCACTTGCTTCATGATAGGATTGTGTTTTCCACAGGATGATCCCGATGAGTTGACATGGCAAACCTACAAAGGAGAGCTCACCGAAAAGCAACAGAAGACCAGGGAGAAGGTTTTGAAAAGAATGGAAAAGGTAATTAAATTTTTGTTAAAGGTCTTGGGGCATTGTTCCACTCTCACTCAAATAAAACTTACTTCCTCTCTAATGTAGCATCTGTTACTGTCGTCTGGACTTTATGTTTCTTTAAACACCTTTTACTTTAGCTCCTCGCCTCCTCTACTTGTTTGTTGTCTTGATAGACATGGTGATATGGCAGATAGAAGGCTTTATATGCCTAATGGACCTTGGTTTTATACAGATTGCTCATATGAAGAAAGAGATGTCTGCCATCCGTGCCAAAGACATTTCCCAAGGAGGTTTGACGCAGGGGCAGCAAACTCAGATTGCTCGAAATGAGCAGAGGATATCTCAGGTACGAATTTCGACATCATGTTTTGATTGTGAATACACCACATAACTATATTCCCGTGGCTTTGGTTTGTTTTGGCCTCAAAAGTAATCTGTTGGAAATTTTGAATCATTCTATGTACCACAGATATTTGAGGAGCTTGAGAGTTTGGAAGAGACGTTGAATGATAGTATTCGAGAAAGTTTAGGTGCACGTGGTAAGAAGTCATCTCGCAGTAAGCACAAGGGTTTGATTGAGGATGAGGATGAGCTTTTGAGGTATATCATCTTTTCCAGTCAGTCTATCAGATAATTACTCTGCTCTTGCTTTTTTTTTTTTTTTTTTTAAATGCTAGCTTTACTTATTGTTTGGGGTTATATTGTTATTTTGATAAGTTGGGGTTTTATAGTTATGGATCTGTGATTGATAAATCTTCTTGATATGTGTTCAGCGATGATGACGAGTTTTATGATCGAACAAAGAAGAAACCTGTAAGCAAATCTGCTGATACACAATCAGTTGAAACAGCTGATTCTCTTCTCGACAAGAAAGAGGCACTGGTGAAAGAAATGGAAGAGAAAAGGAGAGTGCTGTTAGAAGAGAAGAATAAGATTCCTGAGCCTACAGCGGAGGAAAAGGCTGGAGATGCTCTTGATGCCTTTATGTCTGGTCTCTCTTCCCAACTTGGTAAGTGATCTTCATACCTTGTTTTTGGCATATCTCATCAGTAATAGACTGCCACCTAAACAACTACAAAGAAGATGGTACGATGGACTAAAATTTCGAACTTCGTATGATTAGAAGTGTGGGTCTGTGATGAGGTGTACAACTCTTTCTTTTTGAGTAACTTGGATATGTTATAAGCTGAAAGTACAGAAACTTTGATAAAACAAGTTGTCTATTGTTAAGCAACACATGACACCCTCATGTGATATGCGTAGTTGCGTACCAGTCAGATTTTGAATTGTAGGTAACTGGTCTTGCCTACGTGGCCCACTAATTCTGGCTGAACACATGCTTGTTGATAACAAGATGTTACTACATCTGGAAAAGTTCTCAGGATGTGCAACAGTATTGTTTTGAAGTCATCTTTGAGATTTTATTGGTCATATGTCCGCCTTTTGTGATCCCTTCGAGAAGAGTCAAATATTTTGGGGTTAAAAACTTAAAATTACTGCTTCTGTATGAGTTTGTTGATCAACGCATTCATTTTCAGTTGTTGACAAGGCTGTGCAACTTGAGAAGGAAATATCATCCCTTCAGACAGAATTGGATAGAATTGTTTACTTGCTGAAGATTGCTGACCCTACTGGAGAAACTGCTAAGAAGCGGGCCATTAAGGAGCAAAGTTGTAAGGATTATGCATCAGATAGTTCTGCTGTTAAAATCCTTGATAAATCCAAGACTGAGAAGACTAATGCCAATCGGCCTGAGGAACCAGTTGGTAGTTCTGGTCCAAAACAAGTAGCTTTAGATGTGATTAAAGAAGCAGGGAATGAACCAAAATCCACCAAGGATGTTACAGATATCACAGAAAGTAAACCTACTACTTATACTGTTGTAAAGCCTCAGTGGCTTGGGGCAGTATTAGAGAGCAAAGAGCCGAAAAACAGCCAACAAGCCAAACAAGCCGATGCCAGTGATGATGAAGAGTTTGTTGATTATAAAGATAGGCAGAAGATACTGGAGTCCAGTAATTCTCATGCGGAAATTGAACTGGAATCTGAGCTTGAAACTGCTGCCCCAGGTCTTATTTTGAGGAAAAAGAAGCCAGTCGAAACTGTAGATTCTACCGGTGGATCATCGGAAGCCAAACCTGCAGACACGATGGCAGAGGATGCTGTTGCTTTATTGCTGAAACATAAACGTGGACTGTATGCAACTGATGAAGAAGGAGGTCCTGATAATAATCATGAAAGAGACGAGAAGCAATCCGAACAAGAAAGTAAAAGGCGTAAAAGAGTGATTGGTCCTGAAAAACCTGCATTTTTAAAGGCCAAATCGGATGATGTTACATGGGTTCCCCCTAAAGGCACGACTTCTATCTATAATTCTCCAGTGAATTATTACTTTCTATCATGATTCTGTAATGGTTTTGGGACTTGAGCTTTGCTGTTTTGCATCATTCTGTGCTGATTTGTGGTTGTAATGTTTCTGCAGGACAATCAGGCGATGGGCGGACATCACTGAATGATCGTTTTGGTTACTAGAAGTAGTAGGTACACTGTAAATTCAGTTGTTAGTTCAAGCTTGAAATGTCTCATTTGGAGATCGGATTATCGACCATCTGTCTTGTGAGTGTTACGTTATACATTCCGAGTTCTGACTGATGTGGACCAAATCTTCGAGACCACCTCTTTGCTACTTAACGACGAGATGACAGCTTGTGTGAGTAGTAGCATCAAATTGGTATTTTGGTGATTGCGTTTTTTTGCCTGCACAACCATCGCCAGAAGCTGAAATTTGAAAGTTTAATGTACTTGACCTCAATAGAGCATTCATACCAGAGCTCTGTAAAACATTTTTGTACCCCAAGTGATATATATGAAAGTTCTGTGATGTTGCTTTTCATGTTTGGGAGTGTTGCTTTTTAATTTGTTTTGTATCAGTGATGATCTCATAAGGTGAAATATAAATTAGTTGGATTTGGTATGAACAAATGCCCGAAAAAACATCAGCTGCGATAAACTACTGTTTCTATGGACTGTAGGATTTTCAGTTGCAGTCCGGGAGTTGACAGAAAGGGGACTCAGGTTCTGCAGTTCCAGATGCTAATATGCAGTGTGCAAGGAGGCCTTCAAAGGAACAAAGCTCAAACTTAAACCAGATATTTGGCGCAGTCGGCCCATTGAGTTACCGCACCCTGGTACTGGTAGACATTCATCGTCAACCCTGTTTTGATGCGGCTGCAGCTCTTCCAACAAAGCCGAGCGTCTGTTCACATCTCAGAAATGTATACCAACTGCCATGAGATGTACAGTTTTCAGGATGCAAGTTCTCAAATTCTCAATGCAGCTCTTAAGGTTGTTTAGGGCTCTCAAATTTGGAATATCTCATAAGTTTCGAAATCCTTGAGGAACAATACACAAAAACTAAACAACACTCGCATTTTGCATTTTGCATTTTGCATTTTGATCAGAAAGATAAGGGTGCTAATGTTTGCCCAAACATTCATGATTCATATTTCATGTGCCATTTATCTCATTATCCGTATCATTCTACAAAGACATGGTGATAAGGAAATGTAATTGTGTAAGAGACGCAACTCCACTTGAATTACTTAAAAAACCAGACCAATTAGCAAATTAAACAAAGTGTAAACATTACGAAATCCAACCAAACAGAGTAAACGAATTGTTTCATAATTTCAAACTCTAAACTACTACTACACTAATTTGGGCACATTTCCTCTTTGTTACCAGCTGCTGGTTTGCAGAAACACTCTGGCCACGGTCTTTGGTAGAATTGTTCATCTTTTGCTCTTGCGTGAGGAGTACTCATCCACAGCCCGTGTAGCATCAATTCCTGCATCTTCTGAAATCCCAAACTTGATTGTCCTCGAATAAATAAAGCAGCAAGAGCAGAAGAATTAGGCTGGATAACCTGTCTAAATCCTTCATAAAGTCGATGGCTTGGTAGGACGCTGTGAAACGATGCACGGTCATCATACGTTGCGAAAAATAAGTTTGATTCCAGGCACACCGCGTAATCAATTGGACTAACCATGTATTCGGCCAACCCTTGGGTCTCTAAGGTATCGAAATAGGGATAACGATACCTTAGAGGTCCCATAAATCGGTCTCCATCACCATATACATCATGTGCCGTGATGTATAGAGATGTCGTATTCTCCAAGCCCATAGCTTCAAGAGCTATGGCTACCTGATGAGTGATTAGTACGTGATCATCATAATAAATGGTCAGATATCGACCATGCATGGACCGATAAAGACTAGGATCTTACGTACATTTAATTAGCTTTACATAAAAAAAAACACGATAGTGAAATGAACGAGGTTGTGAGTATACGTAGTAGATTTTTATTACTAACCTCTCCCGGTGTCAACGGACACTTGCCCTCTGCTCTCCTCTCCGCATAAGAAAGGTGGCTGAATCTGTCCGGACCAAATTCTCTCTCTCTGTACTCCCTAAGGTCATGAGCCTCCTTTTCGGTCACGACATCGAAACATCTACATAATAATGTCTCATAATGTTAGTACAAGTCCAGTTATAAAATTGTGCATTATTATTCTACATTATGTACGTAAAAACACTTATGTACCCTGAATGCGCGATACTGTCTTTGTCAAATCGAAGTTGTATGGCCATGAAGTGACCACTAGCACTACGTAATCTACTCACTATTGCATTGCTATGCTCTAGTATTGGTGCAATAAATTTAAGAGCCTTGTACATTACTCTACACCTCAACCTTTGGTAGTCGTAATCATCGAGTTCCTTGGCTAGACCGTTACCGAATGCGATGAGAGTCACCGCACCATGTCGCCTCATATTTGGCAAAACAACGTCAATGTACCAGCTAATTGGAGCCTCCCTACGTGTGTGTATCTTGATACATTCGAACAACAAAAAAGACGTGAACATATATGTTAGATCGAGAAGATTATATCAAATAGTTTCAAGTTTCCAATACCCAAACGGTAGTACGAAATATACCATTTTTTGAGTTTTCTGCGTTTTTGGCAAAGATCTTGATATGAGTACATCATTCTTCAACATGTCGACGAAATGATCGAGATCGTAGATCTCCCGGAAGTTCAGGAAGCCATCGTCATCAGGTAGCACAAGGGTTGCATTAAGAATTCTTGCAACAACAACAGCATCGCAAATCTGAAAAACATCATAGCGCATGCAATTTGGTCAATCGATCCAAAATAGTGAAATATAAGACGTAAACTTTACCTTACTTAGTTACTTTAGACACAGAGAATTTCTAAGTAGATAATTATTTTACCGCTTGTCGTTGTTCAACGAAATTACTAAGCCGGAATATCACTGATAAATGGCCATTGTGCGTTGTTTCATTTGGAGGAGCTGCAATGCAGGCCAAGAAAAAAAAAAAAAAGGAAATTAGTAATATAGAAGAGCTAAGAACAATGATATTTGTACGAGAACAATATTATTACAGATTAAAACATTATCTAAATTTACCTAGCCATGGACCTCTTGGAGCCGAATTCGGCCTCCAACCATCGGACGATCCAGGCTCCCAGAATGTTGGATTGATCTATCAACCAAATTACAGGAGTACATAAACTTGTAAAAGAAGAATTATTAACAAAATAAAGTGTTAATTAGTATGTATTTGAGCACCATGCATACCTCTTGAGACGTTAGTCTCACTTGACATAAGCACACGAAGGTTAAGAACAAGACATGTAAGAACTTTATAATAATATCTGCCATTATTATTATTTTAGTGAGAATTGAATGAAGAAAATTCAAGTTAATTATGAAAAAAATCAGGTTAGAATAATAATGAAAGGTAGGAGGAGATACATGCAGTTTAAGGGTTAAGAGAGGTGGGTGAGATGTTAGAGCATTCATGTAATAATGGTGTTAGTCAGTATATACACCCAAAAGTGACTACAATCAGCAATAATTTTATTACACCATCAAAATTTTACTAATTACACAATTAATTTTACTACCTGAATTTTTCATTATAATTAAGACCTCTAACAATTTACTAGTTGAATTGCGTATTAAATCGTACCGTAGTTGTAAAAAGTCGAGGTGACAAACTTTAACTTTTTTGCCTATTTGATTGATTGGTTTGTCATTATCTGATGGTGCCGGAGCAATTTCTTCCTGGTGTCCATCAGTCCTCTTATTGTATTGTTTGTAATTTGCGTGGAACTGTAACATGCAGCTAAGAACATACCAAATGACCAACAATATTGTGGCACCACAAATTTGTAGATATCCCAATTGCCTGGAACATATTGAGCAACCGATTCAAGATCATTGAGAAACCGAATTCAAGTGACAGATCAACAACTATGTTTACAAAGAGGTAAAAAAAGAATAAGGATTTGAGAAAGGAAAAGTACAATCAAGAATTCAAGATGGTGGATTTTGGTATGCAGATTGCACTTTCTTTTCTAACACAGACACGTAATTGTCGAGCATTGAAATCACGGCTTCAAATTCCGTTACTTGCTCATCTATAGCATCAATTTGTTGAACATACTCATCAAACCCACCACTCTTGCGTTTCAGTTGCTCAACAAAGACTCTCAGGCCAGAAGCAACATCGCCATAACTGTTGTACTCTTCCACCACTCTAAGATTCATCTTCTCCAAAAGTTCGAGTAGATTGTTGGTTCCCTAAAGCACACAACAGTTTTCTGTTAGTTTTGAGCAGCTGTCATCTTTCATAGTGAGAACTTTTTCCACGTAAAAGCACTGAAGTTTGGCATAACAAGCACACACCGGTTCCAGTGCATAATATATAAGGGAGACCCGCAGTTCACAGTACATTAATCAACCACGTTTACAAAAGACAATCCTTCAACTGGAGATCTTCTATCCCATGGTTGTATACTTCCTGGCGGAAATCCTACTCACCTTCAAGGAGCACGTCAGCAACCTATAGTACTTGCAACCACAGCTAGTCACTTTTAAGTTCACAGACAGAAGAACTTCACCTGAGTTATTGAGGCAACAACAATGACCACTACATACGGTTTTAGTGATGGTTACACAAATTCAATGAATTAGCACTCCTATGTGAATCTCTACTTTTTTAAGGACTGTGTAGCTAAGAAATTTTTCCATTACATTTGAATTGGCAACCAAAAGGATGGAAAGATTGTTCAGGGATCGGATTTCTTTCGATATTTGGGATCGATTCTTCAAAAGGATGGAGAATTAGATGGAGATGTGGCCCATAGGATCAGATCAGGTTGGGTGAAGTGGAAGAATGCCACAGGGCTCCCGTGTGATCGAGGAATGCCCAATAAGTTGAAGGGTAAGTTTTATCGTACGGCAATCAGGTCGGCACTGTTATACGGCACGGAATGTTGGGCCGTGAATCAGTGTCACGTTCATAAGATGAGTGTGACGGAGATGCGCATGCTACGGTGGATGTGTGGACATACAAGACATGATCGGTTAAGAAATGAAGTTATTAGGGAGAAAGTAGGGGTTGCGCCTATCGCGGACAAGATGATGGAGAACCGATTGAGGTGGTATGGTCATGTGAGGAGGAGACGTAGTGACGCGCCGGTTAGAAGAGTAGAAGGGTGGGGAAGTGATAATATTAGTAGGGGTCGGGGAAGACCCAAGATGACTTGGATGAGGGTGATTAGAAGTGATATGAGCTTCCTAGGGCTTGAAGAGAGTATGGTGTTGGATAGGGCGGCGTGGAGAGACGCTATCCATGTGGAGGACTAAATTTGACTATTTTTAGTTTCTTTGTTTGGTTTTCCTAACTTGTTCCAAAACTTTTCCTTACTTGGTGTTCAAAGTTATATGTTTTTCGCTCATTTTCAAACTTTTTACTTATTTTGAGGACTTTCTAAAACTCTTTCCGAAAGTGTTTCAATGTTTCAAAATGGTTCACAACGTTTTTGAAATTTTATGGCGCGCATAAGACGGTTCTTAGACGACGATTCATGTTAGCCGACCCCGAATCATTTTGGGAATAAGGCTTGGATGTTGTTGTTGTTGTTGTTGTATTTGAATTGGCAACTAAACCTTTACTTCCTGCCAAATTAGAACTACGTCGAGTCAACCAAACAAAATAACCACCGAATACTGATTCAGTGACGGTCACAGGAAGTCAGAGAAGTATGAAACAAATCAGTTAGCACTACCAAATTCCAAAGTGAGACACTTTCCAATTAATTAAGCCGAAACATTTTATGACCACCATTGTTTCCTTTTGAATCTATCACTATGATCATTTCTGGTTTCTTTCCCACACAAAAAGTTGGTTACTTTACTTCCCTCAAACCACGAATTCCTCACTATGCTCAGAATTATTGCAACTGTGTTTGCTTAGTATTTATCCGTATGATCCTAACTACCGATTTGATACCCTACCCCAAAAGTTGGTTCCTTTACGCCTCACCAGACCCTGAACTGCTCAGAATGTCATTCTATTCCCTCAAAAATACCCCGACTATGTTTGCTTTGAATCCATTATTGACATCTTACATTCATGCTCAACCTAAAAAGTTAATTTTACTCTCATCCAGCGGCCCTTGTATCCCCTCAAAATCATTTCCGCTATGTTGCTTTTAATCCATCATTATGATCCCAACTGATTGCTACTCATACCAAACCAAAACACTCGGCTGATTCAGTTCCCCCAGACCTGAATTGCTTACTACCCTATTGTATCCCCTCGAAAACATTTGTTTATGTTGCTTCAAATCCATCACTATGGTCATAACCAATTTCTGTTTAAATCTAACCTAAAAAAGTTGGTTTCTTTACTTCCTAAGACACGCAATTACACACTGCACCATGGTATCCTCTCGAGAACATATCGAATATATTTGCTTCGAATCCATCCCTAATTCCCAATGATCATAACAAAATTCTCCTCATATCCAACCTAAACATGGTGATTTCCCCCACACATCCATTGCTAACTCAGCACGGCGATTTCCCTTCAAATACTCCCAACATTCCATTGCAAATTGTTTCCCCTCAACAATTAATTCGGCTATTTATGTTTTTTACCTCATTCTACTTAGGATGACAGCAGTAAATTTTCAGCAAAGATTAAACCTTTTTAACTGGTTCCATTCACAAAAATTAGTACAACCCAACCAAATTAACCTCCAATAATTCCACCAAATCATATCAATTCCTTAAAACCCTAACAAGCTAAAAAATTATGATCATCACAACTTCACAGTTACATGTAAAAGTAAGGATAAATGCATTGATCACAAAATTTCTGATAAACCCCAATTCATCAAAATAAAAATTAAAAAAATTGAAATAATTAACAAAATCAAAGTCAAAAGAAAAAGGGAGGAGAGAGAAATTGAACCTGTAGCTCAGACTTGATCATGGTGGAAACCCCATTAAAAAGATCGTTGAGTGCATCTGCTAATTTGTCTGTTTGATCTTCACTTTGCTGCGCATTTTCCGCCATTTTTGTTGGTTGATCAGCAGCTTGTTCTTGACGATTGTGATGATGTTGCTACTGAGGAGGACTGAGAAGTGGAAAGATTGATGAAAAAATTGATGAATATTCTGAGAGACCCATTCCTTTGCTATAGAGCCCATATGGGCTATAGTCTCTTAGGCCAACTGACTCGCGGCTCGGTTCGGATAAGTTGGTTAAAACTCGTTTATAAGGTAAGCGAATGAATATGATTGTTGATAAGAAGTACGAGTAAGTTGTGATTAAGAATAGATTGTTTATGATAACGTGGAGGACATGTACTATGTTTAAGCAATGTGATTTGTACATCGGGTTATGTGTTAGGCGGTTAGGCTGCTTACATTCATTTGACCGAATAATAAAAAAAAAAGAGTACTCCGTATCTTACAAGACACATTTGACTAAGCACACAGACACTAGTTTACAAGCAAAATTGGCGTAAACATAGCTCTACAATTTCTTTCATTCTGTAGTGTTGCCCTTCTAGAGCAAAGAAACCGCATTGCTGTATATGGCTATCAGATCCGAAAATACTGCTATTATGATCAAACTCCACGCAAAAATCTTGTCTCTTTTCGTTGCAATTTTAGCTCGATCCCTATAAACAATAAGGTAAAGAACACAATTAGTTAGTGAACAAATGAATTTGTTAGCGTTTTTGGCTATGTTGCTCGGACTCTTCATTTATACATCAAGTACTGGTGTCGGATTTTGAAAAGTTTGGCATGGTATGGACTAACCTGAGAACAATGGAAGCAGGGAAAATGAAGAGAATTAAGGCTCCAGCTGTGACTCCAATGAACTGAAATGCTACCCATATACTCGGGATTGATACCGCCCCTAACAGGATAACAAGGAGTAGACCTAATGTGGTTACAGCAAATCTTCGATCATCAGAATCCAGTGGGATGGCTTTGTTGAATACAAGGCCATCAAAGTTGAGTCTAAGCGCGTAAAAGATGACAGGGAATACAAGTATGATGTAGACTGCATAGCTAAGCCGAACCATAGTGTTCAGGACTGAGCTGTATGGGACTCCAAGGTCTGAATCAAAGTTGGAGAGGATGTCGGAAGCAGTTGTATCTCCAAACAGCAGGAACCCGAATAACCCTGTCATTACATATATCATGCTGCAGAGAGTGATTGAGGACTTAACTACTCCTGTCATCTGAGATGGATCTTTAAGCTCCTGTTGTATCGCGTGCACTGCATCAACAGGAAAACAGATTCTATGTCATCAAAGTTGCGGTGTTTGATTAAGTCAGGTGTGGTCTAAGGTTTCTGTCTTTCTGATGTTTCACAAACAGAAGGACATTCTCAGCTAAACTGTATGTTTACATCAGCAAATTGTTCTGTGAAAAATTCTCAATGCTGATTGTGATTGCTATACAGAATGATAATGTACAAATTTTATGCTAAGTCCGGAACTGTAATACAGGAAAATCAGATATATCACCATTGAAATGACAGACGAATGCACAGACAAACACCGGAACTGCATTGAATAGATTCAAGAAAGATCCGAAACTGTCCATGGTTGGAAATAATGCTGGTTGGTTTATTGTTCCCATTGCCAACTTGTAGCTTGTAACGCCAATGACAATCAGAATGAAATACAAGGTCAGTCCAACTGCTATTGCCGATGTGTACTTCAGAGATTCTGCAGCCATGGCAAATACAGCGTGATTTTATAACATAACAAAGGCTATTAGCAATTTGATTAGTCCTGTAAGATTTCAGGTCATGGAAATTACTGACCTAAACGCCTAACCCATGTTGTAGGAATCAATACGAAAGAAATTAGACATATTAGCACAAAAACGCGGCCTGTCCACCAATGTCCTCCAAAGAACTCTTCTAATATACCAGGGTAGTGAAACCCGTTTGAAGTTGATCCCGATACTACATCAGCTGAGCATTAGAATCATGAAATATATCAGATAAACCATACAGATTAGAGAGAAATGTTTGAACAGTAATGTACAAGAGAGGCAGAAAGAGCTTAGGAAATATTCTGTACCAATTATTATCAAGTAAATTATGTTACAACCAATATTGTTGATAATAACACAAATCTGCAGCAAAACCTCCCCAACCCTTCCAAATGCATCATTCATAAGCTGTCCATAGCTGTATGCTCTTCCATTATCGCTAAATCGAAGCAAAAGTTCGATAGAATACTTGGTTAACAACCCAGAAGTCAAAATCATTAGAACTCCTGGAATTACACCTAGTACTTTGACAGCAGCTGGTAAGCCCATAATCCCGGCACCAATCATGCTGCATGTCAGATTGAACACACCAGTTATATATGAACCTGTGTTGATATCGTGCTTTGTTACAGTTACGGAGTGATTATGTAACAAGGGCACTCTTTCATTCTTCCATTCTTCTCCTGCAATGTCCATCAGTGATGAGTAGCTCTTCTGACTCTCTAAATCGAGGAGACTCATCTTTCTGCGCGGTGGGTGTTTTAGAGATCAGCAGAACTACTGCTTGCTTACTCTCACCCACTGACAGACTGACAGTCACAGACTCACAGTAATGTAAGACACTGCATAGAAGAACAGATTATCAAAGTATGCATACTAATGCCGAAACCACTAATGTGATTCCGAATAGAGATAATGCTGATACACAAAAAGAGCATACACAAGAACAGGCAGAAGAATGTAATATATATATAAGGGTGTGAAACGACAAGTATTAAGCGACATGTCCGAGGTGAATCAGTCATTAACCAATTACTATTGAATAAGGACCTGTTCCTCCAAAGTTACTGGAGGGCACAATTTACGTCTGTGTGATGACGTGCTTGTCACTAAACAAACAGTAATGTCCTAAAACTTAAGGGTATGATCATATTCTACCTGCTGGCTAATGATAAAGACCTGGTAATCTAGTATATATTACGCTCTAAGTTCGAATCTGTGTGAATCTGTCCACGTACATAAGCATGATTCTGGAATATTCAGGCTCAGAGAACAGAAGACAGTCTAAAAGAATGCAGTGCCAGGGTGTGTTGAGTGAGAACCAAGTGACAAGGTCTATATTTAGGAAGTTGGCCTGATCAAATTATAGAGCAGTAATCGTGTGCTTCCCATGTCAGGTTCCATTCTCCAAGGTGAGTGAGGTTCACCTGAGTTTTCGGATAACTAAGGGAAAAGATTCAGCAGAGATGAAAGGTACATTGCAACTGCAAACATTGGCCCAAGGTTGTGATACATAGCGAAAACTAATGCTGCAGTTTACGCCACTGACAGTCAGAATCGGAAGCAGGAATTGGTAAATGATCTTGTGAAGTTAGTTTGATGAAATTCACAAAAGGGCGAGTCTTAAAGGCGCAGCAAGGTGAATGCAGGAACATAACTAACAATGTTAGAGGGAGGATATTTTTAGTGCCTCTGATTGTTTCTCATCTAATAGCAGACTAGCTACTTGCACGTTGAGAAAGCAGAACATGTTCCAAGTACGCAAGTTTTGATTAATTCCGCGAATGACCTGCTTAAATAATACTTCCTACACAAATTTTAGCACAATCAGAACACAGGTATGTACTTACATGAATAGGAACACAGGCTTTATGAAGTTATTATCATTATGATGTATCCTGAGCACTTCTGTGCTCTACGTGTACAGTACACAGATAAGTATGTGTAGTTAAAAGTTGAGTAATTGGTACAAATGATTTTACAAGAATCACCCTCTTTCTCCTAAAGAAACAGAAAAGAAAGATGTCTGGAAAAAGTCAGAACATCAAAATTTGAGTGTAACATAAACAAGAGAATATAAGCGAACGAAAGAACAACCACTTTAGAGCAATGAGACCACATTGCTGTATATGGCCACAACATCTGAAACTACAGCAAGAGCGATCAAACCCCATGAAACAATCTTGTCCCTCTTTGTTGCGATTTTAGGACGGTCCCTAAGAAAAAGCCAAAAATAACATACAATCAGATTAAGGAGTTGGTCATACTGTCTTTAAGCCTATAGAATTCCAGCAATGATTATGCTAATGTCAATACTAACAACTAAAAAAGTGTGCAACAGACTCGGACAACCCTTTTATGCCAACTGTGTAAAAACTGCATAAACAAAAGTATTGACAACGATATTTTAAGGTCTGTTGCAATCAGCTTATTCTTGCTGAACTTAATCTGCTTTCTTTTTCCTGATTTTTTTTCTTCTGACATTTCTGTGTAAAAGTTTTGAACTTTTCTGAAGATAACATGAGCTCTACTTTCTGATCTTTTCTTAAACATTTCTGAAGATACGCGAAAATAAGATGTTAAGAACAAGATTCAAGCATGCTAACCTGAGAACAATGGCAGCAGGAAAAATGAACAAGATCAAGGCTCCAGCTGTTGCGCCAGTAAACTGAAAAGCTACCCATATACTAGGAATAAATATAGCTCCAAATAGGATAACTGTGATCAAACCCATTGTGATCACTGCAAATCTCCTGTCATCTGACTCTAATGGGATGGCTGTGTTGTACACGAGGCCGTCAAAGTTAAGCCTGAGAGCATAGAAGATGACAGGGAATACAAGAATGATGTGAATTGCATAGCTGAGGCGAACCAAAATGTTTAGCAGTGAGCTGTAAGGTACACCAAGATCAGAATCAAAGTTTGAGAGCACGTCTGTAGCTGTTGAGTCTCCAAACAGAAGGAACCCAAACAATCCTGTCAGTATGTAGATGATGCCGCAGACAGAAAGAGAAGATTTGACTACTCGGGGCATTTCAGATGGATCAGTGAGCTCTCTTTGAATAGCATGAACTGTCACGGAAGAAAAAATCGATCATCAGCTAGATAACATCAGAATGCCGCTTTTTATCAAACAAAATGTAAAAGATCAAAGGCTTTTAGTCTGTTCTGTCACAAAATAGAACAAATAGGATTGTAGACATGAAGTACATAAGAAAGTATAGATGTGAGTCGAAATGGAGTTGGATAACCTAGTCAACATATGAGTACAGGTACAGGTACAATGTCTGCTATAAACAAACCTGCAGGTACAGGTACAGGTACAATGTCTGCGATAAACAAACCACTCTCTCATCTTATATTTTTTTCCTAGGTTTGCCAAAAAAAACTCAATCCTGCAGGTACAGGTACAATGTCTGCTATAAACAAACCACTCTCTCAACTCTCATCTTATATTTTTTCTGAGGTTTCGACACTAAATTCACATATGGGAATCTCCAACAGGCAACGTACAACTAATGATAACATATCTGATAGAGGATGAATGTAGACGATAGGGTGAATTCAGAGTATGTAATTAATATGTACTCGTACCTTGTACCTACAAGGTACATTGTATTAGCCATTAGGTTAGGGGTGATGAACTTGCTTATTGTCTGTACTATAATTTCCCATAATGTTTTCAATAATAAACAAGTCGATTATTAGAGTATTATCATTATCTTACAATACCAACATAGCCTCACATTCAGAAATCAGAATGGCCTAAAATGTACACATTGAAATGACAAAAATATATCGAGCTAAAGAAAGGCAGATTTCGAACCATTGTAGTGGCACAGGTATGCACAGATAAGCACAGGAACTGCTGTGAACAGATTCCAAAAGGAAGGAAGATCATCTATACGAGGAAATAATGAAGGTAGGGTTATTTTGCCCATTGCCATCTTGTAGACTGCAATCTCAACCACAATGAGGATGAAGAACACTGCTAGGCCGACTGCTACAGCAGACGTGTACTGTAAAGATTCTGCAGACATGAACCATGACAGAGACATCAGTTTATGCTAAGATCAGCGACAAATTAGTAACCTGACATAATATACAGAAAATAGAACCAGGAAGTCCCAGGATTGCTTACCCATACGCTTAATCCATGCTGTAGGAATCAGTACAAAAAGCGTCAGGAAAACCAGCACAAAGGCGCGGCTTGTCCACCATTGTTCTCCAAACCACTCTTCTAGAACACCAGAATGGTGTATCCCACTCACATTTGAACCAGAAATCACATCAGCTGACCAATTCAACAATGAAATCAATCAGAAATAAGAGATAGACTTCAACATCAACATCCACATCCACATCCACGTCAACATCAACAACAGAATAGTTCAGATAGACTGTATCCAAATGACCCAAAATGAAACTTGCGCGAGAATTATAATAAGGTGCAATCAGTTAAAGTGACCAAAGAATAGAAGCCATATAATTTCTAAATAATGCACAACTATGAAACAAGCTAAGGACAAGTAATGCATCAAAGGGACTATACCAATGATGATCAAATAGATAATGGTAATGCCAATATTGTTGATAATGACACTAATTTGCAACATAATCTCTCCAATCCTCCCAAAAGCATCATCCATGAGTTGTCCATAGGAGAAAGCTCTTCCATCCTCGCTATACCGGAGCAAGATATCAATGGAGTACTTAGTCAAAAACCCGGAAATTAAGATCATTAGTAACCCTGGGACGATACCAAGTACTTTGATTGCAGCTGGTAAGCTCATAACCCCAGCACCAACAATGGTGCATGACAAGTTGAACACACCACTTAGCCATGATGCTGTGTTATCATCCTTAGCTATAATAATCGACGAATGGCGCCTCAACAATGGCGCATTTGGTTGTAACTCTACTATGTTACTCTCAATATCAATATCAGAACCAGTCATAGTTCACAAAAATGCAAATATATGCAACAAAAAGATAGTAGTAGTATATATGTAATTTATACAATATGATAAAACAAACAAAAACAAATTAAAGGTATGAACTTTGAGAACTTTGATAAATTGTAGTATGTATATCAAACTACCAAAGTTCTCAAAGTTCCAAGAAATTAAAGGGGGTGGCAAATTTGCAAGATAAACATTGGATTATATACAACAATAATGTTTATATAGGTACATTTTTTTGTTGACTTCAGGATTAAGCCTTGCTGCATACATCAAATTTCGTCATCAGTTCATCACTAAACATGAGACAAAAATGCAACTTTTAACATTTTCTTAAGAGTTTTATAATCAAAACCCGGGAAAATCTAATTGGGATTGTTCAAAAATTGGCCTATCAATAGAATGAAATAGCATATCTGAACAATTCAATAGTTTGCAATTGTGGGTTTTGTGTTTGAACGTGTCATATATAATTTTAAAAGCTTGCATTTTTGTGGGATAATTATACACCAGGGAAAATTTGGAGATGATCATTAGAAGAAATCAATAGCCAAATCATGCATTTAACTAATTTACACGCCGACTTCGATACTTTGAATTGATAATGTTCGTGGTTTGAAGGTGTAATTGAAGTAAAATCGAACGTTAACAATCCGAAAAATCGAGTGAACATGGAGTATATGCTAACAAAGGTAGATTTTGTTGCAATTACATACCCTGACCTCTTTACGTATACGCAAGCATGGATGATGTCTTGTAGATTTTGGGAAAAATGAGACACTTGTTGAGGAAGTCAACAAGTTACAAAGAGCATACTTGTCTCTACATTTTCCTAGAAAGATCAGGGAACATTAGACTCCGGCAAACTAGTTTTATGACCGACGGCAAGATTCTTGATTATAGACTTTATATATGTATAAAAATGATAATTATAACGTGGATAAACCCTTTCTTCTTTACTATCGGAGATTTCGAACTCAAATTCAAAAAATATATTTTTGCCGATTGCACAATTATCATGCCATGCTAATGAATTTGTCGTGGTTTCAGTAGTCTTTATATATCTGTCGTCTTTGTGTGTATGTGGAAATGTGAAATGATATCTAAATACTACGTTACTGATGACTTGACTCTTTAACACCAATGTACAATTCACTACCATATAATCCGCCTTCCACGCATTCGTGATGACGTCCCGTCGTGAAACGAATTGATCATCACTCTACTTCACCATTACGAAAAATCCATAAATTCATACAAAAAGTTTGAGTATTTGTCATCTTTATAATTCACATCCCACTCTAATAATCTTTAACCCGACATTCCACATATATTATAAACCCGAAATTTTTCAAAGAATATAAACACAAACAATATACGCCATACCAATGCTTGCAGTATGCATGAATCATGATTTATGACATTCCACACATATCGTAACCCCGAAATCTTTTATAAAAATATACAGTAAACACAAACAAGATACCCCATACGAGCAATCTTATGATACACAATAGTGCAATACCAATACTTACAGTATCGTCAGTATGCATGAATCATGATTTACGATACTAAATACTTACAAAGTGGTCCATTAATTTTATTTCTAATTTTATATTTTTTTTTTATCAAGAACAAGAAAAGAACCACACCAACACCAACAACCAAAAAAAAAAAAAAAAAAACACACCGTCGATAGAAGGAGAGAGAAATGGAAGTATTTTTCGGCAGCAAATCAAATTTAATTCATTATTAATAAACATTTGGGTTTTTATTTATTTATTTCGCCGGTAAATTAAAACAAAGCTTCGCGATTTCGGTATCCGTTCGCCGCCGTCAAACCCTAGCTCCGCCGTCTTCCACCACCCTGCGGTGGCACCATTTCACCCTTCCCCTCCTCTCTCCTCCGCCACCCCCGGTTGCGTGTTAATTACATCACTCGTACTTTTACTCTCCCGTCGATAAATTCTCCGGTACGCTTCTCTCTCATTCTCTTTCCTTCCTAGGTTATTATTCAATTGATTGTGGCGGAAGTTTTCTTTTGATGTAATTTAGTGAGAATTAGGTCAGATTACTACTACTGGTGTGTTTATGTTGTTCTAATTTTGATTTGTTTGCGATTTCGAATGTAATTACGAGTGATTTTAAGTGGTTTTGATTGGAATTTGTCGTTTCGGGCGCTAATTTTACCGTGATCGTCGTTGCGATTGAAGGAATGATGAAATTGTGTTGAACAAGCGTTGTTTTTTAGTGTTTACTTAATTAGGGTTGTTGAAAGCTTGTTACTTTATAAGTTAATGATTTGGGGGTACTGACTGTCTCGGGTTTTCGAAGAGCACGAGTAATTCTTGAGTGGGTTTCGGAACATTGGTGTCTATGGCGATGCACTAAGCATCTATAGAATGGAGTTAGGGCAGTGACTTGGGATTAATCCTTGTTCATTTATGGTTAGGTATAAGTAAAGCGATGCTCTCTCTATGAAAGGTTTTGGACGCCAATGATTAGTGTATGAAAACGGTTTTGGATTTATATAGTGCTATTAAAGCAAAGAAGCCCCGGATTCAAAATACGGAGTATTAGATAGTTAGATGTTACATTTCATACAGAGATGAAGAGACATTGCTCGTCGACATTGTGATATGAGGAAGTTGATCAAAATTGCTCTTAAAACCATTTAGGGTAAACAACCTTTTTACAATTTGAGATGAAGGCTACATTCGCCTGATTCTAATTGGTGCAGGAGCCTCTTTGAAGGCACGAGATTATGACGGCTTAGATTACACTTATTTAGTTTTTAGTCAATGTGTGCGAACTGGTTTTCAGGAAGGTTTCATTTCACGCATTAGTCTAATGTAATGTTCAGTATGCTTATATTGTTTTTCTCATGTAAGAGATTGGTGCATGTATTCTTTACTTGTTTGTTTTCCTATGTTCTTTTACTATATTATAGACAGTACTGATCGATAAGGTTTTAGTGGTTGGTTCGTCATTTGAATTTGGTTTACTTCAGGATAATGCTACATATTTGCTGACATTTAAAAGATGGATCTCAGATTGTTGGAAATGTTGTACTTAAATTATCCAAGAGCAAAAGGGTTTAATTACGTTAGTAGGCTCATTCAGATTTTTAGATCATGGTGGCTGGAATTTATGGATCAGGAATCAGGATCACTATTAATCCTTTTTCTTGTTTTTTGTTTTTTGTTTTGGGCAACATGGATCCATGGATTTTATAGTCTCTTAGGTGTCTCAGCTATGTATTGGGATTTGAGGAATTGGAAGTTGTGCTCATTTGCTCCAGATGCAATGTACTAAGTTTGATCATATAGTTGTTGAAACTGTGGCAATTATAAGTATTTATCAGAGTAAATTTAAGCTTTATTTCTAAATGAGATGGACCCGGGGTAAGTCCATGAGATGGATGAATCCGGGTACACAAGAGGGGAGAAGAATCATCACAGGATGACTATAAATTGATGTTTAGAGGACCAAGCCATCCTGATTTTGCCACCCGGTGGTCCTTGACAACCAGTTCAGAAGGCTGTAATTCGCGTCTGAGACACCCCTGGGGTTACAGTTACAGATTTGTCCTGAAATTGTATGGGGGTTTCTTAAGGGTGTACGTGGCCCTAGGAGTGATGGGCATATCTTACCGAAACAAATCCCAAAGTCACCCCTGAGTCACTTCGCGATAGTCGATTGACCCAATACACAGGCAAGCCTGGAAGTTTATCTTGCAATTTAGCTTTCGTATGTAAGCCATTTTCCATTAACGGACCAAAGTTCTTTGTTATATGGTGGCCAAAATGCAACTTTAGAAGACACCCTACCGTTCACAGAAACCAATATACCCGAAAGTCACTTAACATCATATTTGCGTAGTTCAATATCATTTTTGATGTCTAAGACTTTCAACGGGGCCAAAACATTTAGTGCCGCTCTTTGAACTTATCAAAAAAGAAAACTAAGACTTTCCATCATCGAATTTGTTTAAATATTCTTCTCTTTGTAGTGAAAAAGGAATATCTTTCTCATAGACCATTATTTTCTTTTGCTTTCTTTTATCATGTAAGATGGTGCTGGGAAACATCTTACCTGTATTGTTGGCTGTATGCTGTGTCTACACATTCTCATTATCTGCTGTGTTCTTTTTCTTGGTGCTAGAGAATAGTTTAGCGTTTTTGTTAATTGAAGTGGTTTACTTTTATAGTTCTATTATCTAACAGGATGTCTGGACTCTTTTCAGATGCTGTGATTTGAGGTAGCCGAGTATTTGTCATGGAGCTGAACACTTCCTCCCTGAAGTCTGGTGGGCTTTCTCCGCCCGATTGTGATAGTGATCCAGATGAGAAGGAAATAAGTGATGACGATGATGATGACCGCAATCATAAGCACCGTAGACGGGATACAGGGTCTCAGTCATTAGAGAGAGATTCACTTGAACAAGCTTTGACACAGCCTTATAGAAAGCGCAACAGACCATTTGAAAACGGCCAAAATGATCCCCAGTCTCACCACAATATAAATAGGGACTTTAAGAGGCGGCTTTCTGGTCCTAATTTTTCCCGTTTTTCTGGAGAGCATGGTTCTGGGAGAGGAAGAGGTAGAGATTTCCAATGGGATTCTCGGTTTGGCTCCATCGATATTGGTCCTCAAATGGCTCACCCAGGCCCTATTCGACCTGGTATGTTTGCTGGAAGAGGGTTGCCTGTTTCAAATCCCCAAGGTGCATCGTGGAGCAGCTTTGGATTAGTTCCTAACATTCCGAATGGTGCACGTGATTCTATGAATCCTCTTGGGCTGCCAGGAATCCTTGGACCACAGATGAATCCTTCTATGAACATGGGAATCCAGCGTCAAAGATGTAGAGACTTTGAGGAACGTGGATTCTGTTTAAGAGGTGATATGTGTCCAATGGAGCATGGTGTCAATCGTATTGTTGTGGAAGACGTACAGGTATGTGCAGGCTGACATTCAATAGCTAGTTTCCTGCTATGTGAAGTAGTTTTATGCTTTGTACAAGTTTATATACTGGTGCCTGCTTTGGGACTTCTATTTGTGGATGCTTTTTCTTTCACCTATGCACTGTTTTCAGCTATTTTTCCCTCGCTGTAAATAAAAGAACAAAAAAAAAAAAAAAACTGTTTTCAGCTATTTTGGGAGCGTCAAGATGGATACTCTAATTTTGTGTTGTAGATAAAGCCCACCGTTACTGTTCATGCCATATTTGTCAGTAGATGTTGAAGATGTTCGATAGTGTTTACTTAATATTCCAATACCTTCCTTGATCTGACCCTACACAAAATATGATCTTGTTTGCTCTCTTGTGAGCTAGTCTATGTGTCAAAAGTTGTGGATCAACTTCTTTATGTTCTTTTTATGCATACATGTGGCAGCTAGGGGAGGGAAGCGCTCTCGTGGAAATTAGTATGGAAGGATTTATGTCTGACTTGCTCCTTGAAACAGACTTGCAGAATTTTTTCTTATACTTTCAACACTTATGTGGCTCATGTGTACGGTGTTTAGGATTTTTCATGTAGCTTGGTATGTTAATAATATTAAATTCAATACTTCCTCCGCCTCAACTCAATTGATCATGTTTAGCTTGAGCTCTTTTTCAAGGATAAGGCGGAAATATCCTTTATGCCCTGCCATACTTTATGGAAATGTTTGTCCTTAGTTTGAATTTTCCCAATCTGGTTAGTTTGATTTTACAGGAGATGATATATTACCATTATAATGTACTCACCTCCTATTTTGAAAAAAAAAAAAAAAAAAAAACATGTTTTATTTCAAGGATAGAAAGTGATGCATGATTTTGTGTCTGACCAAGATCATGTTGGGATAAACCAAGATGATCAATGATTCGGGATCTGGAGGGAGCTCCAATTTGAGCCAATATTGTTCCCCTGAGAACCTTAATGTATAATAAGCATCTAGATTCCTGACCCAGATGAGTTTGTGTTCATTCAAACTAAAAAGCTTTTTGCTTTATTGTTCATATAGTAGCGTTGTTTTACAGCTATGTGAAAAACTCATTGCGGCTTAATCCTCTTGTACCCATATAACTACCTTTCTATCTTTAAAAAATTATGGCTTCACTGCATCTGTGTTTACTCTTCCTCCTAATGTGCAGAGCTTGTCACAGTTTAATCTCCCCGTGTCTCTCCCAAGTGCTCAAATGCCGGGTACATCCGCAGGAATTGGATTTGTCTCATCAGTTTCAAGTACATTGATTAACAGCAGAGGTCCACATCATCGAACAAACAAGTCTTCTATCGATGAGGAGGTGTTAGCTAGTGCTGTTAATGCTAGCGGAGCTGACCTGTATGACCCTGATCAGCCCCTGTGGAATAATGATGCTCGGGAAACATCAAGCCCACAGCTCGGATTGCAGCCATCAAACTTTGATAACACTGGTTCCTTTGTGGGTGCGGACCTTTCAGACCCTTTAATCCGAAGCAGTGGGGATATTATTGATGCCCAGGGCATAAATTCATCTGTATGGGGAAGACTTAGAAATTCAAAGAATAAACCGGAAATGAACGAGAAGGCTGACGTGAGAACGAAGGCATCGGACTTTCCGAAGAGTTCAGAGATTCGTGATCCTTCAAGTGGTATTCAAGGGAAGTCCCATGTGAAGCTAACTAATGGAGCTATATCTGGTCCCAAAACAGTGGTTTCAACTTCTAAGCTGCAGAATGATGTAGGTGGTACTGTGCGTAAACCATCTCAGAAGGCACAGCGCACTTTATTTGTGAATTGCATTCCACTGAAAGACAATAAGAGAGAGAACCTTCTCTCTCATTTTAGGAAATTCGGAGAAGTAATTGATATATTCATCCCCGCCAATAGTGAGCGTGCTTTTGTGCAGTTCTCTAAAAGGGAGGAGGCAGAAAAAGCTCTCAAGGCACCTGATGCTGTAATGGGTAGTCGTTTCATCAAGTTATGGTGGGCTAATAGAGATAGTATAGCGGATAACTGTGTCAGCAGTGCCAACAATGCGTCATATACTCCCCATGATGTGATGACTTCTTCAGGATCACCGCTCATGCCTGCTGCTAACAGAGGAAAAAATAGTGTCCAGTATCCTGCTCCAAAAGCGGTTGTGCTTAAAGCTTCTGATAGCAGTGTGACTGCTGGCAATGAAGTCAAACCTGTTGCTTTGAACAGCCCCAAAGCAATCCCCCCTGCGCAGAAGAAGATGGAGAATTTGGAGCTTTTGAAGGAGGAGCTTCGTAAGAAGCAGGAGATGCTGGAGCGGAGGAGGAGTGAATTTCGTCAACAACTGGATAAACTCACAAAACAAGTAAGTTAAGTAGCTTTGGTGCTTAGCTTAGCTGTACAGACATAGCTTTAGTGATTAGGTTAGCCGTATAGACATTGCGTCTAGTTGCATCTGGTTGTTGAAGATCAGAGGCCGGTAGCTTGGTGGTGTTGTAGAGTTATCAGTTAGTGAGCTAAAAGTCCCAAGTTCAACTTCTACCACTAGCATTCCCTGGTAGGAGCCTTTCCTCCCCCCCACCCCCTTCCCCATAGGTTAAGCCTTTGGGTCAATCTTGGATAGTAGGAGGCTCAGACTGGGGGAGCCGCACTTTACCGTTAAATAAGGAAAACGGTAAGTGTAGCCTTGGAAAACATTGTTATCTACTTATCTATTCAACTTCCACTTGAGTTCTTCTGCTTCTTGATCTTCCCCATCACGATAAACCTTTAACTAAGAATGCTTTTTGCTATTTTCTGTGCCTGTTGAGAGTGTAATATAAATCTAGAACGTGTTAACGGTATTTGGCCTAATTCTTCTCTAGAGAACACAAATGACAGACCATCCGATCCCTTCGATTTCGCTTCTCCAGCAGTAAAAAATATCGGGTACGTGATACAAAGCAATGACCAAGGAAAGGTTTTGGGTTTGGGGGGGGGGGGGGGATGAAGCCCAGCTCACTTGGACATCCCAACTCTATACTGGAAATTGGGCTTTTTCGCCTTCAGGAGTTATGAGTCGCACTAATCCCCATCAACCTAGAGATCACTCAGATTAGGAAAGGGATCAAAATTGGAGAAGGGTGATAGTCGTTGGGCTGTGCATCCTACTATTTTTGATACTAGAATTGCCTTGTTATTTTTTTTTAAATTGGGAAAGGAATCAAAACTGGAGTGGGCTGAAAGCTGTTGCTGTGCATCCTACTAAGTTTGATACTAGAAATGGCCTAATGTTTTTGAGCAATATTTATTCATTTTTTTAATTTTCTATCCAAAAATCAGTAAAGAAATCAAATTGAAAAGGGGTGAGAGTAGTTGCTGTGCATCCTTACTACTTTTGGTACTATAAATGCCCTGATATTCTTGAGCAATTAATTTATTTATTTATCTAGAGATCAGGAAAAGAATACAAAATTGGAGACGGGTGAGAGTCGTTGCTGTGCGTCCTTACTAATTGTGATACTAAAATTGCCCTGATGTCTTGAGCAAATAGTCTTTTTTTCTATAACCTTTGGTTGAAAGGGAGTGATGGGAAATGTCTAGCTCTGGTCTTGTTACTCGCCTAACTACAATTGCCTCCGTTGTTTATTCTTGACTTCAAATGCATTAGTAAGGCTGTGTCACTTGTTTGAAGTTTGCCCCCATCATATGCATGAAGGACTTACTATTAGCCTAAACCAGTCAGATATGGTATTGCGACTAAATGTCAAGTTGTCAACTACTAGTATGTTGTATTGATGAGTCTTTATTGCAGGCATCAGGCAAGAGTGAAGTTCCAGCTGTGCTAGCTGAGAAGAGACTAATATCGGAAACGTCAAGTGATGCATTGAAAGCTGGAAACACACAGCTTTCAGATGTGGGTATCTCTATGCCATCATCAGAGGCTGAGTTGTCGACGGATAAAACTTTAATGGAGAACCTTGCTTCTCAACGAGTAAAAGCTAAGTCAGCTAGTGCGCTTCAGGGCCCTCCGATTTCAGAGCACCCTATTCAACCCCTGGCGTCTTTAAGAGCTCCATCACATATAAACAGATATAAATTGGACAACCGGCCCAAAACTTTCAGAATCGGTGCTCCATTACCGTGCAGATTGACAGATGTGAGTACTACTCAACACTAACAAAAGTAACTAGTAAAATGATGAGAATAGTAATAAAGCTTTTGTTATACATGCTTTTGGATGTGTGCTTAATTGATGCAATCTCTCCTTGGTTTGTAGAGCTCACTTAATAGTGATAATTTAAGTAGACACTGTGCTTTCAGTCGTGATTAGACATAGTGAAGCATTGGTGGTTTGGCATTGCTTCATCAATTATACTTCTTAGTTATGATGAGTGATTGCAAATATGATGGTCCAGTCCTTGAACGTTGGTTGAGGTCCTTGGTGTTGGTAATCAACTACGCTTTTTTGAAGTACTGGAGTGTTTTCTTAAGTACGAAGGAAAGAGCTTCCTCCTGCGCAATGCTCAAATTGTCATATCATTTGGCCACTTCAATGAACACTTCATAGGGCTCCTCATGTTATGCAATGAATTGTTCCTTGGATTGTAAACACCGAGGCTTCAAAAAACTTTACCTCTGTAATAATGTTTCATTGTTCGTCTTACCGATGTGCTTTCCTTATAAGCCAAGTAGTGAAATCTCTAATTTTTATGTCTTCCAGGTTGCTGTACTGAGGGATCACTTTTCGGTATATGGAGAAATTTCTAATGTGGAGGTTGAAGACTCAGGCGAGGAAGAAAGTCATAATGATTTAACTGATTCTGAAGCGATGAGGAAGTGCTCCGCTCGGGTAAGCTTTGTAACTCGTAATGCAGCTGAAAGAGCATTCGTGAATGGTAGATCTTGGCATGGACACAATCTACATTTGAGTTGGGTAACGTCAAGTATTTCTGCAACTAGTCGAAGTAGTGGGGAAAGCTCATCTGCTCTGAAAGGGACTTTGAACATTGAAGTTCAATCTGCAGAGAAAACAGTGCATGAGGATTCTCAGAATACAATGGATCCTAAAGAACGTATTTCATCTCCTCCTCCCAAGTCATCAAATGAACATTCTTGCGATAGCTCCCAATCCAGTGGCAAAAGAAATTCTCCAGTTGCTGCAGCTGAAAACCATTCTCATTCTGAAGTTCAATCACCTGATTCATCAATAGGCCATCAACCCATGCAAACAAATGACCCGGAAATTAGGGATTCGGAACGGGAAGAGAAAGAAAGTACTCGGGATGACCTTAAGCCGGTTGAGGATCTGGGAGCCGGGTGAACGCTACTTACAGTTCAGAGCTATGCCCAAGGACAGAAGTTGTTGAGGATTGTCCAAATTTTTGAGATATTTGTACAGCCAGGTAAATTGTACTGTAATATTTTTGGATTTTCTTTTATAACTTTTACCTTTGCCAGCACTGTGTAGATGAATTCCCCAGATACAATATACTGACTGAATAGGTCAGCAATCTAATTTTGAATTCATCATGTGAGGATTGTTTTTTAAACAATCAATCCTTATTCCCTGCATTTGTGCTTCTTCAGCTGAAATATTTGTTTGTACTTCGTACCTTGTACACTTGTACCCCAGTTCTCCACATTCACCTTTGTCTAGTTTTTGCCTATAATATTCAGCCAAAATCTAAAATGAGAATCAAGCACTTATATTCAACAAAGGTACATCAAGAATGTTTGTGTTGAAGTTTCAAGAACACATATGTGTTATTTCTAAAATATCGTCAAAATTTGCCAAAACCGAAGTGTATAATAAATGGCTTTTGACATAAACATGTTGTCAGCTCAATTTTTTGTAGAATGCCTTATGGGTCATATTATTAGGTTTACCAAAGTACTAGAACAAAAAACCTATGCGTGGCTAAAAAAATAAGCAAATATTAACATGTTAACCTCAATCGTTTACGTGTACAAAACTGGCTGTAGAAACTTCCTAAGATGAGAAACGAGCGCTTATATTCAACAAAGGTATAACAGAATGATTGTGGAAAGTTTTTGCGAACATTTGCGTTTTTGCGAACATTTGTGTCATTTCAAAAATGCAGTCAAAATCAGCCAAAATCGAAGTATATAATCCATGCTTATTGACCAAAACTGACCGCTAAACAAAATCGACTCAAATTTATGTGGAGGTTTCTAGGGGTCATATTGCTGGGTTTCTCAAAGTATTAGAGGCAAAAACTTATGTTTAGTTCAAAAAAATGCCAAAAACATGTAAACCTCAACCGATTATACGAACGGAAATGGCCTTAAAACTTACCATGATGAGAAACGAGTGCTTATATTAAAAAAAGATACACCAAGAATGTTTGTGGTAAAGTTTTGATAATATTGTGTTGTTTCAAAATTGTCGTCAAAATCTCAATATCGAAGTATATAATCCACGGGTTTGACCAAACTGGCCAAAGAAAAAAGTTGACTCAATTTTTTTTGGATTTCCTTATGGGTCATCTTATTTTTTTTTTTTTTTGTAAGAATTTGTGCTTGTTTTTATTCATCCATTTCTGGAAATAAAAAGAGAGAGATCTTACAAAATGGACACCACTAAGCAAAATGAAAACTAAGTCCATAAACTAGGTGTTTAGACTTTCTATGACTTCAATATCCTCGCAATTTTTCATCCCAGCATGAATTCTTATACTAACAATTTGGGTCATGTTATTGGGTTTAGCAAAGTATTAGAACCTAAAACTTATGTGTGTTTCAAAAACAAGCAATATTAACATGTTAACCTCAACTGTTTACGTGCACCGTAATGGCTTAAGAATTTCCGAAGATGAGAAACCGGCGCTTATATTTAACAAACGTATACCAAGAATGTTTCTGGTAAAGTTTTATGAATATTTGTGTTGTTTCAAAAATGTCGTCAAAATCTGCCAAAACTGAAATATATAACCCACGAATTTTGACCAAAACTAGCCACGGAACAACATGAGCTCAAATTTTGGTGGAAGTTTCTAGAGATCATATTAATGGGTGTATCAAAGTATTAGAGGCAAAAACTTATGTTTAGCTTGAAAAGTCACTAAAAACGCACCGATTCCACATCTATCGAAATGGTCTAAAAAACTTCCCATAATGAGAAAGAGCGCTTATATACAACAAAGGCATAACAAGAATGTTTAAGGTAAATTTTTGTGAACATTTGTGTTATTCCAAAAATGTCGTCAAAATCAGTCGAAACCGAAGTATATATCAACGTTTTTTGACCAAAACTGGCCACTTAATAAAATCGACTCAAATTTTCTTGAAGATCCCTAGGGGTCATATTATAAGGTTTCTCAAAGTATTTGAAGCAAAAACCTATGCTTAGTTTCACAACAAAAATAGCATGTAAGACTCAACCGATTACACATGAACCGAAATGGCCTAAAAACTTCCCAAGATGAGAAACAAGCGCTTATTTTCAACAAAAGCATACCAGGAACGTTTCTGGTAAATTTTTGGGACCATTTGTGTTGTTCCAAAAATGTCGTCAAAATCGCCGAAACCGAAGTAATAATCCACGATTTTTGACCAAAATCGGCCACGGAACATAATCGGCTCAAAAATATGTGGAGGTTTCTAGGGGTCATATTACTGGGGTTTTCAAAGTATTAGACGCAAAAGCTTATGATTAGTAAGAAAAATCACCAAAAAACAGCATGTAAAGCCTCAAACGATTACACATATACCGAAAGGGTGTATAAACTTCCCATGTTGAGAAACGAGCGCTTATATACAACAAATTCATATCAAAATGTTTGTGGTAAATTTTTGTGACCATTTGTGTTCTTCCAAAAATGTCGTCAAAATTAGTCGAAACCGAAGTATATTATCCACGATTTTGACCAAAAATGGCCCCAGAACAAAATCAGCTCGAATTTTTGTAGAGATTTCTAGGGGTCATAATATTGGGGCTTTCAAAGTTTTAGAGGCTAAAGTTAGTGTGTAGTTCGAAAAATTCACCAAATACATCATGTAAGCCTCAACCGATAACACATGTACCGAAATGGCCTAAAAACTTCCCCTGATGAGAATTGAGCGCTTATATTAACCAAAGACATACCAAGAATGATTCTCGTAAACTTTTGTGACCATATGAGTTGTTCCAAAAATGTCGTCAAAATTAGCCGAAAGTCCGAAACCGAAGGATATATATAATCCACGATTTTTGACCAAAACCGGCCACCGGACAAAATCCGCTTATATTTATGTGGAGCTTTCTAGGGGTCATATTATTGGGTTTCAAATTTTTGGAGGCAAAAGCTTATGTTTAGTTCGAAAATAACCTAAAACAGCATGTAAGCCTCAACCGACTACACATGTACCGAAATGGCCTAAAAAACTTCCAATGATGAGAAACGAGGGACTATATACAACAACGACATACCAAGAATGTTTGTGGTAAATTTTTGAGACCATTTGTGTTGTTCCAAAAACGTCGTCAAAATCGCCGAAACCGAAGTATATAATCCACGATTTTTGACCAAAATCGGCCACGGAACAAAATCGGCTCAAAAATCTGTGGAGGTTTCTAGGGATCATATTACTGGGGTTTTCAAAGTATTAGAGGCAAAAGCTTATGTTTAGTAAGAAAATTCACCAAAAAACAGCATGTAAAGCCTCAAACGACTAGTTGACTACACATGTACCGAAATGGCCTAAAAAACTTCCAATGATGAGAAACGAGGGACTATATACAACAAAGGCGTACCAAGAATGTTTGTGGTAAATTTTTGAGACCATTTGTGCTGTTCCAAAAATGTCGTCAAAATCAGCCGAAACCGAAGTATATAATCCACGATATTTCACCAAAATCGGCCCCGGAACAAATTCGGCTCATATTTCTGTGGAGCTTTCTAGGGGTCATATTACTGGGTTTTTCAAAGTATTAGAGGCAAAAGTTTATATACAACAAATGCATATCAAAACGTTTGTGGACAATTCTTTTGACCATTGGTGTTGTTCCAAAAATGTCGTCAAAATTAGCCGAAACCGAAGTATATCATCCACGATTGTTGACCAAGAATGGCCCCGGAACAAAATAAGCCCAAATTTTTGTGGAGGTTTCTAGGGGTCATAATACTAGGGTTTTCAAAGTTTTAGAGGCAAAAGTTGATGTTTAGTTCGAAATATTCACCAAATACAGTATGTAAGCCTCAACCGATAACATATGTACCGAAATGACCTAAAAACTTCCCCTGATGAGAATTGAGCGCTTATATTAACCAAAGGCATACCAAGAATGATTGTTGTACATTTTTGTGACCATATGAGTTGTTCCAAAAATGTCGTCAAAATCAGCCGAAACGGATCATATAATCCACGATTTTTGACCAAAATTGGCTCAAATATATGTGGAGCTTTTCAGGGGTCATATTATTGGGTTTTTCTAATTTTTAGAGGCAAAAGCTTATGTTTAGTTCGAAAATGACCTAAAACAGCATGTAAGCCTCAACCGACTACACATGTACCGAAATGGCGTAAAAAACTTCCCATGATGAGAAACGAGGGATTATATACAATAAAGGCATACCAAGAATGTTTGTGGTAAATTTTTGAGACCATTTGTGATGTTCCAAAAATGTCGTCAAAATCAGCCGAAACCGAAGTATATAATCCACGATATTTCACCAAAATCAGCCCCGAAACAAATTCGGCTTATATTTCTGTGGAGGTTTCTAGGGGTCATATTACTGGTTTTTTCAAAGTATTAGAGGCAAAAACATTTGTTTTGTTCAAAAAATCACCAAAAACGGCATGTAAGCCTCAACCGATTACACATGAACCAAACTCACCTAAAAACTTCCCATGATAAGAAACGAGCGCTTATTTTTAACAAAAGCATACCAGGAATGTTTCTGGTAAATTTTTGGGACCATTTGTGTTGTTCCAAAAATGTCGTCAAAATCGACGAAACCGAAGTATATAATCCACGATTTTTGACCAAAATCGGCTCAAAAATCTGTGGAGGTTTTTAGGGGTCATATTACGGGGGTTTTCAAATTATTCGAGGCAAAAGCTTATGTTTAGTAAGAAAATTCACCAAAAACACAGCATGTAAAGCCTCAAACGATTACACATGTACCGAAATGGCATAAAAGCTTCCCATGACGAGAAACGAGCGCTTATATACAACAAATGCATATCAAAATGTTTGTGGTCAATTTTTTTGACCATTGGTGTTGTTCCAAAAATGTCGTCAAAATTAGCCGAAACCGAAGTATATTATCCACTATTTTTGACCAAGAATGGCCCCGGAACAAAATCAGCCCAAATTTTTGTGGAGGTTTCTAGGGGTCATAATACTAGGGTTTTCAAAGTTTTAGAGGCAAAAGTTAATGTTTAGTTCGAAAAATTCACCAAAAAAGCATGTAAGCCTCAACCGATAACATATGTACCGAAATGGCCTAAAAATTTCCCCTGATGAGAATTGAGCTCTTATATTAACCAAAGGCATACCAAGAATGATTGTCGTAAATTTTTTTGACCATATGAGTTGTTCCAAAAATGTCGTCAAAATCAGCCGAAATCAAAGAATATATATAATCCACGATTTTTGACCAAAACCGGCCACTGAACAAAATCGGCTCAAATTTATGTGGAGCTTTTTAGCGGTCATATTATTTTGTTTTTCAAATTTTTAGAGGCAAAAGCTTATGTTTAGTTCGATAATCACCTAAACACAACATGTAAGCCTCAATCGACTACACATGTACCGAAATGGCCTAAAAAACTTCCCATGATGAGAAACGAGGGATTATATACAACAAAGGCATACCAAGAATGTTTGTGGTAAATTTTTGAGACCATTTGTGCTGTTCTAAAAATGTCGTCAAAATCAGCCGAGATCGACGGTACAGTTCAGCGTCAACAACTGACACAAAACTATATAATCCACGATACAACAACAACAACAACAACAACAACATCCAAGTCTTATTCCCAAAATGATTCGGAGTCGGCTAACATGAATCGTCGTCTAAGAACCGTCTTATGAGCACCATAAAATTTCAAAAACGTTGTGAACCATTTTGAAACATTGAAACACTTTCGGAAAGAGTTTTAGAAAGTTCTCAAAATAAGTAAAAAGTTTGAAAATGAGCGAAAAACATATAACTTTGAACACCAAGTAAGGAAAAGTTTTGGAACAAGTTAGGAAAACCAAACAAAGAAACTAAAAATAGTCAAATTTAGTCCTCCACATGGATAGCGTCTCTCCACGCCGCCCTATCCAACATCATACTCTCTTTAAGCCCTAGGAAGCTCATATCACTTCTAATCACCCTCATCCAAGTCATCTTGGGTCTTCCCCGACCCCTACTAATATTATCACTTCCCCACCCTTCTACTCTTCTAACCGGCGCGTCACTAGGCCTCCTTCTCACATTACCATACCATCTCAATCGGTTCTCCATCATCTTGTCCGCGATGAGCGCAACCCCTTCTTTCTCCCTAATAACTTCATTTCTTAACCGATCATGTCTTGTATGTCGACACATCCACCGTAGCATGCGCATCTCCGTCACACTCATCTTATGAATGTGACACTGTTTCACGGCCCAACATTCCGTGCCGTATAACAGTGCCGACCTGATTGTCGTACGATAAAACTTACCCTTCAACTTATTGGGCATTCCTCGATCACACAGGAGCCCTGTGGTATTCTTCCACTTCACCCAACCTGATCTGATCGTATGGGCCACATCTCCATCTAATTCTCCGTCCTTTTGAAGAATCGATCCCAAATATCGAAAGAAATCCGATCCCTGAACAATCTTTCCATCCAACCTGATCGTCTCTGTCTCCGTTAGCCTACTGCCGCTGAACTTACACTCCAAATATTCGGTCTTGTTTCGGCTCAACCGAAACCCTCTAGACTCTAAAGTGTGCCTCCATAGTTCCAACCTCCTCTCCAAATCCTCTTTCGTCTCTGAAATCAACACTATATCATCTGCAAACATCATGCGCCATGGTATATCATCCTGGATTGACCTCGTCAATTCGTCCATGACTATAGCAAAAAGAAACGGACTAAGTGCGGACCCTTGGTGCACTCCAATTGTAATAGGGAACTCTTCTAACTTCCCTACACTAGTCTGTACACTCGTGCTAGCTCCCTCATACATGTCCTTAATGATGTTAATATATTTTTGCGGAACTCCTTTCTTAGTTAGAGCCCACCAAAGCACTTCCCTCGGTACCTTATTATAGGCTTTCTCCAAATCAATAAACACCATATGTAGGTCCTTCTTCCTATCCCGATACGTCTCCATAGTCTGTCTTATGAGATGACTTGCCTCCATAGTAGACCTCCCCGGCATGAATCCAAATTGGTTCTCCGAAATCTCCACACTTCTTCTTAATCTATGCTCAATCACCCGTTCCCAAAGTTTCATTGTATGACTCATCAACTTGATCCCGCGATAGTTGGCACACACTTGAACATCCCCTTTGTTCTTATACAAAGGGACCAAAGTGCTCTTCCTCCACTCCACCGGCATCTTATTACCACTCCAAATCATGTTGAAAAACGTCGTCACCCATTCCACACCTTTGTCTCCTAAACACCTCCAAACCTCAATAGGTATGTCGTCTGGCCCCACTGCTTTTTTCTTTCCCATCTTCTTTAAAGCCTCACCTCTCCCTTCTGAATTCTCCGCATGAACTCCCGATTAATAATACCCGGATGAATGTCCACATTTCCAATATCATTCACTCGATCGACATTGAATAAGGTATCAAAGTACGATCTCCATCTTCCCGTAATCTCTTTATCATCAACAAGGACTCTTTGATTGACATCCTTGACGCATTTCACCCTACCAATGTCCCGAGTCCTCCTTTCCCTGATACGTGCAATTTTGTAGATATCCTTCTCTCCTGCTTGGGTATCCAATCTTGTATAGAGGTCTTGGTTCACCTTTCCTCTTGCATCTCTTACAGCTTTCTTTGCTGCTCTTTTTGCCTCCTTATACTTCTCGTAGTTCTCCTCACTTCTATCTTTCCCCAAACTCTTATAACATTTCCGCTTGTTCCTTATCGCTTGTTGCACCTCCTCATTCCACCAAGATGTATCCTTACTCGGTAGAGCTTTCCCCTTAGATTCACCGAGAACCTCTTTTGCTGCCTCTTTAACCTTATGCGACATAGTAACCTATACTGAGTCTACATCTCTTTCCACACTAGTTGACCACACATCCGTCTCATCCATCTTCTTTAAGAAAGCCTCCTCGTGCTCTCCTTCAAGTTTCCACCATTTGATCCTTGGTTCTACTTGTGGCCGCCTCTTCCCAAAGCATCCCTTAACTCTGAAATCCAATACCACCAATCTATGTTGTGTAGCCACACTCTCCCCAGGTATCACCTTGCAATCCGTAAAACTTTTGCGCCAAGCATTCCTCACCAGAAAGAAATCAATCTGACTCGCATTATTTCCGCTCCTGTACGTAACCAAGTGAGACTCTCTCTTCTCAAACCACGTGTTCATTATACCCAAGTCATATACCAATGCAAAATCCAAAATGGCCGTTCCTCCTTCATTTTTCGACCCATAGCCAAAACCTCCATGTACGCTTTTAAAACTGTGCCGTGATGATCCCACATGCCCATTCAGGTCCCTACCAATAATCAACTTCTCCCCACTAGGAACCCCTTGCACCACCTCTTCTAGCTCCTGTAACACCCCCAAATTTCCTTTCCTTTTTAAAAACATTTTTATCACGAACCAAAATACAAATAAGGAAATTCAGAGGTGTCACTTCGCACTCGAGTCAAAGACCTGAATGCAAGGAGATTTCAGAAGCCGAACTACAAATGTCTAATGATCTAAATAGCTATTACAATCCATTAATTAAAATTACAATAGTCCAAAATATGAAATATGAAATAGTCTAAGTAATATTCATGGTCTAATAACTGAAAGTTTAAATTAATTTAATCCAACTAATTCTAGTGAGTCGTCGTTCCCGCATGCATCAATCACTCCAAACCTGTGGTGGATTTAAAGCACAAAAACAACAGTTGAAAAAGTCGGTGAAATTGAGTAAGCCAACACCTCAACGTGTAGAAAACCAAAACCCTTGCCTGGATTTTGAAAACATTTTAATTTTATTTTCGAAAACCACACTTAGCACGTTATCATGTAAACCAATCATCAAGACAATTTACATCACCAGTATAGAAATATCACAGTAGCTTCAACAAGTATATAACATATCATTAATATAATCCAAATTATTCTTTTATATATTTAATGAGGAATCCATACCAAATATTATAAGTGGGATGAGCCGAATTTGTTTCCAACTGATCCAAACCATACCAATCATATATTTATAAGTGGGTGAGCCGGTTTTTACCGAATCACCAAACCATACAATTATATACGTGGGTGAGCCGAATCTTTGTCGACTCACCAAACCATTATATACGTGGGTGAGTCGGTTCTTTGCCGACCCACCAAACCATACCATACAAGACTACTAGACCTTAAGTGTTCACACCCCCTATTAAGTATTGCTAACCCAATAGAGTAGTACTAGCGCCAAGCCCACTTAAAAACCGATGCGGTGGGGCAATAAAGTGGAGTCGACGTGACTCAAACCAATAAAGTGGAGTCGATGCGACTCAAACCAATAAAGTGGAGTCGATGTGACTCAAACCAATAATCATCGTGTATCCTCATACTTTATTTATTTATTTTGTTTATAGTATCAATCATTTACACAAGCTTATATTACAATAATCATACAATCATTCATAATGCAGCCATATCAACATCAATAGCACACCCATCAATCATAATTCCAACAACATCTTTTGAATCATAAACCAAACAATATATCAATGCAATAATCCAATCCAATCCAATCAAGATATGATAATCAAAACAATAAATCGTTCTCCACCTAGCATGATACTAAGTTCTCATCCATCACACCATTCACATATAGCACATAAGTTTGAAAGGTTCTACAATTTTAAGAAGGGTTGAGCATGCTAGCTTACCTTTTTAAGCAAACGGAGACTCAATAGCATAATAATCACTAGTACTCCTCGTCTACGAACTCAGGTTCTACAATTACACAAACGACATTCCCAAATCAACACTCAATCTTACTCAACCAACTAACCAACTATATTCCTATATGTTACTATGATCCTATATGCAACATACCAAATCCAAACAACCAATTACCAATTATCCAATAATTATGATTCTATTTTAATAATTATCCAATAAATCCCAAATAACACTCAATTTTATTATAAAAATTCCCAAAGGCCTAAAATTAGTTTTAAACAGAGAATCTAAGTCATAAAAATCAATCCCTATTTATTATAATTTATTTAGGATTTATTAATACAATTTATATTATGTTTTTAAATCAAAAACGTGTTTAAATTTCATAAAATTACATAAAAACGAATTTAATCAGTTAAAATCCGAAAATCAGTTTATAATTCCCTAAATTATCATAATGTTGAGTTATTGATCATTAAAATTAATTTGGGCTAATTAACTAATTAAGAAACAATTAACCAAATTTTCCCCCAAATTGCAATTTCTACAAACTTAAACAAAACCCCAATTAAATCTCAAACTAAATTCAAGAACCCTAATTAACAGATTATAAACATACTAAAGTCATAATTTACAAAACTAATTGAACCTAATTCGAGCAATTAAGCTAATTAGTTCGAAATTCGAAATTCGAAATTAGCGAAAATCAACTCAAACAATAATCAAGATCAATTCTTTATGCATCAAACTATCCCAAATCGATTGCCCAGTACTTATAACATCTATTGAAACTGATTAAATATGATTTAGAGCACAAAACGAATTGAAATCGCTATTATTTGCAAACACACGAAAACAGGGGGAAGAAAAGGGGTGGTGGAGCGTTACCCAGTTGGAGCGAAAAGGAGAGGAGTACGGTGATGGGAAGGTGGTCGGAAGTTTCCCAGGGGCGGAGCAACAGCGTCTAGGCTGTGTTGGTGCGGCGGCGGCGAGTGTGCGTGAAGAAGAAGGACGAAACGTAGGAAGGAAAACAGAGGTTCTCTGGCTTTTTATAGAGAAGGGGGGTGTTGCGTCGTGTGATACGTGAGAGAAAGGGGCTGTGTTGTTGTTTTTTTTTTTTCCTTTTTTTTTTTTTTTTTTTGATTTCCTACTTTGGGTTTGGGTTGGGTATTTGGACCTTATATTTGGGCCAACATGTATTATTTTATGTGTGGTTGTTGTAGTAATGAGGGATGACTTAAATCAGAAGATAGAAACCCAAATTTACAAATCTGATTTTAGAAACCATCTCCGAACCCATTTTCGAAAACGACTCACAACACAACAACTAAATTCATTTTTCGCTAAAATAATCTAATTAATAATTTCAAACTATTAATATAAAATATTCCGAAATTTTGGGATATTACATCCTCCCAGAATTCCTGACGAATAGATACATCCAATCCACGATATTTCACCAAAATCGGCCACGCAACAAATTCGGCTCATATTTCTGTGGAGGTTTCTAGGGGTCATATCACTGAGTTTTTAAACGTATTAGAGGCAAAAGCTTATGTTTAGTTCGAAAAATCACCAAAAGTGGCATGTAAGCCTCAACCGATTACACATGAACCGAAATCGCCTAAAAACATCCCATGATGAGAAACGAGCGCTTATTTTCAACAAAAGCATAGCAGGAATGTCTATGATAAATTTTTGGGGCCAATTGTGTTGTTCCAAAAATGTCGTCAAAATCGCCGAAACCGATGTATATAATTCACGATTTTTGACCAAAATCGGGCACGGAACAAAATCGGCTCAAAAATCTGTGGAGGTTTATAAGGGTCATATCACTGGGGTTTTCAAAGTATTAGAGGCAAACGATTATGTTTAGTAAGAAAATTCACCAAAAAACAGCATGTAAAGCCTCTAACGATTACACATGTACCGAAATGGCCTATAAACTTCCCATAAAAAGAAACGAGCGCTTATATACAACAAATGCATATCAAAATGTTTGTGGTCAATTTTTGTGACCATTTGTGTTGTTCCAAAAATGTCGTCAAAATTAGCCGAAACTGAAGTATATTGTCCACGATTTTTGACCAAAAATGGCCCCGGAACAAAATCAACTCAAATTTTTATGAAGGTTTCTACGGGTCATAATACTGGGGTTTTCAAAGTTTTAGAGGCCAAAGTAAATGTTTAGTTCTAAAGATTCACCAAAAACAGCATGTAAGCCTCAACCGATAACATATGTACCGAAATGGCCTAAAAACTTCCCCTGTTGAGATTTGAGCGCTTATACTAACCAAAGGCATACCAAGAATGATTGTCATAAATTTTTGTGACCATATGATTTTCCAAAAATGTCGTCAAAATCAGCCGAAACCGAAGGATATATATAATCCACGATTTTTGACCCAAACCGGCCACTGAACAAAATCGGCTCAAATTTATGTGGATCTTTTTAGGGGTCATATTATTGGGATTCAAATTTTTGGAGGCAAAAGCTTATGTTTAGTTCGAAAATCACCTAATATAGCATGTAAGCCTCAACCGATTACACATGAACCGAAATGGCCTAAAACTAACCTTCCCATGATGAGAAACGAGGGATTATTTTCAACAAAAGCATACCAGGAATGTTTCTGGTAAATATTTGGGACCATTTGTGGTGTTCCAAAAATGTCGTCAAAATCGCTGAAACCGAAGTATATAATCCACGATTTTTTACCAAAATCAGCCACGGAACAAAATTGGCTCAAAAATCTGTGTAGGTTTTTAGGGGTCATATTACTGGGGTTTTCAAAGTATTTAGTGGCAAAAGATTATGTTTAGTAAGAAATTTCACCAAAAAACAGCATGTAAAGCCTCAAACGATTACACATGTACCGAAATGGCCTATAAACTTCTCATGATGAGAAACAAGTGCTTATATACAACAAATGCATATCAAAATGCTTGTGGTCAATTTTTGTGACCATTTGTGTTGTTCCAAAAATGTCGTCAAAATTACCCGAAACCGAAGTATATATTATCCACGAGTTTTGACCAAAAATGGCCCCGGAACAAAATCAGCTCAAATTTTTGTGGAGGTTCATAGGGGTCATAATACTGGGGTTTTCAAAGTTTTAGAGGCAAAAGTTAATGTTTAGTTCGAAAAATTCACCAAAAACAGCATGTAAGCGTCAACCGATAACATATGTACCGAAATGGCCTACAAATTTCCCCTGATGAGAATTGAGCGCTTATATTAACCAAAGGCATACCAAGAATGATTGTCGTCAATTTTTGTGACCTTATGAGTTGTTCCAAAAATGTCGTCAAAATCAGCCGAAACCGAAGGATATATAATCCACGATTTTTTACCAAAATCGGCCACGAAACAAAATCGGCTCAAATTTATGTGGAGCTTTTTAGGGGTCATATTATTGGGTTTTTCAAATTTTTAGAGGCAAAAGCTTATGTTTAGTTCGAAAATCACCCAAAACAGCATGTAAGCCTCAGTCGACTACACATGTACCGAAATGGCCTAAAAAACTTCCCATGATGAGAAACGAGGGATTATATACAACAAAGGCATACCAAGAATGTTTGTGATAAATTTTTGAGACCATTTGTGTTGTTCCAAAAATGTCGTCAAAATCAACCGAGACCGAAGTATATAATCCTCGCCAAAATCGGCCACGGAACAAATTCGGCTCATATTTTTGTGGAGGTTTCTAGGGGTCATGTTACTGGGTTTTTCAAAGTATTAGAGGCAAAAGCTTATGTTTAGTTCGAAAAATCACCAAAAGCGGCATGTAAGCCTTAACCGATTACACATGAACCGAAATCGCCCTAAAAACTTCTCATGATGAGAAATGAGCGCTTATTTTCAACAAAAGCATAGCAAGAATGTTTCTGGTAAATTTTTGGGACCATTTGTGTTGTTCCCAAAATGTCGTCAAAATCGCCGAAACCGAAGTATATAATCCACGATTTTTGACCAAAATCGGCCACGGAACAAAATCGGCTCAAAAAGCTGTGGAGGTTTCTAGGGGTCATATTACTGGGGTTTTCAAATTTTTAGAGGCAAGGCAAAAGCTTATGTTTAGTTCGAAAATCACCTAAAACAGCATGTAAGCCTCAACCGACTACACATGTACCGAAATGGTCTAAAAAACTTCCCATGATGAGAAACGACGCTTATATACAACAAAGGCTTACCAAGAATGTTTGTGGTAAATTTTTGAGACCATTTGTGCTGTTCCAAAAATGTCGTCAAAATCAGCCGAAACTGAATTATATAATCCACGATTTTTGACCGAAAATGGCCCGGAACAAAATCAGCTCATATTTCTATGGAGGTTTCTAGGGGTCATATTACTGGGGTTTCCAAAGTTTAGAGGCAAAAGTTTATGTTTACTTTGAAAAATTCACCAAAAACAACATGTAAGCCTCAACCGATAACACATGTACCGAAATGGCCTAAATTGGAGCTCACAAATGCGCTGTTATGAGCTAACGAGTTTCTCTTTTTTCTGCTGAACTCGGAGAAGAGGATGGAAGAGGAACGAGCATTTATATTCAACAAAGGCATAGCAAGAATGTTTATGGTAAACTTTTGAGACCATTTGTGTTGTTCCAAAAATGTCGTCAAAAGAAGCTGAAATCGAATTATATAATCCACGATTTTTGACCAAAAATGGCCCGGAACAAAATCGGCTCAAAAATCTGTGGAGGTTTCTAGGGGTCATATTACTGGGGTTTTCAAATTTTTAGAGGCAAAAGCTTATGTTTAGTTCGAAAATCACCTAAAACAACATGTAAGCCTCAATCGACTACACATGTACCGAAATGGTCTAAAAAACTTCCCATTGTGAGAAACGAGCGCTTATTTTCAACAAAGGCATAGCAAGAATGTTTATGGTAAATTTTTGTGATCATTTGTGTTGTTCCAAAAATGTCGTTAAAATCAGTCTAAACCAAAGTATATAATCTACGATTCTTGACCAAAATCTGCTACGGAAGAAAATCGGCTCAAATTTCTGTGGAGGTTTATGGGGGTCATATTATTGGGTGTTTCAAAGTATTAGAGGCATTAAACAAAGGTATACCAAAATTGTTTGTAATAAAGTGTTGAGAACATTGGTATTTTTCAAAAATGTCTTTAGCGTCGGTCAAAAATTAATCCATGGTTTTTGACGAAAACTTTGAGGGAACCTAATCGGTTCCAAATTATGTGGAATGCCTAGAGGTTATATTATTTGGTTTAGCAAACTACTAAGGCCAACAACCTATGTTTGGTTCACAAAATCAACTGAAAATGCATACTAGCCTCAGCCGCTGAAATAATCTGAAATAGCTTAAAAACTTCCTCTTAGAGAAAAAGACGGTTATATTCAACAAAATTACACCAAGAAAATATGTGGTAGATGTTTGAGAACAGTTGTGTACTTTCAAAAATGTCGTCAAATTAGCCAATAATCTGCGGTTTTTGAACCAAAATAGTTTTGGAACAAAAACGATTGAAATTAATTTGGAAGTCCCTAGGCATCATACCACATGGCTTACCAAAATACTAGAGCTAAAAACCTATGTATGTTATGTGCAATATTTCTCATCGATGAAGAACATTTCGGAAAATTGTGTTTTTATGTCCCTTCATTTGTTGCAAGTTATAGTCCTACTCATTGTTATTATGGTGACCTTTTAATAAGTAAATTTTCATTCGGATATCAAACAAACCATGCGGAACTTACACTCTTTAGAGCAACTTTGATGGTAAAAAAGAATGACCGTTAAAGATATAAATTGCTCCGTTTTACCTCTGAAAACATTTTAGTCCGAAAAAAAAAAAAAGTACAAGGAAGAAATGTGCCAATAAATTTACAGCATTTATATATGGAGTCTTTTTATACGGTAAAAAGAAGCCGAAAAGCCTGTCTTAATATAACGTATTGGTACAAAATAGCAGACACTGACATCCGAAGTTTTGAGCATCCATCTTTTAGAGGTACATTTTAGTACACTACAGTATATTACAACAATCTCACCAGCATATACAAAATGTAAACCAGAGTTGCAAGAAAAGCGCAACTCTTTCTATCTTACCCGATGGGCAATTGACATCTGCTCTTATTGCTTGACTCGAGCCTCTCAGGACCTTTAGAGAACAAGCACCTCTAGGTCGTCCAAGGCACAGGGTATGTTCCATTTTGTACAATTAGAAACGAACATCAAATTGTCCCCTGTCTGTAGTTCACTGTGCTACACCGTTCTTCTTGAACAGTGCGTAGGCATCACTATATATTGCTACTACGTTTGAGAACACTGCAAGAACGATCATCAAAATGGATAACGATTTTTCTTTGGTTGTGGCAATGGCATAGCGGTCCCTGAAATATCAATGCAACGAGAAGTGAGGTTGGCATTTGAGTCAGGTATATGTTGGTATCCAAATAAACAACACAAAGGTTATGATACTGAGATATGGGATGCCAAACTATAACTATCGTCCCCATATTTTCAGACATCACATCGACATGATGCTCTGATTCAGACAAGCAGTTGTAGTTTGAGTAAGGAAGATCAGAGTTTCCTTGGCACACTTAGATCAAAGTTTTGATGATGTAAGTCATACTGATCCAGAAATAATCAACACATAATGAAGAATCTCTAGACAATAAAACCATAGCAGCAGATAAAAAGAATATCAAAATGCAGAATCCAACAAAGGCATCTAATTGTACAAGCTAAGAAAGCATTGGGTACAAATTTCTTTCCTATCCATGCAAGTCACATCACCGCAAAATTATATAGCAAAGCTTAACAGACTTCAAGAAGCACACATACACAGTATTGATCAAGTCATACCGCATGCTCAAAGAACCGAAGTTGCACAAATTACAAACATATAGAAGCAATGGATTGAGGACTTCTAGTAATACTCAATTTGAAAGCATGCATGCATTTTTTTTTAAGTTTTATCAAGAAAAGTTTTCAACTCAACCCTCACACTCATGATCGATCACCAAGATGCAGAAAGCATGAAAATCAGAATATACGGCCAATGCTGCCAGCCTCTTAGAAACACAATTAACAGTCAATGTGGGGGCGGAGAGGTCACGAAATTAAATTTCAGCATAAATAGAGAGAATAACATAAGTACCTCAAGGTAATAGAAGCAGGAAAGATGAAGCCAAGACAAACTGCAGCAGTTGCTCCAGTAAATTGGAAAGCGTCCCAGATACTAGGAATGAAAGTTGCTCCCAGAAATATAAGACAAATAAGCACAGTAGTAACCAAAGCAAATCTCTTGTTGTCAGAAACCAGAGGACCTGACGAGGGAAAGCAGAGGCCATCGATGTTGAGCCTCAATGGATAGAAGACAATTGGGAAAACAAGCATCAAGTGTGCAGCATAGCTGACACGAACAGCATCATTCAGCACACTACCATATGGTATTCCAAGGTCTGTATCAAAGTTCGCAAGAACATCATCTAGTGTTCCATCAGCAAACAGAAGGAACCCAAATAAGCTTGTCATTACGTACACCGATGAACAAAGACCAAGTGCTGTGCGAACAACTCCTTTAATTTGAGTACAGTCCTCGAGTTCATTATCTATTGAGTGAACTGCAAAATTCAGAATGGACAACCACATCAACCACAATTGTGTGTATCAGAAAGCTTCAGTAAAAAAGAAACGCAGCATAACTATTTTGTCTACACTGACATCCCATCAAACTGTTTTGTTATCTGAAGACATTAATCACATTATAGTCAATCAATTATCAGTGACGTCTCCTTATGCAACAACAACAGCTTCCATACCAGTGTACATAGTTTCAAATAAAAACTTCCAGTTCACGTGAACGTATGCAGGTCTTACCAACCAGACAAATAAACTCCTACCTTTACAGAAGACATGCCTACTATTCGTGTAACCCCTAGGTATCTCACTTTTTACCAGCCCCATAAGCTTGTTACTTTTTACTGACCCATAAGTGAGAAAAGCACTGAGAATATAGTGGTGGACATACCATTGTAGTGACAAATGTATGCTGTGACGAGAACAGGTACAACAGTAAAAAGTTTCCAGAATGAAGTCATATCCGTTACGTCGGGAAGTAATCTAGGCATCATCACGGTCCCACTGGCCAGCTTAATAACAGCGATTCCCACCATGATTACAAGAAACACAAAGGCCAGCCCAACCGATAGTGCAGACGTATAGCTCAGAGAATCTGTAACACATACAATCACGTAATCAGTATGGCACCTACCATACTACTGAAAACATATGATGCGAAAAAAAAAATCTGATTTTGTTTCCATCAAGCTAGATTAAAAAGCAACCTAAACTTCTAACTTGAGAGCCACACAAGAAACTCCCTGTGTCCATTTCACTAAAGTTTGCTGCAAAAGCTTATCCTACATAGACTGCTTCTAGAAAACAACCATGTATATACACATGCCAAATGAATAAACCAGGGCCATAGTTTAATATCAGTACAAATGACCCGTAACTCCAGTAAGGCAGTAACTACACTGAGCATCTCATGTTAGCCTATACGGAGCATCTCATGAAATTCCACAGGCTGCGAAATATAAGCCATCTACTGATAGTAAATTAATCTATTAATCAATGTATACAAGACAATAGTTTGACGGCTTACCAATACGCTTAAAGCAAGCTAATGGAGCAAAGACGCAGAGTGTTGTGACCAGAAGAACAATTAATCTCCCATTCCACCACTGACTTCCAAACCAACCTTCCAGCACACCGGCATGATGCATTCCACTGGAAGATGTGCCCGACAGTACATCACCTTCAAAAAAAGAGCCACATACACAATTCTTAGAACACTTCACTTACACAAATTAGATAGCACACCCATTTCAAAGTACCATACTTCAAGAGTTAAAGCTTATGGTACTCAAGCCCTTCAATTACCCGTGTCTTCGACACTTGACAGTTTAATTTAGGCCAAACAGGCAAAGACATGATTTTTCAGTTTTCTTTAGGGAAAATGGCCAAGTACTTAGTCCCAACATACACCCATCTTTGATACTAGTAAAAAAGCGCGAGCAACATAACTTAAAACCGACACTTTGACAGTCTAAAACACCTCCAACACCATCTTACAACACTACAGTTGCAACTGAATCATTTAGTCCTAAAATTACCAATTCAACTGACCAAGTTAAAAACCCATTAGTCAATTCAGTTGCAAGTACTTAGTCCCCAACATACACCCATCTCGGATACTAGTACACAAGGGCGAGCAACACAGCTTAAAACCGACAATTTGACAGTCTAAAACACCTCCAACACCATCTTAGAACACTACAGTTGCAACTGAACCATTTAGTCCTAAAATTACCAATTCAACCAACCAATTTAAAACCCATTAAACAGAAGAAACATTCCAATTTCCAAACAAGATACCAATATAAAAACATAAACAAAACACAGCAGCAAGAAGAAGATATCAAAGCGTATAGAACAAGAAACAGAAGATAAACATACCTATAATAATCATATAGACAATGAGAACACCAATGTTATTAACCATAACACAAACTTGTAGCATAATTCTACCAACTTTCCCAAAAGAATCCTCCATAACACCACCATAAGAGGTAGAATTCCCAGCCCTACTAAACTTGAGCAACATCTCAATTGATCTTTCAGTCAACAAAGCCATAAAAATGATCATAAACATCCCAAGTCCAAGACCCAAAACCTTCATAGTTGCTGGTAAAGCCATAATCCCAGCACCAACAATTGTAGTTGACAAATTAAACACTGCCCCAGAAAATGAAGCCCCATTAAACTCATCAAACCCTTCAGCTTCTTCTTGACGCTTTGTGGGCAACAAGGGGGCATTTTCATCAGGTACTTGCTTCACTTTCTTTGATTTTCTCTCTCTTCTTGGCTCCATATTCACAATTGTCATCCTCTTTTCTTTAATTCACTGATTATAATTTATAAAATCCCCCCAAAGTTTCAAACTTTATGATAAAATTCAGTGACTATAATCTTTAAAACCCCCAAAGTTTCAAACTTTATGATAAAATTCAGGGTGAATATCTGTTTATTTGATTTTGGTATAATCTTCTGTGATTGGTATCCAAAAAAATTACTGCGAAATTCACCCAAAAATCTTCAATTTACAGAAATAGAAAGAAAGAGAAAAGATTGGGTTTTTTTTCCCAGTAAAAAAAATCAAGTAAAACCCCCCAAAAGAATTGGGATACAACCCCAGAAATGAAGTACAAATTTAGTTGTAAAATTACAAAGAATTAAAGACCCAAAAAAAATGGGGAAGAAAGATTTTAAGGTAAGAAAGATCGGAGATTCGAAATGAGAAGATTTTTCTGAATGATTTTGGGGTTGAGCTTGATTTTATAGAGATAAGAATTCGGGGAATTATAAAACAAGAAAGTTTTGGTACGCAATCTGAAAAATTAATAATTGAGACTCAATTTCATGGAGTATCACAGGTGATTATAATATGTCTTTGCTTCTTTTTGTTTGTTTATGGTCGTCACGTTTGTTGAATTATGGACGCACTTAATTTGGGACGGAGAAAACTTTATTAAGAAGTTTAATTTGGAATAAATTGTTATCCGTAATTTGAAGACCATTTTACTATAAGATGGTCGAAAATGGAGTTTGAAGAGTAAATTGTAAACATTTTTGAAACTTAAAATGGAGATGTGATGTCATAAAGAATTACGTTAAGGTGAAACCTAGCTGAATGAAAGTACACAGAATAAAAATCGGACTCCCCGAAATTATACAAGAACATAACTCATATGCCAAAAACATGTGTAACATGCAATTATAAGATCGGCCGACACTAAAGCCTGTTTTGGGCACAATTGTAAACTTTTTGAAACTTAAAATGGAGATACGAAATCTCATGGTACTTTATGTTAGGGTGAAACTTAGCCGGATGATGATTATATGAAAGGAAACTCAACTCTCTAGGACAATACAAGAACGTGAAGTTTGTAGAATTTTACATTTTTGTATTACGAGTACAATTTTTGTGCAACAATATTTGGTAGATGTATGAATTGTGATTCTATAATTTCATTACGGCGTCAAGAAAATGAGGAACTTATTCAAAAAATACATTTACGAATTACGTTTTTTTTTTTTTTTTTTTTTTTTTTTTGTAAATACATTTACGAATTATGATTCTATACTTTCATTACAGCCTACGAGTATGTAGTAATTAAATGAGCATTTACTTAAATACATTACATTTTTTTATTCAAAAAATACACATAATTATTACTTTAACCAACTAATGTATACTACGCTACTACTATTATAGTCCTCCTATCCAATAGAGGAGACGATGTCAAAGCCAAACAACGAACGTACCTAACATAAAGTGATAAACATAAAATTAGGGTACGCCTCTTTAGTATATTCATATGCAAGATTGACCAATCATAGGATTTGTACTAATCTTATAAACGGACCAAAATCCCTTTTTCTTTTCTTTAGTGAAAACATTCATAAATGATGGAGTATATTCATATGAACATGACTTAGCTTAGCCAGATGTTCATTAATTAATTAACGTATATGCTCCGCATTTTGCAATAAAAATGTTAACTTATCTTGAAAAACAAAGACCAAGTCTTTAGTTTTTAATTTGTCATAAACTTGTAGTATTATCTTCATTCTTTTGAAGGGACTATATCTTCATTTTGATGAAGCCTAGAGTATAAAGCATCATGTATACTCCTAGTACATTTCCATTATAAAGGCTTAAATTATAAGCTTATAGTGAAGATAGAAATCGATTATCATTAATTTGAGGTCCGAGATATCGAATTTTATTATCATTATTATTGTTATTATTATTATACACGAACAACATGCCAATGCGGACAAGTCAATCATTCTCAATGCTAGCTCAGCCACGAAATGTGCTAAACATACATGATCATCATATAAGAAAAACTAAGGTGATTCATAACCATGTATGTATCTTATTCTATTCATAATGCTTGTCGTATAAGCTTCTTTGTCAGCAATTAATCAAACTACTAGTTTATGCTTGATTAATTAGTGGCCATTAATGCTTAAGCAAATCCTTATTTTATTGCTTGTTTTTAACCTTTGATTAGAGGCTGTCATCATGGGACATGCTTATAGATTTTGATTTGAAAACACACTATTCCTAGGTAATAAAGAACCATAAGATATCGATATTTGTTTCACTTTTCTAATCACTTTTCTGTTTAAAGTGATATCGTGACACTACACCGTTAGATGGTAAATACGCCCTCCATTTCATTAAATTGTTTACGTTGGACCGAGTTTTGTGAGGACCCAACGCAAATAATTGAATGAAATAGAGGGAATAGATGAACTCAAATTCGGTATCATCCATTTCTACGACCAAGAGATCAGTAGATATAGTAGGCTCAAAACATATAAGAGTAACATACAATTTTTTTTTCTTTTTGTCTGTTTGCATCTTCTCCATTAAGTTAAATTCGAATCGAACACGATCATCACATATTAAAAGACGAAAATGGGAATCCCGGTGGCTATCCAATTAACTATTTTATGCATAAAATCGAAACAGCGCGAATACACAATGCAGTGTGATTGCCATATCAGCCTTTCGTGTGTTTTACTGTGTATGAGGTAAGCATGTGATGTGGCAGTAATTGGCTATACTTCCCTATCAAAGGGACGACTGACGATGGCAGTGGGATGCGGTGCCAAGCAGAAGCTGACCCTTCGATTGTGACCCTTAATTACTTTGTTCAAGTTTCTTTTGCATCTCAGCTAACTTGATTGATAAAGTTTGTAAGTAATATCTAGAGTCGGGGGTAAAAGTTTGAAAAATCATTCACATCACTTTCGATTCTTTTGAAGGAAAAAGTGAACCGTCATGCTCTAAATATATCGAAAATTGAGAGTAAAAACACGAGGGTAGTAAAGAGGGAGGCTACCTACCTTTCCCACCTCCAGCCTCGAGATCGAAATGGTTTGAACCATTCATGCCTTCCCATAACTTGAGATATTCGGGTCGTAACAAGTTCCAAAACATAAGGGAACATTAACTTAAATTACAGAGAGGCCTGAGGCCACAGGCGATCTGGTCGTTCAATGTTTACAAGGAGATTGAACCAGAGGCTTCTTCAGCAAGCCTCATACATATACAATCGGTTTTCCATACCGGCAGTAAGATGGCATTTTTACAAAGCAACGGAAGGCCAGTACTTCTATCGACGAGGTTTATATATACATACACGGCTAATATTTGGCGCGCCTTATCTGACAGAAGTAACTTTCTATACATAATCATACACAAAATCACCTCTATAGGACCTGATTGTACACATCGGTCAGCGGCTGTATAAAATGTGGAGTCATTTAGTCGGCAGCTCTGCTATAAAACAATGAGATCAGCCAACCAGCCGCGGCTCAGCTGCTCAGGTCTTCGATTCAAGCAGCGTGTTGTCTTGGGTGTTACTGCAATCCCCAGAACCATTCTTTCACGGACAATACCACAATAAAATGCTGCTGAAAGAAACTGAAAGACCTTCACCATGAACTCCCGTAAAGGAGCTTTCAAGGTATAATCAGAGCCATATGAATACCCAGCAACAAAAGGTCATCTCTATACTTGTAAGCAGGTGGCATAGAAGTCGATGGCAGTTGCAGGCTTGCAGATTAGTGACGCAGTTGGAGTGACAGCGCAGTTACAATCCTGGTAGCATGATCACAATCGGCTCAACATCCTAAGATGGGAACAGCGTATTTGGAAATACTAGTCGCTCCCTTATTTGGCTCAGTTGAAAAAGTACGGAGAATCCAGAACTTCGCTCAAATCAAAGTCTCCTCGGTCAGGCAAAGGAGGAAAGGGTAAAGTGGGAAAAGAGTGCTGGAAACTCTCCAATAACTGTAAATGATAAGAGCACAACAGAAGAAGGAAAAACAAAAATCAATTTGAGACAGAGCAGCAAAATTATCATGATTCCCAATTTTAACTACCAGCTACAAGAACATTTAAACCTTGCTTGAAATCAAGTAATCGTTGGTGAAAATGAAAGGCAAAAAACGTACATTAGCTGTTAAGATTTGTGAATAAAAACCAATCAACAAGAATAGCATGTGGGTACCATAAAAGAAAAAATAAAGGTATGTGGGAAGGCCTTCCCACCTAAGATTCTAATTCCACAATGTTATGTGGTAGTGAATAATTTTGAAATGCACGCAGTAAAGTGATTTACATCGAAAATTTTCTACCAACATTGCGCACAACATTTCACTGATTTACTATCACAAACCAAACATATCGCTAATGTTTTACCTCTCAACTATATACATCACAAATGTTTTCTTCAGCGAAAACATAGTTTTCAGTTTTCAACAGTGTAGATGTTTAAAAAAAAAGGGATCATAAAGTTAGAAAAACAACATCAAGTACACTTACATTTTCCAATATTGGTTGCTCATAAAGTTCTACGAATTTCTCACGAAGTATCCGGTTCATTTGATCAACGTCGCATGCATGTGTCCAATACGAGTCATGAACTCCTACAGTCATTATAGTACAAGAAAATCTGAGAATGTAATGAGATAAGAAGACAAAAGAGAAACAATTTTGTGCGACAATCAGTCAAGCATGTATATCTACATAATTAAGCCAAAGTAAGAAGAGTAATTGGAAACCTGCGAAATTCAGGCCTGAATTTTTGCAAGCAAGTGCAGTCATCATCATATGTGAACCATCAAGGGAGTGAACAAAATTTGGTGGGAAGGCTGTTCTTTGCCGCTTAATCATAATCTGTAACACAAAGAAGAGTCCACAATTTGCAACCTTTAGTATCCAACAAGAAAGATTGCTCCCTTATGCTTTGGTTAATTTCATGGTCACTGTGTGATCCCACGACATTAGATCTTTCGAATAATCACATTTGTACCCTCTTAAGTGCTCTTTATCATTAAGACTGCAACAGCAGGAGGAAGCCCCAAACAGCAGTAAAACAACAGCTATGTTGGCATAAGCACAAGTACGAGCATCGAATAAATGAATTGGTTGAAAACTCATAGACTAAGTAAATTGTTAACAAACATGTGACTGCTTTGTTCAGATAAGGAGCATCTCTGCGATGATAATTCTCTCCTGTTTTCTTATTCCAAACTAGTATATTCACAGAACTCAGAACTTCACCATCCGATAACTGTGCGAAATGAAAATAGCAGTACCTTTTCAGATTCCCTCTCTAGCGTCAACATTTGTAAGGATGTTCTGATCTGCATCACAATGTAACCAAGATCATTACAGAATTCTACCAAATAAATTAATTAAATAAAGAAAAACACAAGAAATGAGATCCCATACAAGATGCCTGCCCTTTTGGCAGTAAGGTTGCACAACAGGAAGACCCATGGGTGTTGTCCACCTGACGGGCTGATTCTCGGTTGCTATCAACTGCACGAAGCTCAAAAAAATATCAGTCAATGAGGTTTCTACCAAACTTTAATGCATTACACAACCAATACGTATGTGCGTGAAATTCGAGAACGGACATCAGATAAGTGCATTAGTTCACGTATGTGGTATGAACACTACATTAAATAAGACTGAACTCTTTATAGTTAATCACTGGGTTCAATTTTTGGTATTCGAATGAGGGGTGAATAGGTAGGCTGTGACTGTGTGACATGAGCAAATGAACCATTTTGCTGCCATCTTTTTCAAGCTTGATACTTCTTCCATAAAACAGTACACTTAAGCAGTCACGGTGTTGCGATGGTTGGAGCATCATTACCAGGTTTGAATCCTCCTAACAGTCAATACTTCTATGTCGTAAAAGCCTACTGGATGGTGGTCTCATGCTGCTGGGGCAGAGATGGGCCTGATATCTCTCATCAACAGCACTAAAACTTCCAACTGAATTCTTGTTGTTAACTCAGGCATATAAACAATGGTATTGGTCTTGGTGACTAAATTTGTGCCCAAAGACAGATGAGCACCAAAATTTCCTCCCCAGTCCCCCACCATATTCCTTAAAAATTGGAACTGGGACGCTCCAAGTTCTAGGTGAAGCCGTGGAGGTCTTACCAACAACCCTAAGTTCCATCCAAGAGTGTATACCCATTATTACAAACCCAAAATCATCCCAACACAGCCAAACGTGCAGTCACAATAAGAATAAGGTATTTAGTGTACATCGAACAAACCTTAGCACATTCACCAAGCCAGCTCATTATACCACGGGCGGCTTGAAACATCTCCCCTAATGCAGTCAATGTGGTCTGTCCATGAAATAAGCAGAAATTCTTTCAGTAGGGGTTAGAGACATGGCTTGGAGAGCTCAAAGCTTTTAACAAATGTAGCCTCTAATATATCTACAAATAAAGCTCATAGTCACTCTGAAACACACCCTTGCAGCATAAGAAGCTGCACCAAAGAGCTCCTGGTCATCATTGAATACGCCACGTTCCTTCAACCTCCTTTTGATCTGATCTCTGGCACCAATGTAAGTGACACCATATACTGACGTCATGACTGTCTGCTTTACCAATTTTCTGTCCACCTATGTTATGCATGGAACATATTGGAAACATTACTAGGTTATACATGTTAACCAACGGGTCCATTATTAATCATGTTAGATTACAAAAAATAGTCTACTAACCTGGTTGAGAAGCCGCTTTGCATGTACTGCTTCAGGAAAACCTTCAGGATCTTTCTTTGCGTCAGTTTGTATAATAGCAAGAACCCTGCACCAAACAGTTTTCGCCTATCAGATTGCCAATTGCTTCCACATATATTTTTATCAGTCTACCTGAACAAAACCAAGCATGAGCAAGTTAATGCTCTCACCTTTCAGCTATGCCTGAATAAACATCTGCAGGTTTTACGCCAGCAACAAGGTTCACAGCAGCAGCTCCCAGCTGAAACCAAAAATTTGTATGAGTAGAAAAGTACAAAAATCAACTGCCATCAACCCAGAAGTCTTCAGCTAGCCCTCCTTTGGTTCATGGATAACTCCCTTGGCATATTTTAATTACTAACCATCTCATACTCATTACTGAAAACTCTGCCTACAAGTTCAATTATCTCAGCCAGCCTATTCTAGTTTTCATCTATCTAGTTCTACTAAAACAGAAGCCACTAGGACACGTGGCATCCAATGGCTACACATTTTCCCGCTAAAATTTTTGTTCCTAATAACATGGTTTTTAATAATTTTGTTCCTATTAATTTGCTGCAAATTCTAACAACTCTAAGTTAATAATGAAAAAACAACTAATAGCTAGGGCCTTCTATTAACAAAAAAAAAAAAAAAAAAAAAAAAAAAAAAAACTTTAATATGTTCCTAATAATTTTCTACGCTAAATTTATGAGACCATTTCAACCAAATATATATATGGAGTATATCCCAAAATTTTGCTCTTCTTTATCTACTTTACAATCAAAATTTGTCCTCTTACTCACTGATGTAGTGATTAACCATTTCAATGGCTAAAGACTCGCTCAAATAGAGGTAACTAAAGGTCACTATTCTTTTCTTTTTGTGTTCTTATTTATTTGTGTAATCTTCTAATGCAAATTTCATCTCTATTTCTAAGTCATGGGATTGTAAAGTCATTGAAATTTTGAGTTGGTAAATAAATTTGCCATAATACAAATGTTCTCTTACTAATATTCATACTTAGAGATACATTCACGCACACACACTTTGATGAGATTGCATTTTATCAACTGCAAATTAAAGTCGTACGTATACATGATAGCTAAGCTATTCAGTTTTTTTTTTTTTTAAAAGAAGACCTTGAAATTTTGAGTCGGGAAATAGATTCGGGTATATAACTACGTTTCGAACGCCAACAATATAAATCTGTTTTACCAAGACAAAGTTAAGCTAGACGTGTTGCCGCACGTTACGATATTAAAACTTTTGGCTACACATTTCCGTGCATAGCACGGGTATTATACTAGTTGAAACAATAAGATGATCCAGTCAAACCATCAACCCAGTGCAGAAGCCTCCCACAAGGGGCAGGGTTGCAATGTAAATGGGTTGTCAAACATAGCACTCAACTGTAAATCCAGAAAGCTGTTCCATCGGATGCTAATACTAAAACCATCAATTTACTAGTTCCCTCATAGGAATTGAACAGGAAAAGCTCAGCAACATCTTTCATCCACTCATTCCAATAGGATATCAAAATTTCACATTAAAGGTATGAAAATATAGAATATACCTTATCTCTACCAAGAGCAGCATAGTGCTGTAAACCATTGCATGAACCATCCTGTTGCAGCAAAAAGAAAAGCGTCACGTTTCACATGCCAACTAATACCAATTAAAACCATCATGAGCCTGATTAAGGTTTCTTTACTTTGGTTGGGGGGCAGGTGTTAAAGAGTCGTTGAAGATTAAAAGTGACATTAAAATGAGGTAGGGAACACTAAAATCATTAAAATAGAATTATTATGTTTCCAGCATTCATTACTCCAAATTTACTTAAGTGAGTTTTGTTGTTAACAAAGAGAAGAAGTTGCTTCCATTTGTTTTCTGTTCCATTTGTTAACAAAGAGAAGATAGGATATCATTATAATCAAAAGGACATTATGCTTTATTCCATTACATCCCAAAGCCAAGGAATGATTAGTCATTGGCTCCATTGGAAATGAAATGACCTTCCAAATTTCAATAATGTGTTCAAAATAGGACCACCTGGGTCAGCCCTTGTTAGTAAGCAGCCTTAACCCGGGATAATATCAACCCCCCCTCCCCCCCCCCCCCTCAAGTGGTAACTTTACTTATGGTTTTTCACTGACATGATCATAAGGGGTTCTTGGCAGGGCATAATGAAAGCAGAAGGTACTAAACCAACTAAATCAACAACATCATTACCCCAACGCCTTAATGGCTCCCGCCATAAGGCGGGGTAACGGGGTTTCCCCAACTAAACCATTCACCAAAAAACAATTATTTACAAATATAAGTTAGTCACAAGCTCACCTGATGAACTGGTATATGTGAAATAAATGCCTCAGGGGACGGACTTCTCAATGCTTCAGCTAGATCAATGCATACAGCCAAACACTGGAAAGGATCTTCAGCTTCTAACCACCACCGCCTTCCTTCCAGTGGCTTATCCGCCGAGTCAAATATATCATCCAAATGATTCTCAGTAAATGATATCCGTCCCTCAAGAGGCAATTTATCAACACCACCAGCATATAGATTAGCCAAGTGGATTTTCAGCCAATGCAATCCTGATTTTCCAAGAGGGCGCCCCTCAGCAAATTCTAAGATACCTCGACACATGTCAGATCCTAGGTGATTCAAGTTTGGGTGCATGGGGTATGCACGACCACGAAAGTCAACATTATGAGGGTAGAAGAAGCCTTCTTCATCCTTCATTTTCCGAGCAACCTGATCAAATATATCAAACGAATGCTATCAATCAAGCTGCTATTAGACTGCATGTAAAGTAGAATGCCCAAAGAAAGTGTCACCAACCGCAAGTTTGAGTTCTACATCACACCGCAGAGAATGTCGTTCTCGATTCTCCTTCTTCACTGATCTCACCTTCCACTTCCATTTCTTAAGCTGGGATTCATCTTCTGTCTCTGGCTTTTCAGGCAAAGGAACCTGCATGAGAAAGAGACCATGACAATTGAAAAAACAAAGATAAAATGGTGTCAAACGTAAGGTAGGGTTGATATCAATGATAAAACACGAGCATGAAAATGTATGCAGTCAAACTTCAGAGAACAATTAACAAACTCACATCATCACGATCAACCAAGTCAGCCAAGCGGCCTCCAGTAGCCCAAATCCTATCAACTATACTGAAAACCTTTGTATTTATCCTCCATTTCGTGCTTCCAAGAGTATCCAAGGCCTACAGAAATGTCAGAGAATTTTAATTTTGGTTGTACAAACCGATTGCAGCAACTTCTCTCCAGCCTCTTTCTCCGCGATGAGGTGTATATTATGAGATTACTACAGATAGCCCCAAAGTATTATCAAATGGTGAACAACCATTGTTCTACTGACCTCATAAACCAATTCCAGCTGTTGCCCTGGAGCTCTTTTAACTGCTTCACGTTGATGTTTGGATCCATGAGTTCGCATGACAAATGATCGCAAAACCAAGTATGCACCTTTGTCGTAACTAAGACAAAAAGACCATACAACAATTAGGGGTATTTTTGGCCCTTTTGAGAAATCTGATACGAATACCAATACATGCTCATGGATGCAAACAACCCAATATCTCATAGCGCATCAGCAAGAGTGTAAAAAGGCACACAAGTTGAGTAGGATTACAAAGACGCATGAAGTAGACAGAAACTTATGGACATCATACCCTGTCCATTTTTCTGGTGGCACCAGCATGGGCATATACGGTATCACAATGTGCCTCGGCTGCAAGAATACAAAACATCACTGCGGGGTAAGAGTGGGACTTTAGATCATCCTGAGAACTAGTAAGGCTGTCTCTAAGACAGTTACATGAACTTCACCGGCAACTAATCAAATAACGTGTAAGCAAAGCATTTACAAACTAAAAAGATCAAATTTGAAACTTACAGTTTTCTCTAGACCTTTAATTACTTCTGGGTCACATTCAATAACTCCATATCTTCGGCTGGTTTTCCTGCACGATCAAATAATACGGCCATTATAGCTATGCCACCAACATACAGACAAGAATACAAAATTTAACGCAATGTAGAGAGTTGACTCGTAACTTGTTATCAGGGCCAACATTTTTCAATGAATGTACAAATGCAGGTCGAATATTAGGGAAATCTTCAGCCGACTGGCTAGCAGGAGGTTGTATAAACGCAGTTTTGATCAGCAGCTCAATCAACCTGCTCCCAACCTGCGAGAAGAGAGTAAAAATGCTGCTTCTGCCAGAATGCGTTCATTATACGGATAGATTAAGGATAGGGACCAACCTTAGCCTTTGCTTCTGTACCCCAAGGCATCATCTCATCCTGAGAATCAACTATCTTCAGAGCTTGTCGTCGCTTTTGTTTCTTAATTAAGCTATCCACATTTTTCCTCAACTGCTGCTGTTCCTTTAGATTCACATCATCAGAGCCAACTTCGTCAGCATTTTTTCCCTGATCACCTTTTTTCTTCTTTGTTTTCTCCAAAAACCGGTGGATCCTAACCTGTATGTGCAATGTGTTAAGGAATTCATCAAAACACTCAAATTTTTCCAAGGCGTCATCACCACAAAACAAGGGATAGACAATGAAGCAGTAGCAAAGAAGCAAGTTTAAGTTATACGCACTTCTTGTTCAATCGCTTCGCCTATTGCACAAGCAGCATGCACAACCTTAGCATTGCCATGTCCACTTCCAGTCAGCAACATTCCCATCAACTTATGCATAGTTATAATTGCCATCATATCCGCGGGCAACAGATCAAAATACGGCCCATAAGCAGCTCTGGACTTCCCTTGCCTGATTAATTCCTGATCCTCCATAATGCTATCTCTCAATGGCTCAAACCATCCCAGAAACAATGACTTCACATACGGCAAATTCGGTGCCAAGCTATGCTTACACATATCAGCTAACAGCTCCCTATACTCCCTAGCAGCCTGTCGCCACGACTCAGTCTCAAGCTTAATCTGCCTATTCCTAAGTGTCTGATACTTATGGGGTGCCATTCCTGCCATAATTTTCGGCTTCCTTTGTCTCACCTCGCGCCACTTCGTCCTCTTCTCCTCCCTCCTCATCTCCTCCACCAATTCCTGAATTTCATCAAAAACCGAAAAACCGTCCACGTAATCCGTCGAAGAGGCCAATTCAACCTCAGCAATACTAGCATACCCTTTAGCACACAACCCACTCAAATTAACCTGATTACTCAAACACCCTGAAATGGGTCTCTCCCCAACCTCTTCCTTCAACAAAGAACCCCCCTTTCTACAAAAACCCATCTCCGGAAACTTGAGATTTTTGCAATTATTAAGTTCAAACGGCCTAAATTTCAACTTATCATGAACAATTAATTCCTGGGAAACCCCTAAAAAACTGTAACATCGCAAAGACACCATAGAAGACCTTATAATAGCTTGTTTACCAAGATTTCTCCACATAACTGTGGATTTAGGAACTGGGTTTAGTGCAAGATTATATCTTGATGAATAAATTGGGGAAAATGGGTCAAAATTCTGCGAAAAAATTGCAGGAGATAGAGAAATACCACTATTAAACATCAAATTGTTGCGTATAAATTAAGGGTAAAAAATTGATGGATTGGAAAATTGTAGAAGAAGGAAAGATTAAGATTAAGATGATAATATTCAAACCTGGGTGGTAATGTATGGTGGTAATTCATAAGTTTTTGTGGGTTAATAAAAACCCTTCTTAAACCTCAAGCTGCCTTTTGTTTTCAGTGAAAACCGCCGACTTCAAAGATAATATCTTCGCATTTTCAGATGAAAAACTTCTGTTGGAAGCTACTCGGGTTAAACGAGAGATTAGGGGTAAAAAAATCATCAATTTTTCACTTGTGATTAAGTTTTTTACTTTTAGGGTTTTGATTTTTTGAGGTTACGCGACAATTTTTGGAGAGTTATGTTATCGGTTTCGTGTACTTGTGTACATTTCAGAGTACTATTCATTTCGTAGGATGTTATATATTCATCGATAGTGTTAATACACAGATATACATACACATCGCATTCATTTCAGGATTTCACTTTGAATATAGAGGGATGCAAAATTAAGATGCTAGGATGTAGAACTCGTAAGTCGGTGTATTTTTCAGGTCTCTAGATTTGATGCGGATTATGTACAGAGTAGTAACAACTCGACCAAGTCGTCATTTAACTTACTACACTTGGTGGTGTCTTGTAAGACACGATAACAAGACTCATTCCCCATACGGATTTACAGACACCCAACACTAACACTGACATGAACACTGCTAGTCAAGACGAGTATTCAGTTGTTATTTGTTAGGTTTGGAAGTGTCAAAAGTTTCCAAATTTCTTTACTTGAGACTTGAGAGTTCGGTTGCCAATTATCGGGAGGTTCGACTTCAAAAACTACGACCAACTCGATGACATGCAAATCCAGTGAGGCTATGGCCGAAGTAGTGAGAAGAACTTCCCTGCAGGAATTCGGCAGATACAGTCCATTCTTACTTATAATTAGTGCCTGTAGCTTCTCGTTCAACCAGAATCGGCACTGCCAAATACCAGTTAAAGAAGGAACAGTTCAGGCATCAGGAATGAACAGGGAAAACCGTTGATCCTGAAAGTGAAGCTGGGATTTCTGAATCGATATAGAATATCAAAGTCGGGTCAGTGTATTTACAGAACAAACAAGAGGATCTGTCAACCAGCTCATCTTTGTCCATTAGACACCACTACAAAGCAGAGATATAACACAGTTGTTCCATTGATTGGCAGAACAAAAAACTGGCATACAGTGTACATTCTGCCTTGATTCATCAAGTTTCCTGTTATTACTTCAGAGAGACTCGGGGAACAAATACAGATTTCTGAAACCCACAACGACAGAGCTCATCAATTAAATTATGTATGATGTAAAAGAATTAGGATACAAGTACAGTAATTTTGTTGTGGTTTGACCTCTTCCTCACCCTTAACCTCTGGCTGAGGGCCTGAAACAATCAATATTGCACAATTTCACTGATCTAATCATCCCTCCGAACCTGCGACGCAGCAAACAACATTTAGACAATATGTAAAAGTTGGAAAGTATGGTTTCAAAAAAAAAAAAAAAAGTTGGAAATTATAGAAAGAAGAAGTTCACGATCAAGAAGGATGTCAATGCATTTTGATTTGACTGACCTATCAACACTGTTCCTCGCTTTCTCAGGCCGTTCAATACTATTTTCTGTCTTATCACTGATATCTACACTCTTTCTTGATTTCTCTCTCTTGTCAGTACTGGTTCTTGACTTATCTCTTACATCAGAACTTTTCCTGGGTTTTTCTTTCCGGTCCATACTTGCTCTAGGCATCTCCCTTTGGTCAGCACTTATTCTGGATTTATCTCGACAATCAGTGCTGCTCCTAGGATTATCCGATCGATCTGATCCCAATCCGGATCCACTTCTTAGAAGTGGCGATTTCTCAATGACAGAGATAAACTTTTTAAGATGCTTTATATACTCTGGATAAAGCTCCAAATCACAGTGATTTCCACCTTTAATCCATAGGGGCTCGTACTTTTCTCTGCAATTCTCCCAAAGTTGCTTACCATGAGTCCAATCAACAACATCATCAGATGTGCCCTGCAGAACAAAAGAAAAGTGAGCACGTCATGTTAACGTTAAGAAGGCCATTAAATGACCTCAGGTTCCGCTTGAGGATTCCACAACACAAAGTACTTCAATTAAAGATTGATGATAAAAAAGTAAAATAAAAATAAAAACAGGGCCGAGGGGGAGATCAGTTTTAGTGTCTTCAGCTAGATCATTCACATGCTTGAGGATTCCACAACACAAAGTACTTCAATAAAAGATTAAAAACGGAAAGAAAAAAAAAAAAAAAAAAAAAAAAAAAACCCCAAAGTAGGAGGAGGGCAGTTTTACTGTCTTCAGCTAGATCATTAACATACTTGGACTGCATGGTTTTCAAAGTGCTAACACCATAAACATCAATATTAAGTTAAGCCTCTCAAATGGAATTCAAGATTTCCCTTTGGACATAATTAACATGGTTCATCATGGGTTCTCGGGTACTTCTGTGTTTTTATACCTCCCTTGTAACTGTGGTAGTGAGGCCAGATAGCTCCCACATAAATGAAGAGTACCACAGATATTAAATTAAGGACTCTGTCTCTTCAGTATAAATGGAAAATTGGGTTTTGAAATGACTAATTTGTAGAGTTGAGGAGCAAGAAAAGAGAGTTTCCAAGCGACATAACTTCTCAACATGCCTTCCCACAGTAAATTCCCAGTCTTTCTTTGTTTCTCACAAGGCTCTTAGGAGCGTGGAGAGTGTAAACCAAGTATTTACAAAAGATATCTACCAGAATCGGTGACGTATGTGCAACTACCTTTCACTACTTACAAGCATAAAAAAGCAACACATAATCAAACAACTATGGAACAGCTGATGTGAGTTCCGAACAACATCTAACAGCAGCATAGACGAATACTGACCCTATATGTTCCAAGAGTAAGTTACAAGATTGAACGCTGTGATGACTACTGTATTCACAATTTTGCCAACTACAGAAAGTTAAAGAGAGCACAAATGGTCAGCTGTTTTCAGTGCCAGTGTAGCAACTTGCAACATTGGTCAAACGTAATTCACACTTGATCATCTATTCCAGAAACTTGACGAGAACAAACCAAAGATATTTCCAACTCTGGGTGGGGCCTTCGTAACATGTTACTCGATTGGGCAATCAACAAAAGTTGATAAGAGTAACAAAGAGAAGCATGCACAAATTGCTATTACGGACACAAATTGCTAGATCAATGACAGCTATTATCGAGAAGGTATTATCGAGAAGGTTCATTACCAGGAATAATGTGTTCTTCACACAGGTTTTAACAACTGTAACTCATTGTCCCTTGTTGCGCTTAGTTGCAGGACTCACCCCTATGATCTTGTAAAATTTTGTGCCTTACTAAAAAATTACTCGCATATCATTGTGCCCACAACCAAAAAAAAAAAAAAAAAAAAAAAAAAACTTACTTCTTTTGCGTCCTATTTAAACAGTTACCATGTATTGAGATCCTCTGCAATGGGAAGCAGCTCTATAATGTGGCGTTGTCGTGAAAAGGTAAGAACTATTTACACTCTTCTTTTGTGTTTTATATGGGATTCTATTTTAGTAACCAGCTATAGTAAAATATACAAACTCCCTATGAAAAATTATTATATAGGATAACCCATTAACAATCAGCTCCAGCCTCCACGAATCCTACCCTAACAAAACTCCCTTTGGCAAACCTAATATCAAAAGAAGACATGAGAAAAGCCCCCTGATACACCCACAAACGCCCCATGCGTAATAAAGTCTAGAAAGAAAGATTTCTAGGTCAAGCCTCCAAGCATCTAACCCTACGAAAACTTTCTTTGACAATCCCTGATATCAAAAGAAGTCGCAAGAGAAGCCCTCGGATCCACCCACAGACGCACCACTTCGCTTATAAAGTCTATCCCGAAACATTTCCAATGAAGAAACTTTATATTCCATATGAGAACATCGATACATCAAAGGTAGGTTAAAATCAAGGAACATCTCACTTAATGCTCTTAGAAGGGTTTCTCACTAAATGCTTTTAGAAGGGTTTCAAGAGGCAATTAGTTCGAGCAAGCAATTCATTACAGCGTTCAGGAAAACATTAAGCTTCACAATGTGAGATTGCAATATGTTCAAGAAAACTTACATGAATTACCAAAACAGGGCAGCTGACTGATGGAATTTTGTCAATATTCTGCATTGGATAGACAGACTTTAGCTGGACATCAACTTCAAAGTATCCAAAAACAACTAACATTTCAACTTCATATTGTTACCCATTGACAAACTCTGGAACCAACCTTATATATGTCAAACCAGTACGTCTTCTTCACTGGATACATAACTCGCAGCCCAGACATAATGGGACTGTGAAGCACTACGGCTCTCAGTTTAGGAAGCCGAGTAGCTAAATCTAAAGTAGGACCACTTCCAACAGATTGTCCATATAAAATAACATCTTCCTCCTTCACCCCGTATTTTTCAACAAGACATCTATACACTGCCTCTATGTCCGCATAAGTATTTTGTTCACTGGGCTGCAAAAGCATAGGAGTATAGATAAGAATTGCATTCACCGAACCTAGGTCAAAACAGACGCAAAATGTGCATAGTTAATGATCTGTTACCTTGCCAGTAGACTGACCGTATCCAGAATAATCATACCTACATAACAGAAGAAGGAAGAAATCAGTAAATACTTTCCTCTCCAAAACGCAAAAAATGTCAAGCCTTGAATTCTAAGCCTAGCACTACAATGCAAAATTTATATACAACCTAAATTTGGTCAGGTACTCAGACGTGCATATCACCTAAAGGGCTACACATTCATACGCGAATCAAAGCATTAAATTGGTAAGCTTCCCTCCACATCACCCTCTTAAATATGTGGCCTAAGAAAGGACAATCAAAAACCGGTTATTCTTTTCGCCCCTAATACATCTGCTTCGCAAAGTCAAACATCATGTTCAACGATCCGTAAACTCCACATGAATTTTGCATCCAACCAATTAAGCATGCATGTATCTCGCTAATGCCAAGCCTTCAAGTGGTGACGTTTGCAGCTCATCCCATAATAGGAAACTCAATAGAGAATCCCTAAACCTAACATGATTGACCATCTCTTGTCAACCAAATAGTTCTTGCCGACTAGTAACGCAACAACTCCATGTCTCCGTCAACACATACGCCATCATCGACAACATCACCCCCCTCCCCCCTACCTCCCATGCATCACATCACTGACATACTCCCAAGGTGCTGAAGATTTACGCAAGCTCATCTTTGGCTAACAGGAAATAGCTCAACCTCAACATCAAATGCAAACAAACAAGCCTCCCTATCTAGCATGCAACAGCATAATCAGCTAAATTCTAACTCCATTATCAAAAAATCGATCCAATAATCAAATAAATACACACAAAAAAAAAAAAAAAAAAAAAAAAAACAATCAAACATCAACCAAATTCAAACCCCCACAATCAACAATCTAGAACAAACACTCACAAAACCAAAATAAAGTTCATAAAAGTGTAAAACTTACGCCATCAAATTAACCTTCAAGTGAACACTAAGCTCCCCAAAAAGCTCATACATCTGACCCACATCAGCAGCATTACCATGAGAATAAAGAACAGTTAGCTTCGACAAGGGGTTTCTCATAAACACTGCCACAACCTCATTCCCTTTCTTTGTACCCAACTTCAATACATCCGCATTTTCTCTCTCCACCACATCTGTCATCTTCAACTTCCCCGTCCCTTCCTCCACCGCCACCCGATACGACGGCGGACTCGGCGGAAAAAACGCAAACTTCGCCGCCATCGTCGACGTCACCGCCCCCATTTTTTTTTTCCTCACAAATTGAAAACGTATGATAAAAGATTGAATCTTTTGGTACAATTTTCGGGGTAATTTAACGAATTGGGTTAAATTAAAAAGGATATTCTTTCCTTTAACAGCTAAAAAGCTGGAAAATTATTTACGTGTGACGCATAATATACTCAGATCAAATTTTCCCACACACAATTACATACAAATTATTACAAAGATTGCAACTTTATCCTATTTTTACACCAAAAATCTGCTCAATTTCAGTATTAAATACAAAAAAAAAAAAAATTAAGCTCAACAGTAAAATCAAATCAAAAAAATTCGACCGACAAAAAAAAAACCCCACGAATTATTCCAAATTTAGAACTACAAACAAATCAAAAAAAGTGAAAATCATAAAAAGGGTATCGGAATTTTCCCTAAATTTAACAAAAAAGGATGAAAATGTACAACAAAATTGGGAATAAATTAAAATTAGGGTTAGGGTTTACAAACAAGGGGATGATTAATAAAAAAAGTTGAGAGCTTAAATTAAATTTGCCCCCTTTTTTTAGAGTGAAGGTGGCTTTGCCTTTTGGTAGAACTGTAGAAGTGTAAAGTGGAAGTTACAGAGTAGAGTAGTGTAGTTAGATCTGTGTGTTGTGTTGGATAAAATATTTAATTTTTAATTTTTAAACTGATAGAGTAAGGTCATGCCTGGATTGGGGGGAATGGGCCTGAATTATTACAGGAGTAAAAATTTCAGGCCCGTTTGTAAGTTTGGAAGGAAAGGAAAAATTATGGGCCTAAATTCATTACACCCAAACAGCTGTAATGTATTTCCGGCCCAAGCCCCCCTTGAATCATTTCCCGGGTAGATTTTTCAGGCCCAAAAATTCATTTTACCTTCTCTTTTGCTTCTCCTCTACGCGACACAGCTATACCTCCTGCTCCTCTTCGACGACGCATCTGGCTTCTGCTCTACGCATCTCCTCTACGCATCTCCTATTTGTCGGTTTTTCAAATTACAGCTTCTCCTCTACACATCTCCAGCCAGCCGAGTCACATCTTCATCAACCGAGCACGCACTGGTTTGTTTCATTTTCTCTCTCCTCTCCCTCCTCCATTCTTCTTTTTCTTCTCCATTGATTTTATATGAAGATGTGTTTGAATCTGGGTTTTATCATTAATTTTGAGCTGGGTTTTGTTGTTAATTTTGATCTATGTTTTGTTATTAATTTTGATATGGGCTTTTTGTTTGTGTTTGATTGAAACTGTGAAATTTCGATTTGGGTTTTGATTGTTGTGAATTTTGATTGTGAGTGTTTTTCTAGATTAAAGTTTTGATTGTTCTTTATTGTATGATTAATTGAATTTGTGGGTTTAATTTATTGCTTTGTTCTTGAGCACGAGAATTGTGAACATTACGCATCTGCCAATTTGGGAATGGTAAGATGTGATTATGATGAGTGGAATCAGTATAGAATTGTGTTTATCATATTTTTTGGTTTGGGATGGGAAATGACCTGAATTGGAATCAAACTGTGTTAGTTAGACCCTGCTAGAAGGATTCGACACGGGTTCGTATACGTAGGTCCTGCTTTTTTTGGCTTGAAATGAAGTGTAATTGCTGGGGCTGGAAAGTTTGATACAGTTTTGTTCAGATTAACGAAATTAGTAAGTTAGGATTGGTGTCCACCTAGATCTCTTTTAAATTTGTTTAACGAATTAGTAACTTTGGACTGCCGTATTACTTATAAGCAGCTTATCAAGTGTGAAGCTATAAGGTTATGCTTAGTTTGGTTTTATTGACCTTCTTGAAGGATGTTACAGACTTAAAGTACATATCATTGTCATATAAAGCATGGTTGTTTGCAAAGATTGTTGCTTTTCTACGTTTTGATGTATGGGTATTGAATTGACTAATTCAATTCTCGCAAATTTATTTGTCTCAAGTATCTAATGTGTTTTTTATTATAAAAAAATCTCATTTTTGTTGTTTGCAAATTTAAGTTCATTTTATGGTCTATGTGCAGCTATGGCGCGTAGATTATTGTCACGAAAGGAAAAAGCTATTATTGGGCTTATTTGGTATATTAGGATGAGGGACATGATGGTGATGTGTCTTTGTTATTTTATGATAGCTATATTAGAAACAATGAAGGTACCTCGTAAGAAAAATACTCATTCGGCTAAACGGACCATGAGTAAAGGAGTATACAACTTGAATGAGTTTCTTAATTCTGATTTGAGTTGCCTCGATCAACTTAGGATGGATAGATTTACATTTGATGTGTTGTGTGGGTTGATTCAATCTCATGGTCATTTAAAAGAGTCAAAAAATATGTTCTTGGAAGAAAGGGTAGCTATATTTCTCAATATATTAGCACATGACCAGAAACAACGAATGATTGTGAGACGTTTGAAAAGATCGAAAGAAACTGTAAGTAGGAACTTTCGTCAGGTTTTGAGAGCCGTTTTACGTTTGTATAAGAATTTAATAAAGACTCCTAAGCCCATTGAAGAGGATAGCATGGATGCGAGGTGGAAATGGTTTAAGAATTGCTTGGGAGCTTTAGACGGTACCTTTATCAAGTTAAGGGTTCCTTTTCATGAAAAACCGAAATACCGTACAAGAAAAGGAGATATAGCTACAAACGTTTTTGCGGCTTGTACCAAAGATATGGAGTTTACCTATGTATTACCGGGGTGGGAAGGTTCAACCGCTGATGGGAGAATTCTCCAAGATGCTGTTAGTAGGAGACACCCATTTAAAGTGCCCCGTGGATTTTATTACCTAGTTGATGCTGGTTTTACGAATGGTGAAGGATTTCTTGCTCCATATAGAGGCCAAAGATATCACCTCAATGAATGGAAAGATGGTCGTCAACCAAATAATTTCAAAGAGTTTTTTAACATGAAGCATTCGTCCGCCAGAAATGTAATAGAAAGGTGCTTTGGTTTGTTAAAAATGAGATGGGGAATCCTTAGGAACAGTAGCTTTTATCCTTCGGATACACATGCAGATATTATTAGCGCTTGTGTACTTCTTCATAACCTTATTCGTCGAGAAATGAGATTTGATCCACTTGAGCCTTTACTAGACACAGAATATGGTGCACAAGTTATGGAAGGTGATGAGGAGTATATCCACGTTATTGATACCTCGAGCTCGTGGACGGAGTGGAGAGACAAGCTTGCTTGTGAAATGTTCGATAGCTGGAAATGTCGTAGGGATTTTATACATGTTGACTATGTCCCCTCGATTGGTCCTTCATGATTAACTAGTATCAGAGGTAGTGAAACTTAACTCTGGTTGTAGTTTTTTTTTTGGCAATATTATTTACTGGTTCTGAAACTTGACTCTGGTTTCAATCTACTACATACAATGCTACAATGGGTATGCTTTTAATGTTCAGAATATAGGTTGGAATTGGAAAGTGATATGATCATGATATAGTAATTTTTTTTATTCAGAATAGTAATTGTAGTATACTGCATCAGGATAAATTCACTGATTCTTGTCAATATCATGCCAATTACTTCTCTTTTATTGATCTTGTTTATATGTATGTGTATAGTGTCCTCTACGCAATGACGGAAGTAAGTAATGATAGGACCGGTCCGAGAAGGTGGACTGATGAAGAAGATACATTATTGGTAGGTCTGTTGATGTCGTTGCACGTTGAAGGAAAGTGGAAAGCAGAAGGTGGGTTTAAGTCTGGTTATTTGGTGCATTTAGAGAAGCTGATTTTCGAGAAAATGCCGGAAGCGAAGCTGAAGTCATCTAACATTGAATCAAGGTTGGGCTATCTCAAAAGACGGTTCAATGCACTCCTCGATATAAAGCATAAAGCAAGCGGGTTTGGATGGGATGATAGCCTAAAGATGGTAACTGGTGATCGCAAGCTATATAATGGATGGTGTGAGGTATGTATCTTGTAGGACTTTAATCTTGTAGGACTACATTATAATGCTACTGTGCACATTATCATCAAACAGAATGCTCTGCAATTGTTTTATTATTTACTACTGGTAGCACAGTACTCTACTCTGTCATAAGTCTTATAATGCTCTGCATATAGTTGCATATATAGTTCCATATATAGTTTCTACTATAATTTTATGAGTGATCAATCATATTCATGCTGAAAGTACTCTACTCTGTCATTAGTCTTATGTTCCTTTTCTTTTTTTCGATGATCTTATCTCGCAGAGCCACAAAGATGCTAAAGGCTTGTATCGAAAGTCATTCCCGTTGTTTGATGCCATGGAGGAAATATATGCGAGAGATAGAGCCACCGGTACTAAGAGCAATATGCCTCTCGATAGAGATGATCAAGAAGATGATCAAGAAGTCATGAAGGAGGTGAGTGAAGATGGGGAGCAAGATGTGCAACTTGGTGATGTTTCAACAGAGGGATCGGAAACTAGTAAGAGAAGTGGAGAAAGTAGTTTCAAGCAACCAAGTAAGAAGAAGTTGCGTAAGAACAAGGAGATTCAGAATATGCAGAAGAGTTTTGAAACATTGATGGGAACCATGATCGAGCAAAGCAATGCTCAAATATCTCAGTTGGCTGCAATGCTCGAAGGGCCAAAGAATTACAAGGTTGGTTTGCGTGAAGAGCTAGGAAAGGTTCAAGGTATTTCCAGGTCGAGCATTCTTACTTTGCTTATGGATATGACCGAGAATGATGTTGCTATATTCCGAGACTTGACTGATGAAGATGAGAAGTACGACTTTTTGGCTATGGTCATGAGTAGAAAATAGGTATAATACTTGGATTAAAGTTAGGCAAAGAGGAAGCCTTCTGATTTGTATAATAGCCTTCAAATGTTGAAAATAGTCTTATGTTTGCTGTTGTTGGCATTTGCGAGAATGCTGTATGTGGCAGCTGCTACACTTTTTTTTGCTTCTGCGAGAATGTTGTATGTGTGCAACTGGTTCTCTTGACTTCTTTGAAATTTCAAAAAGGTGAAATGTTGTGTGTGTGAAGCAGCTGCTACTCCTTTTTTTTTTTTTTTTTTTTTTTTTTTTTTTAATCCTGTGAGAATATCTTATGAATGTCAAATTCAGTTTTTTGTTTGGTAAATATTACCCCCTAACCAAACCTATGAAAACATTACCCCCCTAATGATTACCTTAGTATACCAAACCTTCATATCAAGGAACTATTACCTCCCTAATCAATCCCCCCCTAATAAATCCCCCATGAATCTATTCCCCCTTAACCCATTACATGCATAACAGGCATGGCCTAAAGTGAGAGAGTTTTCCGGCGACGGAAAAGGGCGGCACGTGAGGCGGAGGAGCGGATATTAGTGACAGATGAGAGAGAGAAAGACAAAGTAATTTATTTGATTGACGGTGGTGGTTTGGGTTTGTGACACGTGTAGTATATAGACGTTAATGACATTATGATTAAAGAAGAGAAAAGAAAGATTGGGGAGTATTTGTCTTTTTGTGAGGTCGTCAGTGTGACAGTGACAGTGTACTGATGACATTTTGACCCATTTTTCATACTCATCTTACTCATGTAGTCTTGTTCCAAACTCTCTGTTGTTTTCGATTTCGGGTTGTATGAGTTGTATCACTCGTGTACATTTGGATTCGAATCGAGAAACATGTTTTTTTTTTTTTTTTTTTATATATCTTGAATGGTATAGAAATAAAATTACGTAATTGTGGTGTTATATATTACTGTATACAATAACCTAGTCATACTAAAATTAGTTCAAGCGTTGTTGAATACTCAAAAGTGTTTATTTATTGCAAGGTTTAGTATGAGAAAAAAGAAATGTTTGTTCGTTCTTTTGTTTATTGAATTTATAGCGTCTCAAAACGATCTACGACTCCAAACGGAGCACCAACTTGTCTCGGACTCGGGTTTTTTTGCTTTGAGATTTGATAGTTCAGAACGAAAGATAAGCCACGTAAAATATATTGGATGAGTGTAAACGTTAGGTCAATTAGTCTGGCACAAATAGCAATAATAATTGTATGCTAAACCATCAAAGCGAACGTGTTTCTTCAATGACCCATTTAAGAACACAATCTTGAAAATGAAATTATTCTTGGTACAGAGTTACTCATAGATCAATTACAAGAGTACAAGAGTTTGTTCATAAATCGAATAATTACATTATCGGACTGCACTATCATAAGGACTATCATGATATAAATGGATAGGGCTTACTACGGCAGGTCCATTATCCGACTCCCATCTCAATTGTGCCGAGACATAAGCCAGTGGTCGTGGACATAAGCAAACCTTCATCTTAAACGGCTTAGTCTCCCCGGGCGCAAAAACTAACTCTTTGACGTTAACGTCTATAGTTACATTAGGATCTAAAGACTTGTTAAAAAACATTGGCTTAGGTACATATCTAACTTGCTTCCCAGTAACATTAGTCAATTTTCTATGAAAGACGCGAGTACAGCGCCTAGGCGAGTGGGCATATGAGGACGCAAACGTTGGTAAGTTTAATTTATAAACATCATACTTACCCACTGAAAATGCTTCGAAGTTGCTTGCACTCTCATCATACACCAAGCCCGGGTTGAAAGCTTCCTCAACTTGAAACACCCCAGCTCCGTAAGAAAACTCGTTGCCGGGAACGCCCTCCTCTACGAGTCTCCTTGCTATAAAAGAGAGAGAAAAAAAAAACATTTGAACTTGAAGCCACATAAATGAAACCAACGTATCCATTTCATTAGGTTCTCTGTATTTGATTTGAATATGTGAGAGAATTTCCAACCAAATACAAGGAACCTAGGGAGGAATATAAACGACCAATGATATACTATTTCAAAGAATTTGGCCTCCGAAACTGGGTTTTAAAGTTCTTGAAAGTTAATAGAACAATAGGAGTGATAGCTACTAGCCTATTACTAGCTAGTATTGTTATTGTCATGGCCGGCTTTTAGCCTAGGCGAGCTAGGTGGCCGCCTAGGGCCCCCATTTTTTAAGGCCCAATAGTTGATAGTTCACTACATATAAAATAAGATGTTAATAAAATCATAAACATGCAAGTAGCCTAGTGTTTAATAACCTATCCTCCAAATTCTTGCACTTGAGTTTGAAACCACCCAACTTCAATTTATTGTTATTTTTGTTATTAGAAAAGATTTGTTTGTTTTAATTTGTAGCGAAATCGGGCTTCCATCTTTCCATTTTGTGTTTTTGTGCGTGATCCTCCATTTTTTACTCAAGAATAATGTTTATTTCCAATTAAGATGAATGTTTGATAAAGCGATGCACTATTTTATGATGAATATCAAAAGATAGCTATCGAATATAAGGCCCCGTATCGAAGTTTCGCCTAGACCCCCCAAATCTCAGAGACGGCTCTGGTTATTGTAACCTAAATCTTACTCCCTCCGTCCCAACTCAAACGCCCCATGTAAAAATCGACATCTTATTGGGAAGGATGTACACACTGCTCGGTTAATTAAAGTTCCAAAAAAATTGCATAGCAAGTTAGTGAAAACTCTAATCTAACTCACTATATAATTTTTTTGAAACTTTAATAAACCGATTAGTGTGTACAACCTTCTCAACACGGGGGGTATTTTGGGGATGGGGCGTTTGAGTTGGGACGGAGGGTGTAATCCTACAATGGTTCAAGGTCTACTGCAAATATTGTAGCAAACTTCACGGCAAATATTGATAAATCTATTTCATATATATAAAACATTACCTGTTGTAATTGCTGCAGACTTCACGGCAGCAGGGCTCCAGTCAGGGTGATGTTTACAAACTGCAGCAAGCCCTGCTGTGACAAATGTGCAGGCGATCGATGTCCCCGAATTAAGCATTTGATCTTCATATGGCACTCCGGCTGTGTCATTATGATTTTCTCTGATGTGCAACCAGCTATATTTACACTCCATGGTATCCCATTGCTCGTTGAATGTGAGATTCATTGATATGACAGCTCTTACAACCCAAGGCATATGTATATAACTCAGCTCGAGGTAATACACCACCCAGACGTTTTCCAGAGGCCCCTTCAAATGTACAAACCCTATCTCTTGCCGCGACAACAGACGCACAGAAAAGCCCATGGTTTGACAATCTGGTGACGTAATTCTTACAGTCATGAATCTCTATAGCATTAGGCATTCTGCAGAAATTAACGGAAGTTGTCAGCTCATGACTTGTAGAGGCGCAGTTGGTATATGAAAAAAGACATGCGAAAATCTGAAAGAAGCCAGCGGCATAACTAGAAATGCCACAACAAAGGCCGTTTTTTGGGATGGCCTCAAATAGCTTAAAATAAAAAGCAAATCAACTTAAGATTTTCTAGATCATGAAAACAATGGCAACAAAGGCAGGAATATCATACATGATAAGCACATAATTGTTATTGCTGTCACTATAAAAATGTTACTTATGGTGGCAATTAGGAAACCTACTTGTGAAAATTGTCCAATGCTTTCAATCAGAGCGGGTTGGTGTACCGTACGTATAAGCTGAATCAATTATGGCGATCTTTACACCAGAATATTCTGCCCTAGCACTAGGCGTATGCAGGAAAGATGCTTTGATTAAACCCATAGAGTGACAGGTAGCATCCGCAAACTTAATAGGCCGTTGTTTCACCAATTCTGACTTATACACTGAAGCCATATCCTGCGTTTAACAAATACAAACAAGAACTCAGGGTGACAGTGTGAAACCTTGCACAATATAAGATTTTATACTTGAGTAAGACGAATGATCATAAACTTAAGCTTGTGTAGACATCTCAAATGTAAAGTCGTACTGTGTATCATAAATGATCAGCAACGAAGAAACGAGTGAAGAATCATAAACATACCCGAATACCAAATACAGGACTGGGATTGCAGTCCAGCTTAAGCATATTAATTGTTGTCTCCTGGCCATCAAGCACGACAGGTCTACAAAATACTATAAGAACAACAAAATAACCTCAGTACAGGTTTATAAAACGCGAATCATGAAAATTTGTGAATATAAAAGTTAAGAATGTGTCAACAATAGCTATCTGGCCGAAAAAAGATTATACTGCATAATGTAGATGGAACTTTAGTTACTCTGACAAAAGAATACTAAAAGGACATCGATACTGCCAGAGTCTTAACTAAATTGCATTAAGAAACATTGCGATTAAGGAAAAATGCAGACATACCAGCAGATGTGGGATGTACAGACCCCTCTTTTATAAGTAACAGCATTCTCTTATCCAAAGTGTCAGCATATATCTCAACCAGTTTGCAGAAGCTTAAACAGATGTGTTTCTGTGTAGAAGCTGATGCAATATCTCTGAAGTCTTCGAACACCTACAGATACGAAGAATCAGTTACTAGCTAATCCCGATTGAGACCTGACCGCAGACTACACACCAGGTCCGTCCTACTGTAGACAGGTGGGCTTTAAGAAACAGAACAGAGTTTTCTCATACATAATTTCTACTGTAACTTTTGTATACGATGGTCTAGAGTCTAGACGTCTGGTCAGGGTTCGGGGCTAACATATTGCATATCTGAGATATGCCGACCAAGGTCAAATCACAGGAACGCAGTTCCATCCAAATGGTTTTGGACAGGATCACACCACACCATGGTTTATCCACCTTTGGTGGGCAATTTCATTTTTGCTGTCATACAAAATGTTCAAGTGAATTGATAGAAGGAAAAAAAATTTCATATCAATTTCTAAGTCAGCTGAAGGCCATCTAGGGTCTAGAGACACTAAACTCAACCCACTGACATATACATACTTCCGTCACTAACAAGTAACAATGGACATCGTTACTCTACAATAATAATTCAAGACAGGCATTTTCAACAAAGTTGCAATGAGATTATCCTTGTAAGAACATGATCATATCCCTTTAAAATACAAAAACTCCTGATGCACAACAATTTAGTAAATCAACCCTTATTTATTTCACATGACAAAGATGAGCAACATACAATGCGAAGAAGGACCTTCTTTCCGGACCAAAGGGTTACTCGAACATCAGCCACTCTGTTTGCATAGGACTGCTCTTTACCTTCCTCTTTGCAATCTCCAACAACTGAGGTCCAGTGGACACTTGCAAATATCTTGCTGAAAAAAACAGAATTAAGAGTGAATAGCTTGGAAATATCAGTTTTGTCAGAAGAAGGTATATATCACGTATATATTGGTCCAGAATTAGTGCGTGGGAGCATTGCTGAGATTGATGGTACAGTGACCAACTGACCAAAGCTGGCAAATGCTGCTATGTTTTATTTTTTTATTTTTGAAAACAAATGCTGCTATGTTTTAGTGTACTCCGTATAGGAGTACATTATCAAAAAAAGGCTGCGTAAAAATTACGGAATTGAACCTAAGTTATGGCACACGGGAAGAATAATGATAATACTACACACTTATAAATTAAAGTGCAGTCCCCTGAGGAAGGTCTAGACTCTAGAGATGTGCCTTTGAGACTTTCAGTCATTATAATTTAAAAATTCTCTGAACTGATGAACATTACGCTAAAAGTGTCATAATAGAGTGGTTTATGGCACAAATGAAATTCAAGAACCTTCGTCAAGCAGAGCATATTCAGCATAACGTACGTCAAATTATGTGGTATGATGTACTAATGCTCGTTGCATGAAGGACAACAAATCGGTTACGATTTCTTTTCCCAGAAGTACTAATGCTTATACAGTTATACATGCGAAATTTCATTAAGACCTATGTTACTCAAATTCTTCATTTAAACTCCAAATACTTTTTTCAACATTTGGACCACGTCATGCATGCAACTTGGAGTTTCTATTCTAAGCCAAAAACGCAATGATATCTTTCATAAAATGCAGTAGTGGGTCAAATTTCAGGTCAGATTGTTCAATTTTAATCACATGCTGTTTCCACAACCTAGAATCAAAAACTTTATAATCCATGTTGCAAAATTTTGACAAAAGGTTGAAATTAGTAATTTAGCATGAATAATATCAAGATATTCATACAATCATACCCATAAAAGTCCACAAAGCAACAAAATAATAATGAAACTAAAATTAGAAATGTACACAACAAAAGAAACCCCGAAATAAACCGTCATCACTTAGGCCTTGTATGATTCAACTGGGAGGATAATAATTTTGATCAGTTCGGTTCAGTTCATCTAATCCCTCCATTTCATTAAAGTTCTTTTTATAGATTCAGACCATTCAGTTCAATCTAGTTTTTTTCAGATCAGTAATAGATCTGAAAATTGTAGTTCTATCATACGGGCCTAAGCAAAAGAACATCAAACTTAGCGTAGAAACAACATACAAACAAAGGAAAAACTTAAAAAAAATTAGCTCAAGAACTTCAAAATTAGTGCAGATCTTCAAAATTTAGCTCAAAACTTCACAAATAAGCTCATGAACTTAGAAAACAAAAGCAATTTACCGCAGAATTTCAAACATTAGAGCAAGATGAAGAACTAGTAACAGCTCAAACCCAATCTTAACACTTTTCCCTTTTATATTTCTAAAAATTTAGTTTCGTTCTACAGATTCAAAGTAAAAGCAAACTAAATTTTCATTTTTCCTCCATAAGAGAGATCAGAGTCAGAGTGAGAGATAGAAAGTGTCGTAAGGAGGAAGATACCGGTGCTTCCTTGCATCTGCAATGGCGTGGGGGAGACTGAGGAGTGATAGTCTAGGTATCCGTACATCTCTTTTCTATGTTTCCCTCCCGCTTTCATTGTCGTCCTTTTTTAGGTGGTGCTTTTTTCTGATTTTATTTTGTGTCACTGAGAGGACAAGTTTTGGATAAGACGGTCTCACTATTGTACTGCTGTATACATTATATCTACTATTGTGCAGGTGGTTCTTCGTTCAACAGCTTTATGTCATCTTTTGTTAACTTGTATTTCTGGAGCTATAGTAAAGGCCAGTTCTGACGATATACATATGCTCTTTAATTATCTGATGTAGGACGATGAAATAAGTGCTCAAAGTGACTCTTTTATTGATGCTACATGCTATTCTATGGATTTCTTGGGTTTGACTGACCTGGCAAAAGGCACTGGAGTAAAGGTTGGTGTAATAGATTCTGGAACTCATGCACCACCTGCAAAAAGAGGACGACGAACTTCAGCACCCGCTCAAAGTCTTTTTGATGGCTTCAGCAGGTAAGCTAAGCGAGATACTAACGAGCATGCATTCATAATTACGTATGAAAATTGTGTGCTGAGTTTGAAGTCCCTGTATGTCAATGTATCCTACAACATCGTTGTTTCTGATAGCATTACTATCTGAATTTAATGCTGAATGTCTGGTGTTTTCAGTAATGCTGAATTTAATGTGCTGATCTAGTCTGCAGTTGATTACAAGTCGTAAATGGCAAGACAGAAGTAGAGTGATTGTTTATTCCTCAATGTCATCATATTTGTTAGCTTGACCTGAGAACACATACATTACAAAGCTAAGTTAACATCTGACAAAGTGTACTGTTCCTCAGCCATAAGTGTTTAGATTTCATTTGTTGCATTGCCTTCATTCCTTGGTGCAGGAGAATTTATAATTTACAGCTTACTACTGCAGTCTAATCATCCCTGAAATTTGAAAGGTTTCCCTTTTCCATGCAGTGAACCCGTGGTTAGGTCGTTCCATAATTGTAAAACAGCAACCCAGCCCTCTTATCACGCAATACTTTGTGCATCAATCGTGGGTGGCAAAATTAGGATGGCTAACTTCTTTGGCATGTATGACCTTCTGCACAACTGTTTATCTATGCTGTTTGGTGTACCCAATGTAGAAAATTATATGTTCACTTCGTAAAAGCATTCGACCAAGCTATCAACGATGGTGTGAAAGTAATCTCTATGTCACAATCGGATCCAGACCGAGATTTAATCGAAACGTTTTTGGATGATACTATCGGCCTATCGACTGCAAAAGCCTTCATTTTATCGACATCATTTTTGGTTTCCTATACAGCTATACTACACGAATAATCCTGATACTCTGCTAAGATTCATGATAATTTTATGTCGTACAGGGTGTTTCATGCAACATTTTCGAGGAAGACTTTTGTAAATTAAGGTAATTGATTGATTATATATTGTCAGTTACTATAATACATACCTGTGGTAACTTAAGGTAATTGATAACTTGAAACTCTAACATAGTAACCTGTGGGCTGTGGTAACAAAGTTTGCTTTTTCGTTACTTGTACAAAATTGTTGGTTTTGCTTAACAGATGTTTCTGTGACCGATATTCTACAATAAAGATGGTTCCAGCTGAACAGAAGCATAAGAATCAGGTGCTGCTTCTAGACCCTAGCAAGGTTCCACTCACTAGTATTTGTGCAGAAGATTACGAAAGGTTACAGAGGTTGAGAAAGAGGCTGGGGTAAATTTCCTACTTTTAATTCTTCTTCTTTTCTTAATACCATTGAACATTTGAACAGATTCTAAAAATGTTAGCATATTAGTTTTGGAAGACATGTTGAACTTGTTGATGGACACCCATATCTTGTGATGCTGTTAACACTTCATTTCTTGCTCGTCGGGATTTATAGATGTTGAAGGCTTCTTGTTTCGCATTCTGACGTTACTTTGAAATCGATATTCATCTTGTAGCTATAGCCGAGATTTCGAGTCATCGTCCAATCTGGGGTCCTTCTATCCTGAAATCTGCAGCAATTACTACAGGTAACATTTTTACTTAAAAATGACTTGCTTGGATTGGGAGTAATTATTAAGGGGGTAATAGGAGCTACAATAAGGGGAAAATTAGAGAAAATGTGGTGGTGGAAGGAGGAAATGAAGGGTGGAAGAGGAATCATTACCCCCATATGGGAGTAATGCATTACCCTAGGGGGGGGGGGGAGTAATGCATTACCTCCATATGGAGGTAATAGTTCCTCCTCTACCCCTTATTTCCTCCCTCTACCACCACCATTTCTACCATTTTTCCCTTATTTTAACTCTTATTACTCCCTTAATAATTACTCCCATTCCAAGCAAGCCCAAAGGGTTTATTGCAATGTCTAGTGTATGATTTCATCTCTTGATGGTGAACATGCTTGAGTTAAGTAATTGATGGTGGAATTGGGTTTTAGACTTGTACATAGAGCTGGCCGGTCAGGTCCAAGCCGGTCTTGGGCTAGTACACCCTCGGGACTAGGTTCTAACCTACACTCGATTTTAAAGTTGACTGTCCAGAATCCGGACTTAGGGGGCTAAGTGAACCTGGTCCGATACACCCTTGTCGAGTTGTCGTAATTGGAAAGTCTTTTACGGAGTATCTACACTTTAGTTCGCATGCTTGCACATTGTCTAATGATGTAAATGTACTTTGCTAGATCCCATCACACACTTTTGTATATTCCAATTGTACTTTCTCTTATATGATAAATAGCATCCAAGGTCAATCACCCTACTAGTAACTTTCCCCTTGCAATACATTGCATGCATGATTGAAGCTATTGTATTTATTTGATTGTTTGTTCTGCTCAAAGCTCGAAGTCTTTCGGCGGAAGGCATTCCAGGGAATGAGTTTGCATTTGGAGCAGGCCTTATTCAAGTTGACAAGGCAATAGACCCTGGTCTGGTGTACGAGGAATCAGATGCAAACTTTGAGAGATATAGAAAGAGGTCACTCAGTGTGTATCACCTTAACTTACCCTCTTTTGCTGCTTCTTTTGGTACCTCCTCTGATTATGTGGAGCGTGTTTTTCACCGGAATTTAACCAACATTGGTGATGGAAGTGCAAATTATAAGTTTGAGGTTCAGCTTATCAACAACACATTAGATCCTAAGGTTAGTATTGAAGTGTTCCCTAAAGAGTTGAAGTTTTTGCCCCGTGAAAACCACATGTACACTATTGTTGTCAAGGTAATTCCACGCCCTGGGGGTTCTTACTCTGGTTTACTTAAGTGGGTTCATCAAATTGACAATGACCAGACGGTTCGTCGACATGATGTGTGTAGTCCTATTATTTTGCATCACAAGAGTGTGTATCAGTAGGTAGTTAGTTAAATGTGTGTTTCATAATTTCCGAATCCAAATGTTAAGTTGTACTCGTACATGTTATATGATTAACCTTGTAAATCATTTGTGAGTTACTCCATAAGGTTATTATTGTATCAATATTCTTCGGAGAAAAAACAAAAACAAAAAGTCTCCTCTTTTGAATCAAGGAGAGCAGTTTTGCTACTTCTAATAAATTTCTATCATGTACTTCCTCTAGTCCTCCCTTTGGACTTTTGGCACAACAACTAACAAAAAACAAAAAACTAATCCGTGGCGAGGGTGGGGGTTTATTAGTTGATTTGTTGATAAGGTTATGTTTAGGGTTAATCATTACTCCGTATATTAGTTCATGTGTTATGAAATATTTTAATGATAAAAATTATCATTTTGGGTATGGGAAAAAGAAAGAGGATGGAACCAAATGGCAAGTGAGAGTTTAATTGGAACCGGAAAATGGTACACATATACACCTGGCCTTTATCCATTAGTGTGATTGGCCTAGAATGTTAATACCGGATACAAAAAAAATGAAGTGGTTACTCCAATTTTTAAAACCACCCTTTCAGGCTCTCACATTATAAGTGGTATTGTATGAGATTCCTCATACAACTGTTATATGTGTACGGTGTACGGTGTACCATCTCCCCAGAGGTGAAGCCAGCGGTGGGCTGGGGAGTGTCTGGCACCTACAGCTCATTGTCGAGGCCCATAATTTTATGGATTCTGGATCTTGCAGATAAATACGTTATCCGTCACATAGAATCAATAACCTTTGTGTAGGAGAGGAAAATTAATGTTTTAGCCAATCACCTGGTTTCAAACAATCTAACCATCCAAGTGTGCTTTTACTTTTTTCTTTTTTTTTTGTCTTCTCTATTTTCGCTCACATTCCTCTTCATTCCATATCCCAGATTTGACTTTGTTCATTCTTCATTCCACTTCCTTATCAGTTATCATTTTGTTTCCTTTACTCTTCATTTCCCTTTTTGTTTTAATTTCTTAATTAATAATTAATAGTTATGAATAATTTCATCTGCAATTTTTTTTTGTATTTTCTGTGTGCTTGATTATTCAACTTTTTTTGACATTGTTTATTTTAATTCTTTAGTCTACACATAAAGTTTCCTACTTGGACTTACTTTTAGTTGCTACTCTTGCTACCATAATTACCGAGTGTACTAAAACAGAAGTAATAGTCTTTTCATTAAAAAATTAATCGCAACAATAATATCGAGTTAGCGTAGGCGTCGAAGGTGTATATGAGTTGATGAGTCCGACCCCCGTAAATCTCGGCTTCGCCCATGCATCTCCCAATCGGAACCGGAGGGAATATTCATTTAGAATTCTGTTCATCAAGGTCCTTACCTTCTTGCTCATTAATAATCAAAGAGCAGTGTGCTGCTGATTTGAGATTTTTCTTATTTTCACCTCAGCTCCTTCAACCCAATATTTCCATTTTCATCACATATTCCCTTGGTCTACCTATTTTTATCTTTAAATTAGGCGAAGATTATCGGCACTCGACCACAATCTTCCAACACTCCTACTATTTTATTTTTAATAGAGATATAAAATATTGTGAGTGAGAGTGCCCAAATATTATAAGTGGAAGAGCCAAAATATTGTGAGTGAGAGTGCCCAAATATTGTAAGTGGGAGAGCCAAAATATTGCAGTGGAGTGCCAATTAGAACTGATCAAATGGGAAAGCTTACACCTTCTCTGACTTGACCCACGTCGAATCCCAGAGAGCTAACAGTCGGATAGAGAGAGGCTCCCTTGGCCCAACTTTTTACTGGGTTTGGGCCTTACATTAGGCCCGAAAATGGCCCAAACAAACCCGCAATAATATGAGCCGGGCTTGGGCCGAGTTCACAGCCCGAAATTTGGCCCGGCTCACTTCAATGGCGGATTACGAAAAATTTGGTAAATAAAGTACACAATATCGTAAAATTGGGCCAAGTATAGTAAATAAAATACAGAAAAATATTAAAATAAAATATTCTAAATAATAATAATAGCATCAAAAACATCTTTAAAAACGCACCATATTATAAAACTAAATATGCAAATATTAGAATATACTAATTTGATGGCCCGTGCAACACCCGGGCTACTTATGTTTAAATTTTAAAATTATGCAAACAAATTTTTTATCTAAAACCTAAAATCTCATTTCAAACACTCGTGTGATATTTGTAATGTAGTTAGATGGAAACACACCTTTAAAAACCTAAAGTCATGTTTCGAACACCCGTGAGATATTTGTAATGTAATTAGATGGAAACTCACCTTTAAAAACCTAAAATCTCATTTCGAACACCCGTATAATATTTGTAATTTAATTAGAGGAAAATGCACATTTTAAAACACCCGTGGGATATTTGATCAAATTGCCATAAATCAAGTAATTATTATATTACATAACTATTTTCCATAAATCAAGTAATAATGTTGTTTTATTAGAATAATATTACCATGTATTTACCATATCCTATTTTGGATAAACATTATTTACAATAAAATAATATTATTATATGTCACGTGTCAGCGTGAGAATTGAGCGGGTTCAGGATTACATATATATATTAGATTAATGTGTAATGTCATTAAAAAAAGTAACAATTAGTACACAACTTTAAAAAATGAGGTTGCTAAATGTAACCTAAAAAATGCTAGCGTAACCTATTTTTTTCATTTTTCTTCCAATATTACCCTTAATGATATTTCCATCTCTACAACTTTAAATCAAATGAATCAAAACATTCAAAATTTAATGAGAATATCAAATTTTTTTTGAAGCAAGAGTATCAATTTCGACAGATTCACGCGGTGCCTCCGAACTATGTCAAAATGCGTATGGTGCCCCTATGTTCGAAACTTGTACACTCCGGTGTCCCCGAACTTAGCACCTATAGGCACGTGGTGACCTTATCCACTAACACCGTTAACTTTTGGATGAAAACTGATGATTTGACAAATAATTAGTGATATTTAATAAAATTTATATAATAAATAACTAATAATTAAAATAAAAAACACAATTAAAAAACCCAATTTTTTTCTCTCTCCTTAACATTCCAGCAACCCCACCCTCCCCACCGCCACACCTACCACCGTCAACCACCCCAACCACCTACCCTCTCCCCTCCTTCACCACCGCTGGGCCAGATAAAGCGGCGCGAACCCAGTGAGACCCACCATCGGAGGCGGCGCGAGTCCAAACCACCCCAAAAAGCCCCTTACTTAATTTTATCTCTCCTCAATAATTAAACATCCACCACAATTTTCCTTGACCCAACCACCACGTCGAACTTCTACATATCCGCGACCCTCTCTGGTGGCAGTGGTGGATGTCGGGGAGGCGGACGTCCCAATGGGTGAGGAGAGAGAAAATGAAGAGAATGGCGTTTTGGGGTGGTTTTGATGCATGCCGCCCCCGATGGCGGGTCTCACTAGCCTTGCTCCGCCGTATGCAGCCCACTGGTGGTGAAGGTGGGGATAAGGGAGGTGGGTGGGGTCGCCGGCGAAGGGAGGCAAGGGCGGTGGGGATGGTGGGCAGGGTTGCCATGTCTTTTTTTTTTTTTTTTTTTTTTTTTTTTCTGATGGGAAGACATTTAGTATAATAAAATGGGGTTTAAGACATTTGTGTTATTTTGGAAAAAGTGGGGACAAAATAGGTATTTCACCAAGTTACGTTAGTAAAAAAAAGTTGCGTCTAGCAATCATGTTAAAAAAAGGGGCAAAAAAATAGCCCAAGATAGCCCAAAAGCCCGTTTTGACCCAAATAGGCCAGGCTTGGGCCAACCAACTAGGCCCAAAAGAAAAGCCCACCTATTGGGCCTATTTTAACCTCAAGCCTGGCCCAAACCCAGTATGGCCCAGACCCTCCTATAAGGACTTGCTCAGAATCGAGAATGTACTTCAATTTTTCGTTAAAATGTGGGGTCATCCAAAATACTGTATGGTTTAGTCCTTCCGATCCGTGGCTTTGATGGTCATAGCATGCCTTGCTAACGTTCAAGCTCTTATTTAGCATCTATCTAGTTCTACTAAAACAGAAGTCAGTAGGACACGTGACATCCAATGGCTACACATTTTTCCGCTAAAATTTTTGTTCCTAATAACATGGTTTTTAATAATTTTGTTCCTATTAATTTGCTGCAAATTCTAACAACTCTAAGTTAATAATGAAAAAGCAACTAATAGCTAGGGTCTTCTATTAACAAAAAAAAAAAAAAAAAAAATAACTTTAATATGTTCCTAATAATTTTCTACGCTAAATTTATGAGACCATTTCAACCAAATATATATACGGAGTATATCCCAAAATTTTGCTCTTCTTTATCTACTTTACAATCAAAATTTGTCCTCTTACTCACTGATGTAGTGATTAACCATTTTAATGGCTAAAGACTCGCTCAAATAGAGGTAACTAAATGTCACTATTCTTTTCTTTTTATGTTCTTATTTATTTGTGTAATCTTCTAATGCAAATTTCATCTCCATTTCTAAGTCATGGGATTGTAAAGTCACTGAAATTTTGAGTTGGTAAATAAATTTGCCATAATACAAATGTTTCCAGACTAATATTTATACTTAGAGATACATTCACGCACACACACTTTGATGAGATTGCATTTTATCAAGTGCAAATTAAAGTCGTACGTATACATGATAGCTAAGTTATTCAGTTTTTTTTTTTAAAAGAAGTCCTTGATATCTTGAGTCGGGAAATAGATTCGGGTATATAACTATGTTTCGAACGCCAACAATATAAATCCGTTTTACCAAGACAAAGTTAAGCTAGACGTGTTGTCGCACGTTACGATATTAAAACTTTTGGCTACACATTTCCGTGCATAGCACGAGTATTATACTAGTTTACCCCTAAAACATAGAAATGTCAAGCTTCGAACATTTGGAAAAAAAAAAAAAAATAACTAAATTTTTTTTAAAAAATTCGAGTACCATAACTAGGATAAAATAAGATTAATTCATCATAATCCAACATACTATGTCACAAAGCAGCAAATCGTATCGTTTCACGTCATAGACTACAACTAACCAAATCTACAATACTTGAAATATAGTGTTGTGAATCTTGTGATCTACAATAGTTCATGAACATAATTAATAATATACTCCCGTAAAGTTTAATTTAAAGGGATACTACAAAGATCACTCGCGATCCCTAAATTCTCGCAAGACATTGTCATAATTCCCCTCTCGTAAACTTTACAAACATCCACGGACAAAGAAGAGCCACAAGCTAGGTAGCACCGAAACGGACACGGAAACGGACACGGACACGAAACGGACACGGAAAACGGCAGTTCGAAAATTGTAGGACACGGACACGCATAATTTAAATTATATAAAATACATATTTTATGTTTGAAAAAGTATATAACTAATTGAAATATTACTTTAATAGTATATTAATACTGAATCTATTATAAAACTTAGATTAAGAATTATATATATTACGATATTCAAAGAAACATCGATAGCATAATTCATTTTTGATGATAAATACTCTTCAACTCACGTCTTTATTATCAATCTTCTATTAATTTTAGATTCTTGAAGTGTATAAAAGTGTCCTAGAGTTTCCCAATAAGCAAAAATATCAATATAATAATGGACACCGAATCAAGAGTTTCGGACACCTATTGTCAGGTGTCGTGTCGGTGTCCGACACGGTGTCGGACACGGACACGCTAGATCATGGAAGTGTCCGTGCTACCTAGGCCACAATTGAAATTTACCAGGTGAGCACCAAAACTCTTTTATCTTCTAATCATCACGAAAAATGCACCTGTATGGAACTACCAAGAATACTCCCTTGACACCTGAATACGAGGACAAGGAAGGGGGACAAGGAGTTAGATCCGTCGTCTTTTCAATAGTCCCAAATTGGCGTAAAGAAGCAAACTGACCTTTAAGTTTATCGGCCTCCTTCTTGTTCAATCTGGCATAAAAGGCAAAGCGATTCTCAACTGAACACCCAATGAAGTGGTCTCCGCTATATATGTAGAATCACAAAAGATTGAGTTACTTTTAAATCAACCACCTTAAAGATGGAATAAGGTATCAAAACAAGAAGCTACACCATACCATTCAACATCATCAAGCATTCTACGGCGGTCAGTTTCACCAAATGCTTCATCTTCCACAGTTATAGAGTACACCTACAAGGGATAACTTTTGTACAGGAACTTATAGAGCAAGTCTGCAACTGGAAAGGTAAAATATGGAAACTACAGTTGAATAGTCACATCTCAGAACCGGGACAGCTACAGTTTAATGAAACACTATTGGATCGTGTTGTAAAATGACCAAAACCTAACTAAGCACACATAGCCACGGCAATAGGTCGAAGAAGCTACTGTGCTCGTAACTAAGCAAATAGGCTAAATGCACAGCAAGCCAATGGCAGTAGGTATAAAGGGAGTGTTAATACCAAATGTTTAAACTTGTTGAAAAACAGTGGGAGATCCCAGACTTTGATTAAAATGCAACCAATCATACAACGATGTGATCTTGTGAAGCTTGTGGCCAGTGGCTTGCGACATAACAGGGCACATGAACTTATGTAGTACAATCTTTATTACCTAGTTGCAACTAACAACATAGTATTTACTAATACTAGAATTTGGTATGTTGATCATTTTTAACTAGAAGGCCCTCTACATGGTAGTATGCGACATCTAATAACTAATCAACAAAAGGAGTATTCCCAGCAGGAAAAATAAAATGAAAATCACTATGAGAGTGTTTGAATACAAGTATTTAATTCTCAAAAACCAAATTCGACTCAAATCCCATGCTTCTGAACTCAGGAATTTGAGAATTTGGATTTGTACAAATCCTTTGGAATCTGATTGAAATTCTTTCTAGTGTAAAACAAATGACACCCCAATAGCCCTCATTTCGAAATCCCACCATCTCCCAAATATTGGATTTATATTTGAATTTCACGTTCTCAAATGATAAAATTCAAATGATTACAAACTTCCAAATTCTTGTTTCCAAACGCTACCTATAAGCAATTCAAACAAACAACCCTACCAAAGTGCCTCAAAAAAATCTCCTGCGGGGAAGGCCTAAGGGAAGTGTTAGATGCACTGGTATAACAAGATTATAAAAGAAATCAAAAGACCCATACAGAAGTAAAGACTAGTAGGCCAGCAGTGGGGTGAACGCTTATCTTTTCACAGAAAAAAGATGAACACGGCAGCAAGCACTCACCTCTCGGTCATTCAACTTGTCAAAATCTGTAGACAAGGAAAAAAAGCATCGTTAGTCATACGAATGTAAATGATAACCAGCAATCATGGCTAGAATGCAGAAAGAGTATAAAAAACGAGCAGTTGAAGGTCACAAAGATTATCATCAAATCACATGCTCCGTATATATAAAAAGACCAGGATAACATCAATATGTTTCCTGATAAAAGAATTATTGTGTACACCACCCACCCTAAATCAATGTGATACACTGATAAATTTTCAGCATTTGCATCATATTAAACAAATCTCTTGATATTGTAGTCCAAAAGATATCACCAAACAGCAAAGATCTGAGTGGAAAACTCTTCTTTCAAACAACTACTAGTTGTTTATAGCTAAAACAGACAGACACAATCACACGATGAACCACTCACTGCAGTCATTATGTAAAAGCACACCCCATCATTATCCTAATTACTTAGAATGGGAAACAATTAAGGACAGAATAGACGCAAGTGAAAGGGGTCATTCAAAACTTCCAACACATAAATTATCACAAAGATGAGAAGGGGTCATTCACTTTTGTCAACACGATAAGGGTAAGGTATCCAGCCTACGAGTTCGTCATCATTTTCTGGAGAAGAATCATCCGAGTCACCTATAAACAGAAAGAATGAGCGAATTAACTTATGAAACCACAAAACAGGTAATATCAACCACATCAGTCGAGTATTTTTGGCCACACAACAAGGTAACCGTATTCAAGAATCATTGTAACTTAGAAGACTAGGAATAAATCAAACGAACAGAGGATGTCCAGGTTTGAAAGCTGAAAATACAAATAGCCCAAACACCTTTAACAAAACGGATTATTAAGGTGAATTAGTAAGCATGCATAGCCTTAGCTTTCTAAATAGACCTCCCCTCAACTATAAGAATATCAGTAGAAGAAAGGAAATGTTGCTTGAAACCACCTCAAATTATTTTGAATATACCTGGTGATTCTAGGCTTTTCATCACAAGCACAATGGAGCAAATAAATTCGTAATACGGAGCCATTTTCTCCAGCCATTAAACCCATAACAGCCCGACATTGTGTTTTTCTCCACTCATCTCGCACACAACTTATTCAAGCCTACAGATGTGGCCAAGCTGGAACAACCCAATCTAACGCCACATGGTTGAATAGTTTAAGACCTCTAAATTAATTCTATAAGCAACTCGCTATTATTTTGAAGTCGTCACCCTTATTGTTAAAAATAATTACCACAAGAGTTTATTAAGTACTATCCATTCATAGTTACGACACGATTCGGTGAAAGCATACATTTAATCAACATTAGCTCAAATATTTTGTCATGTATTAATCGAGTTACACACAACAAACATTCATCAACAACATTAATCAAATCAAAAAGCTCATTCTTTTCCAAGAGATTACAGAGTGATCATTTGTCAAATCAAGTAGGCAACACTAACCTAGATCACCTGCAAAATAGAAAACTGATTAACAAATACACATCTAGGCTGCAGGGGAATAGCAAACGGGCAAATTCATTGAAATCGAACAAGAAATAATTAAAGGATTCACCATCAGAATTGTTCGGGGAAACCATCTGATCTTCATCATCTGAATCTTCCACTATAAAACGGCGACGCTGCATCTTTCGAGGCAGCTGACGATCCTCGTCTAAATCATACAACATTTCACATAATTCATTAACATTTATATGAACAAAAATTACATTAATCTGACTCGACCAAAGCATGCATTCATCAACATTAGCTCAAATTTTGTTCCATGGATTAATCGGGTTACACACAACAACCATTCATCAACAAAGTTAATCAAATAAAAAAGCTCATTACTTTCCAAGGGATTACAGTGATAATTTGTCAACTAACCTAGATCACCTCCTTGTGGAGAGTCCACGAAATGCCCTGAATGACCACCAAGTTGATTTTCATCACTACATTGCATCTTTACCTCGTCTGACAGCATATTTATTTAATTAGCAAAACAGGAAGTTGGTTAACAAAGACAAAGCTACATTACAACAGAATAGCAAAAGCGCGAATTCATTAAAATCGAACGAGGATTTCTCAAACAATCCACATTCATAACTGCTTGTAGAAATGATCTGATCTTCATCATCTGAATCTTCAACTATAAAACGGCGACGCTGCATGTTTCGAGGCGCTTGAAGATCTTCATCTAAATGTTACAATATTATACATAATGCATCAACATACATATGAACAAAATTACATTAATTTGAACCTAAAACTTCACCAATACTCACCATCCTCAGAGGTATAATCTGCGAGATCATGACTGGTAGGATTCGTCATGCAAACATTCTATACGCAAACGTAAATCACACAATTAATCACCAAATTATGACTTATAATTTACAAATTGTAACGATAATCATGGCGGGAGAAAGGCTATACACCAAATTAGAAACCCTAGAAAACTTCTACACACAATTAATCATCAGAATTTCGAGGAAATTGGCAGTAATATCAAATAATCCACCAAAATTGATGCATAATGAATACAATCATGGCTGAAATTGGAGGAAATACCAAATTATGAAATGTAGTACATGAAATTAAAACCATAACATACCAAAAAAAAAACAGAATTACGAGGAATTGCGAAATTCAGAGAAATGCAAAAGTAGCGTAAGACTCACACAAGAGAAAATGAAGAGGTGGTGGATTTGTTGGGGCGGCAGGCAGCAAGCTGCGGTGGTGATGATCGGTGGGACACGGTGGTCCGACAACAAGGTAGTAACGTCTTGGTGACAAATGATCGACGAGTGTAGAGTGTGTGTTACGAAAGTTGTAATTTGGGACCGTTAAAGACCAAAATATGAACTCGTTTCGCAAGAGTGCTTTAAGCATGTTTCGATCATGTCAGGGTTCGGTTTTTTTCGTATCTATGAGTTGGGTCGACTCGGTTTTGGTTTGGGTCAGGTTTTATCGGGTGAATTCCGTGTCGGGTCGGGTCATACTCAAGTCTAGTTTCTGATGGTTATTTATGCACATCTTTACAGTTTTTAGTAAATATTTTTTAGTTAAGCATAATTAAGTGATGATAGGTAGGTCCGTAGTTAGTATGTTAAAACCGTCAAAATCCATACTAAATGTTTCAATTTGGATCACTATTGAGCTTAAATATTGCGGTCATCAAATAGGTCAAGTATCGCCGGGTAACAGTCCACTACGGGTCGGGTCAGGATATTGTCGGGTAAAAGTTCACTACAGGTTATGGCATGTCATTCTCGGGTCGGGCATTGTCAGCTTATATCGAATCATGTGTCAATGTGTCATTATCAGTTCGGGTTGAGCCGGAGATCACAATTTAAGGTCCTATCGGTTCGGGTTTTCGGGTTAACGAGTAGGTCAGACAAGAAGTACTGTACTGGGTTAGACAATGACACAAAAAGTCGGAACATAAACAAAAGTAGTTGACAGGGGGAAGAGAAAGGGTCCATTTTTTTTTATCTGGAGAGGGAGAGAAAGAGATCTTTGCTGTGTAACAAGGTAAACAGTCTAAACCCTATTTCCCCAATTATGTGCTCTTCAGATTGATCTGCTTACTTTAATTGGGAATTTTAGATGCTTGTTTCGCACGATCATATTTCAATTTTGCTGTATTTTTGCAACTACCCATCAATTGTAGAGTATTACTCTAATAATGCCACTTCAACTCCGTGATTCTTGGCATTTTGCATTTCTTGATTGCTTAAAGCTCAAGTTTAGATGATTTTTGTTTGTGATTGTTCGTAATTTTGGGGAAATTTGATGCAAGATTGGGTCTTTTTGATTGATTTTGGGGATTTGGGTGAAAATGGTTGAAATTGGGGAAGCATCTGGAAATGGGTATACTGGGATTAGCTCAGGTGGGGGAGAGGATGGTGGTAGCGTAAAGCAAGTGGGTTCTTCGAGTGTGGTTGGTGGCGGGTCGAGGAATTCGAGCCCTTTGAGTCGGTGTGGGTCGAGGAACACGAGCCCAATGAGCCGGGCAGGGTCTAGAAATACGAGTCCTTCTAAGCAAAAGGTGATCAAGACGAAACCCCGGGGTTTAGATGAGGAGACTGCGACTACATTCCCTAAAGCAGTGCATCCTGATGTTCAGATGGAGGATAATATATGGGCAATGCTTCCTGAGGATTTACTGAATGAGATATTAGCTAGGGTTCCTCCTTTTATGATATTCCGACTTCGTTCAGTTTGTAAGAGGTGGAATTCGATTTTGCAGGATAGTGGCTTTCTTAAGTTTCACTCTCAAGTGCCCTCCCATGGCCCTTGCCTTCTCACATTTTGGAAGAACTCCCAAACCCCACAATGCTCGGTGTTTAGCTTGCCATTGAAGACGTGGTATAGGATTCCGTTTACATTCTTGCCTCCATGGGCGTTTTGGTTGGTGGGGTCTTCTGGAGGTCTGGTCTGCTTTTCGGGTCTGGATGGGGTGACTTTTAGAACCCTAGTGTGTAATCCTCTCACGCAAGCTTGGAGGACATTGCCTGGCATGCATTTTAATCAGCAGAGGCAATTAATCATGGTTGTAGATCGCAAGGACCGATGTTTTAAGCTTATAGCCACGAGTGATATTTATGGTGACAAGTCACTGCCTACTGAAGTTTATGATTCCAAACTTGATAGCTGGTCAGTCCATCAAATGATGCCTGCCGTTAACTTGTGCTCTTCAAAGATGGCAATCTGTGATTCAAGGCTGTATTTGGAAACACTTTCACCTCTTGGTTTGATGATGTACCGTCTGGATACAGGATATTGGGAGCACATCCCAGCAAAGTTTCCTCGGTCGTTGCTGGATGGTTATTTGGTTGCTGGTACAAAGAAGCGCCTTTTTCTTGTCGGGAGGATAGGGCTTTATAGCACTCTGCAGAGTATGAGAATTTGGGAATTAGATCTTACTAAGACTCTGTGGGTGGAGATCAGTAGGATGCCTTTCAAATATTTTCGAGCTTTACTAAGGCTGTCAGCTGAGAGATTTGAGTGCTTTGGACAGGATAATTTAATTTGCTTTACATCTTGGAACCAAGGGAAAGGCCTCCTTTATGACGTGGATAAGAAGGTCTGGTCTTGGATTGCGGGCTGTGCTCTGCAGTCATACAACAGCCAAGTGTGCTTCTATGAACCCAGGTTTGATGCATCTATCCACTGATTCGGAGCTTCTTCCTGCTTCATATTCTGAAAATTACCCTGAAACAAAGTTTGGGTTTTTTCTGGCATTTTTCATGCCTCCACCACCCAAAATATATGATCTTTTTCCACCTTTTGTTTTATTTGGGAATGACATCTCAGTGTACCGATACTTGTGTCCAAAACAATGTGTCCTGTTGTAGTTACTGAATGATGAGTTCACATCAGCTGCTTAACCTCACTCGTCCAGCTCTGGTCCTTCTTTTAGGAGTGTTTTTGACTGGGAGTAACAATTAGTAGCTGTTGTGACTTTGGCCATGTGTAAAATCTTTTCGATCTCTTCCATTGATGTAGTCTAATGAGCTATGTGGAGGAATTAAACATGTAAGTACTTCATCAATACAGTTTTGAACTTGGCATCTTGGTCTCATTTGCTTTGCTTGTGGAACGCTGACTTCTGACTGTCGATAGAGCATTGTCATCCTTTTGACTTTACACTAATCACAAGACATCCTTGGCTTAAGTTGTGGCATCAATGTGTTCTGTACTCCCACTACTTCAATGTGTTGTTATAGGTTTGTGCTCGCAGACTAAAGAATTATCGAAGTAAACCAGATTGGCCTTAACTTACTGTTGTTTGAAATTTTCACCTGCGAGAGAATACGAGATGGAAAAATAAGGTAGGAACATGTGAGGCCATAGGAACTAGCGAGATGATTCAACTGTGGAATGTATAACTCTCTATCTTTGAACTAAGAATCTTTTTATAAGCACAATGCAACATGACTCGAGCATTCTAGTTACTCAAAAGCTTAGGGAAAAGAAGTATGCTTGCTAAGAGAGGGATCCACCAGTTTATTTGTTATACATATGAATGAGGGTTGGTTATTGATTGAATCTTAACTTGTTCTGAAACAGGTTCTGAGCTGCAGTAGCTCTCCCATCTATCTGTTTTGTTATTTCATAGTTACATACACAAAGATTTACTTTTCTCATTGGTGAACAGGGATTTTGATTTTGCTTTTGGTTATCTTTCTGTTTTATCTCATCTGAATTTTTGCTTATCTGATTGCTCAACTCTTAAAAGGGTTGATCATACCAACAGTTTCTATATACTTGATTTTGAAATGCTTTAGAGAGTTAGACTATTGGTTCGCCATGCTGATCTATTTTTGTGTTTTTGATTCTGAACAATGTATGGAAAGCTGCATGTTTCTAGCCCTCCACACGTACTCTACATTCTTACTTTGAAGATAGTGAGGTCTCATACTAGACTGATAGCCTATACCTCAAAGTGATGTAGGCTCTTCTCATCCATGTAGATTCGTGCCTTATTGTTAAGAAATTCTGTGAAATTTTGTTTATGAAATAAGTATTCTTAAAAAGCTTCCTTGTAGCTGTGTATTCAAACAAGAAGCAAACTCTCAGCCAGTTGAAAATGGTTAAGGATTACGCTGCCTGCATCTACTGATAACTAGCCTGATGGCAGGATCTGCAGTGTGCTGTGTTGCAAGTAGCATGCTGACTTGTAGATCACGCTTATTACCTTTTTGCAGATTCCAAATCCCTTTGTCACTAACTAAGCGTATACTGGCTCCTTTCAGCTGGTCAATTATTATTTATTGATTCTCATTTTTCGCTTTATGCAAATATATGCTTTCAGCCTTGCATTTTGTTAGGGTATACATGCTTGTTCTGCTTTTGAATATCTGTCATAAGTTTATGAAAGCTCGCACAGATATCTCTGGCCCTGCATGATGCTACTCCTCGTCACTGCATTATGCTTTTGCGTTCAAACTTCTTCTCCTTTTTTTTTTTATATATGGGTTCAAGTCCTGGGTGCAGCCTCTTGTCAAATAAATTGACAAGGGAAGGCTTGCCCTCATTACACCCCTTGTGGTGGGACCCTTCCCCGGACCCTCGCTTAGCGGGGACGCCAATGTGCACCGGGCTGCCCTTTTTTTATATGATGGTCCTTTTTGTTTAATTTTCGTATGAAGTCCTGCTTGTGGTAGGATTAGTTCTGAGAAAAAAAATTATTCTGCTATGGATTCTGATGTAAACTACTGTACTTCACTAGTGAAATTAAAATTGCCATGTTCACTAGGATGAGTTTTGCACAGTTGTTTCAGACTTTCATTTCCCCATTCCAGTGATTATTACATATTATAGCTATGGATTCTGGCTTATGTATGCTAACAGAATACAATCATCAAACTTTTCTATTTGAGTGAGTGTCTGGTTTCAGCATCCTCAAAGTTATAGTTGCGCCAACTGTCTGATGCTCATCGGAGTGCAGTCGGTAGCATATTGGCTGTAGCTTCTGCTCGCTATGATGGCATTCGCGGCTTGAGTTGGGTGGAAGGAATCCCAGAATACATACTGATCTCTATTTGTACATGGTTGCTGCAAAGGAAGACAGGTAAGTTCGCCTCCATCTTTCCCATTTCCGCAACACGCTTTACTGGCTTCATTAAACCCTGGAACAGACGGCAGCAATGCTAACTTGTTAGAAAGTGTTGCTTTTAAAAGTAGGATTTTGTGTGTTTTCCATGTCAGATAAGGTGGTATTTAATCTAGTTTTCTCACCAAAGTTGGACGGATTGTGGATCATGTCGTTGAAGAGATTATAAACATTCTGATAGACGAAGATAGAACCTGGAAGGGTATTGTTAAGTGTACTCGTCACTCGAACTAGACGACTATTGAACATAGAGATGAAGTCATTGATCTGCTCTACGCAATTGTTATCTTTTGATTTCGATAAAAATGCAGGTATACAACCTAAGGGACCTGACCCAACCAGTACCATTTTCCTTGCACCTAGCCTGTACAAATTCTACAACAAAAAAATAGACATGGTGAGGATACGGAGTTAGGATTCATGTAATGCGTTTTGAGATAATACAGCATTCTAATGGTGTGTCTATTACCAGATATGTAGTACTTACTGTGTAAATGTTGAGACGATGATGAGATTTCAAATTTCAAACTGATAATAGACTTGCTACTTAGTGCTTAAGCATTTCTGAAGATTAGTTGCTTTTAGTATTTGTAATATGTGACGAGAATCTGATACTAGTCTATTGTCTCTAAACTTACCCAGGAACTCAAGATTTACTAAGGAAACATAACTCATGTATAATTATGCATAAATTTCATAGCTATAAACAAAACGAATCTGTCAGGCGGAATAGGTCTACCGTGAGCTGGGTTGAAAGTGTATTCATGAGGAGATCAGCAAAGGCTTGTCCGCTGTAGATACGGCTGCTGTCATATCTGTCAGGCATGAGATAATTGTTGAGGTAGTCATTGCCTCCAATGTTGAGCAGAAACACTGATTTCGCGAGGTACTGGGCTAGTGCGTCCTGGTCCTGGAACAGTTCTGGTAGTTTCAGAGTAACCGTTGTCTGAAACTGTGATATCTGCCCGTTCAAGCTTGTTCGTTGACCCTGAAAAAGTGCCATTTAAGATAGTAATAAAACTTTGGATAAAACAAATAGTGATCGTCGTTTAGTCTCCTATCTATCATTTATTAACCACATTTTCCACTCTCCTTTTCTCCCTTTGCATGTTGTTCAGTTTAATTTACTTGGAGATATATCATCTGGGTTGTGTATGATTTGTGATTTGTCATTAATGAAGATTTGCATGAAAATGGATATCGATCTTACATAATGTCTTCCAGTTTCATCAAGAATCCCTGCTGCAGCTGATGCATAGTTGATTCCTCTCAGCATGTTCCTGCCAGTCGTCAGCAGAGAAAAGTACGGTGGTATGTACGGCAATCCCAGGTACCGAGCTTTTTGAAGAACCAGAAGGGGAACTAGTCAGAACAAAACAGCAAACCAGAGTAAAAGAAGCAATGTGCAGAGTTTGCATTACCTCCATAGTCAACTACAGTAAGGCCGTTGCTGAACCTTCCTGTCGGGCCTCCTGCGTCTATTCCGTATGGGAAGTAGTTGGCCTTTGCCGAGGTGAACATGTAATTGTTGTTCCCATTGTCTATCAGGGAATCGCCAAAGATGAACATGGCTGGGGTAAGCGGAGAACTGACAGCACCATCCTGAGCATTAGCAAAGACCGAAAGCTCAGGTAAAAACATCCCGAAAAATACTGTTATAAGTATTGCTCTCAATTTCTCCATTACTTTCTCTTGCTCTTTTCTAAACCTTCCTAGGGTCAGACTATGGAGTGAGCTTGTTTGAGTTGCTCTATATAGTCGTGTTAAAGTGCTCAGAGTTATAACTCATGATATAATGAGGGATAAAACTATGAGGGGTATTTGAGTACTTCTGACATCCTGTTAGTAAAGCTGTGTTCTTGATTTGCCAATCATGGTGAAATTTTGAGCTTTGGACCATTCTATTTACACTTGTTTTTACAGTTAGATTTGACTGAAAGCAATAAATTTCACTTTTTAATGCGAATTTATGACACATAGTACTGTAGGAGTATGTAATGCACTCATGAAATAGGTCATGGGAACTGTCGAGGTTGCAGAGAATGGGTAAAAACTGAGTAAATGCTAGTCTCTTTCTCTGTTTCCAGCTGTGGTTATTTTTCTGCTACTGGCCATGCTTTGTGTTGCTGCTTACCCAATTTCCGAAGGTAGTAACTAATTTATTTTGTCCACCCTATACTTCATGTGATATGTTTTACTGGGTGACAGAACTCAGACTGCAAGAGCAAGGAACTACCAGTCTATGAGGACTGGCATTTTTTTTCTTCGGGGGGTGAGCTCTTTTTTGGGATACACAATTTTCATTATGGGGTCATCTGTAAGCGTCCTCTCTATGTTTTCAACATCGGGTCAAGTCTAGCGTACATCCGGCACTAGGGTAATGCTGTTGTTATGGGGTGAGCTTTTAAAGAAGCAAGTTGAAACTTCACCCCAAAAGGTTAAAAGTTTAATTCGTCCTTCCGTAGGATTGTCTTGCCCAATAGCGTCCATATGCGCTGTTATCTTTGGGGAAGAAGTTCTTTGCCGAAAGTAAAATTAACTCGCAAAATTTACTAGTATCCTGAAATAGGCATGGTGTAGAGGGAGGGTTCTTTTTAATTAAGGTGTCAATCCATGAATGCAGTGTTTTCTGTGATGTATACACTGTCAAGTTTTATGTTACAGTCTTACAGACATTGTTATTCTGGTTTTTCTTGCATGTTTTCTGATCGGAGACTGAATTGTACTGTTCGCAGCGTATTGGATATCTGATCTGAGACTAGAACCTGAACCTGTTAGAATTTGGAACCAAGTACCCAAGATCGGGTGACGCCCGCCAGCCAGCCGTAAACCTACCTTGTACCTGGTGAGTAATTTTGTGTGGTCACTTATTATGTCACAAGACCATATTCAATATCAACAACTTACCAACCAATTTTGCCAGTCTTGGCACCTGCAGAACTCAGAATTGCACGTACACCTTCCTGATGCTGGAACAGCGTTATTATGATGACAAATACTAGTATGTCGTGCTTCCTCGTTTTCTTTCAATTCTTTACCTTTTAGTTTGAACAACGTCTCACATATTCACACCAAATGTAAAGTATTTAATAAAACCGAGGGAGTACAAGTTATTAATATTATCCCTGCAAGAACTTGCATTGTCAGCTAAATCTGAACCTTGGTGTTGAATTTTCTTTCCTGCTGTCAATTTTTACTGAAGGAAAATCCCCTTTTCACTTTTCACCGTTCATTTTACTAGCTACTTTCCCCTTTATATTGTCAACTTTGTCGGTAGAAAGTAAAATTGTGGATTTCATACCAAACATTGATATGTGAAATTTCGGTTCCTACTTTTTGTTGGCGGTAATAATAAGTTAAAATCGTTATAAAACATCTCATTTGTGTAAAACCGTCTTATTAACATCGTCGTATTGACATATAGTTGTTGTCAATGTACGATAGGATCAATTAAGGTAAGATGTGCAATTTTTTAAGATTTGGAGAGAGGTGAGTCAGCTAATAATGTATTTCAACAAGTGCTAAATTTGTGTAAAAAAATGTACCTTGTAATTTGGGAACTATACTTAGTCGCAAACGGAGTGTGTCGTGTGTGTGGCGCTTTGTAGTAAATGGGGTTGGTTCTTTAGGAATCCAAGACAAAGCCGGCATTGCCTTGGTAATGAGAGCCACGCAGTGTCGTCTCTGAATTACATGCGTCCCCCTTCTCTTGTTTAGACATATGTTACACTGTCGGACTCATCGGATTGTTAACTTTTGGTTTGGATTTCTCTTATATATATCGAGAATTTTCGTGTGTGTTTCTGACTTCATCTACATTTGCGAAAATTTTGAGTGTACCGATATATTATAAGATAAATGATTTTTATGGGTGTAGCTAGTAGGACTATAGGAGTAGATTGTTAGGTATCAATAAAGTCAAAATCTATCACGAATTCGTTATAGGATCGTCCAAGTATTTCATGAGGAATATAATACTAATTTATAACTATTAAATAGGCGGAGGATAACATATGATCGATCGGGGCTAAGGAGACTTGGTAACACTAACACATCACACTTATCTCAAGAAGGAACCACCATTGTGAAAATGGGGGACGAGCCCTCGTGTTTATAACTTATGCTCGATACACATTTTTGTGATTTTGTACGATCTATTAAACCTATGCATTTTAAACCACTTGACTATGTACCTTAGCTCTCAATTTAATGGTAGTGCTCCTTTAGGAAACATGTCCAACTTGGTACGTACTCTACCATTTAGTCACTTAGATTTATCGATTCATCAAAATTTGCTCCTATTTAAGGAAATTTGTACTCTTTCTTTGTTAGATTTATGCATTTGTATTTAGTTAATCAACAAATGAAATTAACGAAATTGGATCCCCTAGAGTTGAAAATAAACTCTACCATGTAGAGTTTACTTAATAAGGTAAGAAATAATTGTTTTGCATTTTTTTTGTGCATTCCAAGATTCTCTTCCTTTTGTCTTATTACTAATTTTAGCAAACTCTACCAACTCTACCAACCAATAATTCTAGGGGATCCTCACCCAGTAGTTACAAACTGTAAGTTTTTAGTATCTAAGCAAATTCCTCAAGAGAGAATCCAAGGTATACGATGTGTCGATGTCGAACAATGAATAATATTTTTCTCAATTCTATTTTGGCGGGTGGGTAACATACTAACATATCCGAGAATTCATCACTCCAATAATGTGTCCGTCTACCAATACTTGATATAAGATGTGCGTTATTGTTGTAATATTTATGTTTCATTAATATTACATTTGTAGATATCAACTAACTTGGTTAATACTCCAGTTATCTAACATCGAACTTTGTCTTCAAATTATTTTAGAAAAAAGGCAATAAGGACAATAACAAACCAGTGGTCCAAAATTTGGCTAACTCCATTGACAGAAAAAGAGATGAAATTGGAGTATTTCCATTGTGTTTGAACATAATGAGTATTTAATCACTGACAAAAAGTTCATTTAGAAGGTTTTGACCTTATTAGTAGTGACTTATCATTGAACTGCGAACCATATTGTTTGTACACTTTGATTATTACCATATGTTTTGTTTATTTATTCACTTAAATATCATCTATTTATAACAGCTGTTTGCTAGACTACCCATGCATTCTCTCTGTTCTGAAACATGCATGTACTAATTCACTTGGCTTCTAATAAATATAATGACAAAGAAAGAAGTGTTTTTTTTCCGGATATTTACAATACGGGAAACATAACCATACAAGCGTGATTTGTAAATCTGATTATTCGTATTACTTTTAACAACCATATTAGTTGAGATATACGAAATGGACCTTCACATACAATCGACAAACCTCCGAAAAAATCTTTAACTTATAAAGTGGTCGATATATTATTCCAACTTGTATAGTAGTAGTATATTGCTGCTGGCTCACACTGTAGCTGATTCAACTCAGAATCTTGAGTGACCGTATTCAAACTTAAAAGCATAAAGAACAATATAACTTCTGTAAAATGTTGATACATTTTAAGTTTCCCTATGCTTTGTCCCTGTACTTGCAATCATATTCTATTAACACATAGGTCTTGGAATTAACCCTAGCTAACTAAGCTTTGACCTTGGTCTAATCACCTACTAATTACTAATTACTCTATATAAATCCCACTTTAAGCATTCCATATTTCTCTTCTCTTCTCCATTTCGTACAGTATAAATCGAAATTTCTAACTATTAAGTTTAATTAAGCGAAGTAATTATGAGGCGAAAAATGGTTTCGTTGAGGTTCACAAGTTTAATCATGGTTTCTCTATTTGTTTTGCAAGCCCTAAGGAGCTCCTTAGCTCATGCTCATCAAGGTGTGATTGTATATATCCAAACTTGTCTTCTCTAATATTAATTAATTGATCGATTATTCATTTTTTCGAGTGCTAATAATAAGAATCGCGAATAATCTTGTTCTATTTTACTAAATCGCCTTCTAAATTTGGTTCAGCTAAGGTGACAAACAATTTCGATACTTCAATACAAAGTGAAAATGGTGCATTTGGAAGAAAGGTACATTTATTTTGTTTAAATTACTTTAATCTAGTTATTACTATTTTGCTAATTCATTTTCTTCAATTATCAATTTAATCTCTAGTATTGTTTTACTTCGCATATAAGAAGGCAAACCTTTGAAGCACTGAGGTAATGTTGATCATTTTCGTGATTCAATTTAACTCGACAGGCAAAATTTGATCAAGAACTAGCTCGCCCTAATAATGAAGTTGTGAAGGCGAAAAAGGCGGCTATAGGAGGTAGGAAGATGGCTAATATAGCTCATGAAGTTGAAGAGGATGATAGTAGAGTGATGAAGAAGGCAACACCCATGGTTGTTTCAGGTGCTACTAAAGTTAACGATTCCATTGGATTTGAAGTGAAAGGGGATCTTGATCATGTGCTTAATAAAGTTAATGATGATATTAATGATCATCATAGCTCTATGAAGTTGAATGAAGCTTTTAGTACTCTTGATTATCGCGGCCCTCGATCACACCCTTCTAAGCATCATTGATTTTGAACCTACCCTGCCCTATGAGTTAGTCTATGGTAGAATATAGCTAGTGTACATTCTCTCAAATCTCGAGTCTAAACTCGCTCTATGCAATTATATATTATTTCCATTCAAATCTAAACTTTCAATAGTTTCAAACAAGCTAAGGGACTCGTAAGATGCGCTCTGAAAGCTTTGATTTGAATGGAAAGAGTAGACATTTTGATCAGAGGTTATTACACTATTAGATCCTCTCATCATCAATTTTTTCCCTAGCTTAGGGCAATCGAAATATCGGCATGTATATGAATGAATCTTCTATATATATAAATGAAGTTCTATTTTTTGTTTCATTATTATAGAAGTATTTGCACTTCAATTTATTCCATTGTTTCATAATCTATGTTTTCAACTATATGATGAATTACAATACTTGATTAATTTTACTTGGTTTTTCAATTTCTTTTTGGTAATGTATTGATTTTGCGTCATTTCTTAAATCTGATTGCTAATGCAGGAAACGAAGAGATCAATGCATTCCTGGAAAACTCTCGTAGGAAATCTCTTAATCATGGCTCACAATGTCAGGTATTTACATTCCTCATCTGCAATTAGTACCTCGATATTTCTTAGACTGTTAGCGAGATAGAAAATAGTCACTTTTGTGAAGAAACATAGAGAGACTATTTCCAGATAACCCAATAGTTCACGATTCAATTTCTACCAAAAAAAGAATCTTAGGGGACAAGTCATGTAAAACTTTCACATTAGCTTGTAATCTAACTTATTGCTTCTCCTCTAATAATCATCAGAAATCATCACACACATTTTCAGTCAAGAACAACAAGCAAGGGACTCATCAAGAACAAAAACCGCCTAGCGCGAAAATGGATGAAAGACAAAGATTTATAAAGGAAGCTAAAGAGATAATGAAGTTGATGCATAGAGATTATGGAAGAAGATGGAAGCCTAGGAGAAAACCACCCATTAACAACCGAAGTCCCATGCACTAAATATAAAGATCCAAACTCCAAAAGTAGATTAAATACTTGGGTATAAGCTAAGGTAGTGTTCACAATTTTGTACTCTATAGTGAACCCCTTTACTATTATAGGCGGCCTTAGTTTTTGCGGCGTTTTTTTACATAGTATACCAGGAAATTAGTGCAATTTCTTTCTAGGATACATAGATATAAAATTTAAGTTGTAAGCCTCTTTTTTTTTTGGCATTTTTATGATCTTTACAAGTGTAGTCTGTTTTATATGTAAAGTAAATAACATTGTCGTAGTATGTGCTTAATTATACTTGTACTATTCCGATCCATCTATTATAGACGATGCATTCTGAGTTGAAGATATATAAATGAAATATCGACCATCGTAGAAACACATGAGTGACACAGTTAATTAAGGCCCTACTATATACATCATCGTTTGTTTCTGTACTACTCATATATCTTATATACAGAGTATTTTGTTTAGTAGTACAATTTCTCTAAAATATATCACACATTTTAACAATTTAAGAAAACGGAGGATGTAATCGGGACACGTAGAAGACGAGGATGGCATTTTAAGCTGCAACAAGTTGGGCTATATTCATAGGAGTGCAGAAGGTTGAGTTGTTGATGCACTCAATAGCCAGCTTCGAGTAAAGGGCCTGAGTAGAATGGACCTTATCCCAGTTCATGTATTCATTGGGCTTTTGGCATCCCGTGGGCCATGGAAAACATTGATAATCGAATAATATTACTCCGCAACATGGATCTTCAACATTTGTTAATCCTGCATTTTCACAAATCACAAGTAAATTTTACTACCCCTTCCGGTTCATTCAATTGTTTACGTCGAGTCGACTTTTGTGAGGGGAATTTAAGCCCAACGTGAACAGTTGAATGAAATGGAGAGAGTAGGTTTTAGGTTCGGTGTGATTCAACTTAAAAAGTGATAGAATTAGATATCATAACTTTTGATGAAATTAGTTGAGAAAACGCTTACCATATTTAGTAGGGTTTTTAAAAATATCATAAATATGCTCGTAGCTCTTCCCACGAGCGAGTAATCGTGTAGGATAAGCAAGGGTAAGATTTTGAATCATCAAAGCAAGTTTGTTGTTGAAAACTGCTGCATTTGCATTCTTATTCTCATCACAGAACAATCCCCAACTCGAATACATTGGAATGCAACCAAGCGCGGGGATGTCAAACACCACCATTTTCCTTGCTCCTAACTTGAAAAGCGTCTACATGTATGTGTGCATGCATGCAATGTAAGGTTTTAATATCGCTATTCACCTATTGAGGCTATATATTGTAGTAGACTGACACGTAAAAAATTCACGACAATCAATTTACGAAATATATGGATTATTACATCTATTCCTTTATCCAATTCAAATAACGTAACACAGACTCATCAGTATATGACCAAATGAAAAAATTCAATGAAGGGAGTACGAATATATGATTCGATACTATTACCTCTAAATTTTGGGATAGTCTAGAAATAAGGAGTTGGGCAAAGTCTTCGGGATCGTAAAGGCTTGGTCTTACAAAATAGTTGACAAGGTAATCATTACTGCCCATCCACATAAAGAAGATAGAATTTGACAAGTGTTCATGAAGTTGTGTTATGTTGAAACTTAATTTCAATTCTGTATTTATTGTCGTTTCGAATAATCTCACTTGTTCCGTCAAATCCAAACATCCCTGCAAGAAAATCGTATGGTCTTCAAAAATTCTATTATAGTTGTGAGTATTTAACGATTAGGATAAGAAATATCCGAACAAAACAATATAGAGATATGGAAGGGTTTTCTTACAATCGGGCTCGTCTCTGGAAGAATTCCGCAACCAATAGATCCATAATTGTACCCAATAAGGGACTTTGGCCGGTCTGGTTGTTTATAAGGTGGAGGATAATGTGGCAACCCAAGATATTCAGCTGAGCAAAGCAAAATTTAGTGAGTCATGCATTACAAATTTGAATGATGCATGAAATTATATATATTAAATAATAATTTTAGATCTGTGACGGATTGAGATAGAAAAACATACATAACAGAACACAAAATAGACCGTATTACTGCTCTCGCCCGACCTCTTAATTAGTGAGCATAGTCATACTTCCACGAGTTCCGTACATACCTATAAAATCCGGGACAGTTTTGCCATCCGTAGCTCTTCCGGTAAAGCCGCTAGGGAATATGTTACCATAAGGAGTGTAATTGGCCTTAGCCGCGAAGGGCACATCCAACCAATTGTTATTACCATTATCAACTAACGAGTCTCCGAACACATACAAAGCCGGAGCTCGAGGTTGTGTAACTTGTGTTTGGCATTTTTGTGCGTTAAAACTCAAGAATATCAAGAAAAAGATAACAAGTAGCCCCTCCAATGCCTCCATAATGTTTTGGCTTCTTAATCAAGATAACAAACTAATACATACACTATGGGCTATAACTCTTGACATAAAATTAGCATCATGCTTATTTCAAGACAAAAGTGTTTGCTACGTTTCTTCTTTATTTAAAGGAAAGCTTAGTTGGAAAAATGTCTGATTGTTCAAGCCAATTAGGCATGACCAATTTTCTCCTAGAAAATTGCCAAAGTAACGCTAGATGTTCAACTCATACGAAAGGTTTTCACAATAATGACGAAATCACTATATTCCAAAAAAACAAAGTTTTTGTTTACTCGTACATATATAGTCTCACAGTTCGTATAATAACTACTTGATTGTAGTTCATTCATGCATCGGTTACTTAATAGAACTATAATTTTGGAAACTAACAAAAACCCTTATTCCGATTAACAAAATCAGTGAAACACTAAGCCATCGATCTTTTGCATATCAGTAGTTTCCCGATCACGCTACACTGTGGAGCGAGGCCGTCGGGTTAATGGTGAGTTGAGCAAGAGCGTCGATACTGTAAGGAGTGCAAATGGTAGAGTTGGTGATGCATCTGCTTGCCAAAATTTCGTAGCCAACTTGGGTCGGATGGGCCGCATCCCAAAACAAGTATTGGTCACGATTCTCACATACTTGGCCTATTGGGCCGAGTGTTGGTATACATGGCACGGATTCAACACCGTTGACCCGCACTACTGGGCAACATGGTCTTCTAACATTTGTCAACCCTACATACAAAGGCCCATTTACCAATAAATTAGACGCCTTAAAAGTTTCGATCATTTAGCGTGAATAATCTCAACTTTCGGAATGAATAATTAAAGTCGAGAATAATCGCGTTTAATTTTCGTAATAGAAATGAAGTATCCTTGCATAATAACGAGAGTACGAGACGTACCATAATTAGACGGATTTTTGATTGCGTCGTGACATAAATCAAAAGTTTTCCCAAAAGTGAAGTAAGGATTATCGAGAGTGACGGCCAAGTTTTGGATCATGGCATGAAGCTTAGCGTTGAACTCTTGTGCAATCTCATTTTTAAGGTCATCGCAGCCCTCTTCTATATTTTTGACGTAAAACGGGATGCAACCTAGAGGCGCGACCTCGAACACGACTATCTTCCTTGCACCCATTCCGTGCAACAACTGTGCATCCAAAGTCGAACAAGTTTGACCACAATAGTAAAATGAAGTAATGTTAGATTGAAATTAAATATATACTTTAATGTGTAATGCTAAAGATCTATAATGTCACGTATACCTGTAATTGTTCCGAGTATTTTTCAACGAGAAGATCGGAAAACTCTTCAGGAGTGTACTTGTCACTTGAATCAGAAGATTTGTTGAAATAGTTGAGGAGGTAATCATTGTTGCCGATCCATAAGAAGAATATGGAGTTGGACAGGTGGTACTCAAGCTGGTCTCCAAGCCTTGGTGTCAACACATTTTCTAATGTTCTTCCGAACAAGTTAACTTGTCTTGTTAGATTCAACACATTCTGCAAATGTGAATTTACATACAGTATATGTTACCCACAATTTCATAAGAAATGATGTAAATACAAAATCAAAGATTTTACACATATAGGAATGATTTCTTAAAAATAATGTTTTTAATTAAAATTATTCAAATTTGGGTGTGGAATGAAAGTATTTACACAAAATGGGTCTACGTACGTAGGATTGGTATTCCCTGAGCCAGCTTCGGTTTTTCTTTTATTTTTTATTTAGCAAAACAGACCAAAACCGTCACGGCGCGAGGCGGGTTTTACCATAACTGCTGAGAATGAATCAGGGGTGTTATTGACCAAAACTGTCTTTTTTAGGGCGGTTTTGGTCAATCCTAGACATTTTTGAGTGAAAATATCCGTCAAAACCGTCTAAAAACTAAGCGGTTATGGTCATAATTGTCACGCACCATAGCGATTTTGGTGCAAATTTAGTTCGGGGCTATCCGATCCAACGTGAACCCATTCTACGAAAATATTTTCATCCCGCACCCAAAACAGTAATTATTTTAATTTAAAGCATTATTTAAAGAAAACTGTCCAAATATAGACGCAAATAATTCGCATACGGAGTATATATATTTGACCAACTTGACCGCTTGCAAATTGACTGTTTTCTTATAGCAAACACCAAGTAACAAATAATTCTTACCCGTGGGCCGGTTTCCGGCAAGATACCACCACCAGCTGAAGCATAATTGTAGCCTGTGAGTGACCCATACGGCGGCCTTGGATCCTTGACACGCCTTGGATACGGCAGTCCAAGATGTTCAGCTACATACATGATACGTAAACAATTATTTACGGAGTATGAAATATGTGTAGTTAACATTTTGACTTTAACACTATTTGACGTTTAAGTCAAAAAAAACTTTAATGTGAATGTTTTACGTACCTAGAAGATCCGGCACAATTTTACCGTTGGTAACTCTTCCGGTGGGGATTCCGGCCCTGAAGTCTCTTCCATAAGGAGGGTAGGCTACCTTGGCAAAGGTGTACAACCAGTTGTTGTTACCACTATCAACTATAGAATCCCCGAACACGTACAGTGCTGGTGCACCTGCTTCTGATGTAAGTAGACAATTTCCCAAGTTTACACTCGACAGACTTACTATAAATAGAAGGAAATAAGCTAGTGGTTGCATCATTTTTGGAAATGATGAAATTTTTCTTAGAGAAGAGATTGTTTGTAGTGGATATTTTTAACTTGATGCAAATGTATCATTCTATTTATAGATCGACGAAACAACAAGGATAATTGGAAATTGAAAATGGTAGGGCGCACAGGGTGGCATTGACTTCTTAATTATTACCACTGTAATTGTAATATTTTTTTTTAAAATTAATATAAAAAAGTCGAATATGTCGATAATAATAAAACCAATCTGCAATGAGAGTCTCTCTTATTTCGGTGAGACGTATTCTTATGCAATTTTTCTTTAACGGCCCATTTTTTTTTTTTTTTAATTTGAAGTTTCGAGGCCAGAGAGGCAAAGACTTAGCTTGATATGGAGAGAAAGTGAGCATCAGATCCAAATCAGTAATTTAATTTACAAATCTTCACTCGATCTGCGTGACATATATAAAAATTAAAAATAATGTCCTGAAATTTATGCAATCGTGCCCACGACTGATCCATTATCAATAAAAATCTAGTCGTAGATCAGATCAACTACTCTCTCCATTTCATTTATTTATTTACGTTGGGCCGGATTTTGTGAGAGTAACCCAAATCCAACGTAAACAAATAAATGAAATTGAGGGAGTATATAAATTATGTAATCTTTCACTCTTCAGACATTATCTTTAACATAAATTATACAATCAACATTCGGTCAAACTATGTTGGTTGGAAATGTAGCTCAATGTGTTAAATTAATTAGCATGTTATTCAGACATACAGAGTATTAAACTACTACTCTTATCAGATTTTGGATCCGGATCCTATGGATAATAATGATCTCCATTATTCCTTCCTACTCAATTAGATGGGCTGGGTTGGTATTAGGTTAGTGTTTTTTTTTTTAACGTTAGTGTTAATGATGATTAATATCACAAATCGATCAACCCATTATCGAAAAAGCCATCAAATAACTATAACGAGTCAGACGACCCAAAACGTTAACATCACAAATCAGCTCAGTACCGAAAAAGCCATCAAATACCTGAGACGGCCCAAAACGTCAAAAAAATATGACATTATATATGTGCGAAAGGTGAAATAATTTTCATCTAATACTATACGTTAAAACCTGAAACCAAGTCTCTCCTACAACGACACTTGGCATACATTAATTAGATAGAACTAAGTAAATATGTAATATGGAAATTATTAACTAATTTATGGAAAATAATATAATTAATGGTGATTATGGTGGTAAACTAATTTATGGAAAATAATAGTGTTGGTAATAATAATATAACATAGATTAACTAACAATTTCATAAAATGAGAATAACAATATAAACATACAGCCCGAGCGTGGACCGGGCATGCAAACTAGTACATTATAATTACGAAATCCACAACATCTTTGGCTTTTGCCTTTGGTCACAATTCACCAAGTTATAAGACTCATCACGATAAACCAAAAATTACGTAGCTCATATTCGGAATGCCTAGCATGAGCCGGGTTCGAAACCCGGGAACCTTATTCCATCATACAACTAACTGAACTTTATCGAAAAAAATGAAAACATAGGACACATAAGAAACCTCAAGGAAACTTCAACTAGAATTATTCTTGAGCAATCAGCAGGGTGCATGGACTGGCTGCAGCTATAATCAATCAGGCTGCACTGAGAAGCGAGGCGGTCGGGTTAATTGTGACTTGAACTAGATCATGGATACTCCAAGGAGTGCAGATGGTGGAGTTGGTGATGCACTGGTTAGCCATAATGCTGTAACCAGCTTCAGTAGGATGCGCACCATCCCAGAATAAGTATTCGCCACGCTTTTCGCATGATCCGCCGCCTAGCCATGTGTGTTTGCACTGCACTGAATCTACTCCCGCTGGTTGCGCTACTATGCAACATGGACTCCTAACATTTGTTAACCCTGCATGTAACAAATAAAGTGTTGTCACAAAATGACGACATGATTTAGGGATCGACTAATATGAATCATCATATAAAATCGAATTATAGAGTTTTAGGTATATATAAAAGGCATGTACACGTACCATAATTGTCAGGATTAGAAATTGCATCATAACTAATGTCATAAGCTTTGCCCAAAGTGAAGTAGGGGTTTCCCAAAGAGGTTGTCAACTCTTGTATCATTGTGGAAAGCTTATCGTTGAAGATTTGGGCGACTTCATTTTTACTCTCAACACATCCCTCTTCGATATCCTTGACGTAAGTCGGGATGCAACCAAATGGAGCGACTTCGAAAATTACTATCTTCCTTGCACCAAATCCATGCAATAACTGCATGCATGGTAATTCATGAGTTCATTTAACGATAATATATATAAAGCGAGTTTTGAAAATAGCATATACTCCCTCATTCTCAAATATATGTCTTTCTCATATTTCGACACTTCTTAAACTTTCTCAAAATATAACGAATCCAATGGTATAAATTTGAAATATAAGGGTAAAAATTATAAAATTATAATTTTGTGAAAATATATTTCATAACAAATCCAATTGTATAATTTTTATAATTTTGGACAAAATATTTTTTTATGAAATTGAAAGTCAAAACTTAACTCATCATATATATTGAAATGGAGGGAGTATTAATCAATACAATTTTTAATTTGAAAACTCACATTTTATCCTAAAAATGATTAGAATAACTACGATTAAATCTTGGCCATACCCGAAGCTGTTCCGAAAGATTTGTAATGAGGAGATCTGCAAACTCTTCAGGGGTGGAGTCACTCGAATTCGATGAAGGATTGAAAAAGTTTAGGAGGTAATCGTTGTTGCCCACCCATACAAAAAATATGGAGTTGGCCAAGTGGTACTCAAGCATGATTGGATTACCCAACTCTGGTATCAACACTGTTTCGATCGTCGTTTTAAACAAGCTAACTTGTTCAATAAGATTCAAACAATTCTGCAAATTATCAAATAAACGCTTATTATACGTAAAGAATTGAAAGAAAATAAAGAACTACATACGTTACGTTGCTAGGAAACGAGAATTCGGTTTTATAATTCTTACTGGTGGGCCGGTTGAAGGAAGGATACCACAGCCAGATGAAGCATAATTATACCCCGTAAGAGATATAAGTGGCTGTCTTGGATCTTTAACACGCCTTGGATATGGTAGACCGAGGCTTCGAGCTACGTACAGTGAAAAATGGTCGATTAATTAAGTTCCTAACGACTGGATCAAACTTAATCCTCACAAATTAAAAAAGAAAAAGAAAAAGAGTATATGTGTAAGTAGGTGGTGGTACTGATATATTGTAGCATTGTACGTGGTATATATATTGTAGTTCAATGAGATTGGATGTTTACCTATAAAATCAGGCACATTTTCACCATTGGTAACTCTTCCAGTGGCGGTATTCCCATTTTGGCCGAAGTCCTTTCCGTAAGGAGGGTAATTGGCCTTGGCAATGGTATTCAACCAGTTGTTGTTACCACTATCAACTAAAGAATCCCCAAACACGTACAAGGCGGGGGCAGCTTGTGAAATACATTTTCCCAAGTAAAAACTCGAGAAAGCTAAGAGGAGAAAAAGGGCTATTTGATGCATTACGTACTATTTTTAGGAGATTTTGCACGAGCTTTATTTTACACTAGCTAGGTAGCAAGTTATAGTAAAAGATTTTTGAAAGTTGATGGCTTGATGAAAACGTTACTTCGAGGAGTTGCATTTATAGAGAAAGAAAACGTGTCAATGCACAACAACCTAGCTAATTTACTACTACAAATAATTTTTGGGTCACATTATTTATTGTCATGATACAAATCTTCTATATCGATTGTGGGGTGAACCCAACATGCAATGTCCATTATTTTCGAATGTGATAGCGGAGTATCTAAATTACTGATTTTACTGATCTCTTACAAAATTGTATGTTACTACTTGCTCGTTTATTTCTTTTGGGAAGTTATTACTTGTGTGTTGCTTCTATGTATTATCATTATGCGGTAATTCAGTTCAAAACAGTCCACACTACCTGCACAATTAACGGTTACTAGATAGTATATACTCCTCCGATTCAAATAAATAGATTTTCCTCTTACTTTTTGAAGTTTTGAGTTGCCATGTTAGGGACTACTTATCAACCAAATGAAATACGCGTTTGCCTTAAAATCAAGTGAAATTGGTAGACTACAGTGTAGAATAAAATATTTACTAATATTTGCAACAAGTGAACGTTTCATTTGGTCTAAAAATATCTCCCAACAGGACACTTCAAGAGATTACGCACTATCAATGAAGTGATCCGGAAACATGTACGAGTTCAACTTGTTTATTTCTTGTTTTAACTTCCAAATAAACCTGATCGAGTCTAGCTAGCTCTGACTTGCTAGCCACAAATAGAGTTCAAACTATTAAACCCGTAAAGAAAAATGGTCTACATACATGAGTACATGACTACATGTCTACATATATACAAGAGATCTTTTCCATAACATAATTAGACTTGTTTGCGAAGCTAATAAGGGATATAAGCCGAGACAATTCAATTTGGTTTGTTTTAGTCTTATGCACAGACAGATTGCAAATTCAAATGGGAACTTTTTTTTTTTTTTTTTTTTTTTTTTTTTTGGGTGATATGCATGCATGGTGACCTCGAGGTACAGACACTAACGTGATTAAATAAACGAACACATGATTTGGTGTACTGTTCAAGATCAGCATGTTATATTAGTTAATAATAGGGATACTCTCGTAATCTTTTCAATTATAATCGCCTTGATTGTAGGTGCGTGTGTATCTCGACTTTCCTAGTTTGTCAGGCTCGCTCGGTGCTCCTCACCTCAAAAACTCCACCATATATACAAGCTACACTAACAACAATCAAAGTCGATTTTATTCTCAAATGATTTGGGATCACCTAATACAAACCGTCATATATATGTAACCGTCGTGTGCAAACCTCATAAACTCCACCCTCCTAGCTTAAAAACGACTCCCTATCCTATGATGGTATAAAAATAACGTGTGGCCAACCACGAAGATCTCGTCCCAAAAACTATCACGTACAATATCCTCTTGTAATCTTTTCCATCATAATTAGCTCCTCGATTGTAGGTGTTAATATGTATCTTTAATTACTATCATTACTCCTCATTATTAGCTCGGTCAGTTTGCCTTTTAACTTATACGTATGCAGCAACCAACTACAACTAAACTAAACCTTGGTTGCACGATGTTTGATCTCAAAAAAAAAAAAAAAAAACTTGGTTCCAAAAGTCATAGACTCTGAATCGTCATTTCAAATCGTCATATATAAACAATAAGCAATAAGCAATAAGCTAAGAAATTACTTCCATAACTACTTCCATTGTACGTACCAAGCGGACAATATCATACTAATTGTGGAGCCGGTGGTTTGGCAGTCCACAACAAGTGGTATCAGAGCCACGGTTTAAAAAAGAAACCTGTGGTGGCACGTGGACTCTGGCGTTTGTGGGCATCCCCCCTCGGTAACACCTCGCGACTGTGTGTCTCCGTAAAATAAACGGAAGGAGGTCAGGCCATGAATTGGGCCTTGGTTTGAGGGGAGGATTGTTGGGGTGTCAACCCAAGTCCCACATTGTAGAAACAAGGACTAGAATCCTTGTATATAAGTTCCACCTTCACGCTTAATAGTATGAGGCCTTTTGGGTTGAAAGGATACCCATGTTGAAAAACCGTGCTGGCTGGTAGTCGGGCCCAAAGCGGACAATATCATACTAATTGTGGAGCCGGTGTTTTGGCAGTCCACAACATTCCTTTAATTTCGATCATCAGAATTTTTGTAACGCGCCTTTAATATTGAACTATTTATAAGATTTGACGTAAGTTAATTATATCAACCAACTTGAATAACGATATTGCTAAATGTACCGACCCCGATCCAGATTCATAGCAAAGCAAGAGGAAGAGAGCCATTGATGATATGAGAAGCAGCTAAAGAGTAAAGCGCTTCAGTAGGATGAACTTGATCCCAAAATACATGTATATTTGGGTCAGGGCAAGGTTGTAACCCTACGGTGCATGTTGCCGTCAAAGCTCCCAATGTTACGCAACATGAGTTACTAGTGTCCCTGAATCCTGCACATGAATGTACGTACCAACTCATCAATTTAAATGAGTATTTAGTAAGCCAAAATGGCACATGCACGTCTAATGAAAAAGTGGTGTTGCCATATGTACGTACCATAGTTACTAGGATTGCATATGGCGTCATAAACAAGCTTATAAGTTTGAACCGGTATGAAATGCGAGTCTTGGAGAGTGGAAGTTAAATTCTTGAGCATAGAAGGAAGTTGATTATTGAAAATCAATACGATTTTATTCAAATTTTCATCACATTTTTCGTTGGGGCTATAATGCCGCATGCCAACCGAAGGAACGCAACCAAGCGGACCGATGTCAGACACCAATACTTTTCTAGCTCCTAGTTGATATAGCTTCTGCAAAAGTAGTGTAACATACACTCGAGAATAAATATTTATTTGCGCTCTTTTCATATTGAAATAAACACACTGCACATATAAACTTTCAAGCGAAACTAAAATAAATTTACCAATATATGACGACTTACCTGTAATTTTTGAGATAATGAATCAATTAGAAGTTGGGCAAATTGTTGAGAGTAATTATTATAACGTTGTTGGCTTGGATTATCTTTTAATAATGGGTCGTTTGAATAGTTCTCGAAGTAATCATTGCTACCGGCTACGACAAAAAATATAGACTTGGCCAAATGTTGCGAGAGCTTATTTTTAAAATTTGGCCCCAAAATTGTTGTCGATGTTGTTGCGAATAGCCTGATTTGTTCGTCTAAATTCAAGCAATTCCCCTGTAATTGCAAATGGACACATACATACCTTATTATATATCTTTCGATTTATCGAATTCATTACGTTTCATTAGTCCGATTTGTGAGACTGATCGAATCATAATTGAAGAAAATAGTATAGTATAGAATTCTTACGTATTTTAGACCAGTTTGGGGTAGTATACCACAAGATCCGGATGCATAATTATACCCGGTGAGAGAATATTCGTGGAGCAGACTACGACTACCAGTAACATATGGCGGAGGATACGGCAGTCCAAGATAATCAGCTACACATACAATAATCATGCATATGCATTTAAAACTATGATTATTAGACCTTTTTTTTCTTCTTCTATTTGGTTAAGATCGTATTACACAAAACACGTACTCCCTCCGATTCAAAGAGATTTTTCTATTTCTTTTTTTCAGTTTTGAGGTGCCATGTTGAGAGCTATTTTTAAACCAAATGAATCGTTCACTTGATGCAAAAAAGACTAAATATTTCATTCTGCATTGTAATCTATCAAGTCTGCTTGATTTTAAGGCAAACGAGGATTTCATTTGGTCTAGAAATAGTCCGGTAACATACATGCCAACTCAAAACTGCAAAAGAAAATAGGAAAATCTCTTTGAATCAGAGGCAGTAAGTCTGTTGTGTTTGTCGATCTACTTAGATGCGCATAACGTTACATAGTATTGAGTGCATGCAATTGTAATAATACATACTGCGACGTACCTGCAAAATCCGTGACAATTTTGCCGTTGGTGAATCTTCCCGTGGAACCATCTACGAAATTTTTACCATAAGGGGGGTAGTTTGCCTTGGCTATTGTAGGCAACAAGTTATTGTTGCCACTATCTACAATTGAATCTCCAAAGACGTATAATGCAGGAGCTAGAGGCGAGGAATACGAGCCACATTCTCCCGGAATAGTACTTGATGAAATTATCAATAATAATACGAGACAAGAGATTATTGTTGCTGGTAGCATATTTATTTATTTGATCATGTAAGTTAAATTTCTATCTTCAAATTCAGCTAATAAAACACACGTTTATATATAGCTTTGCATGCCATGTCGTCTCAAACTTAGCTTGTCGAGGAAACAAGATGTGGGATTCACTAACTCGAAGACTCGATCAATGTATATGAGCCGGTAGTGTATGTGTTGCAATTAAGTTGTGAGTTGTGACTTGTGAGTTGTGAGTTGTGACTTGTGAGAGATCGTATGTGCATAAAGGTGGATATTTTTTTCAAATGTCCGTTAAGCAATTCCAAACAACCACGAAAAATTCCAAAAAGTGAACAATATTGAGGTAAATTATTAATTTTATGTTGTGTAGTAGTTTTGATATTCTAACTCCCTGATTCCGTACACTAGGTTTCGACTTGATTGGATATATATGTTAAACGACATTTGTTGTATATCTCATTTTTTGTTGACTACTCCGTATGTTCTAATCCAAACCATATATACAACACTTATCACACTTCGATCCAAATGAAATAGAATTGTCTAGATGAAAAAAAAAATCATCAATCATCGTGTATGCATGTAATAACGTATGCAAGATCAAAGCAATAATTTTAAATTGATTTGACGCAGTATCAAATCAAGGGATCTACAAGTTGTTGTACAAGATTTGTGTAATCAAATTAAATGAGCAAGATAAACATTGATCAACAATGTTTATTTATTGTTGAGCAAGTTGTTGAATATTCATAGGAACACAAACGTCGGAGCCATTGATGCAACGTGAAGCAATAACAGAGCAAGTAGCTTCTGTGAGATGATACCCATCCCAAAAGTAGTGATTGTTGGGAGTTTCGCATGGTTTTAGCTCCGGAATGCATGAGAATGTGCCGTTCCCCCACGCTTCGCAACACGGGTTGCTACTGTCGCTTAACCCTGGACGCGTATATATACTAGTCAGTATCTCACAATTATTAAATGCAAAGTGATAAAATAACACGTTCGTTGTTTTTTCTTAATTGAAAAATGTCGTCATACCGTATTTTTGAGGAAAAATGACAGCATCATAACCAAGCCAATGAGCTTTCCCAACAACAAAATGTGAGTCTTGGAGAGTTGAAGTCAAGTGATTCATCATTAGAGTAAGCTTATTGTTGAAGATTGATACAATTCTGTTTTTATCTTCATCACATCTTCCATTGGGCTTGACCTGGCGAACTATTGATGGAATGCAGCCAATAGGCCCAAGTTCAAACACCACAAACTTCCGGGCTCCTAAATCATACAGTTTCTGGCCCAAACAAAAAGAGTAACAAAGAAGTCAGAACAAAGTTATGACGACCCCAATAGCATTACAAATAAGCTTTTAACTGTAACGATTCAATTTAATCCGCATTCAAGTCGAATTCAAAGTTCAAACACTGCCACATTTCAGAACCCCCAAGTCACCCTTTACCAGTTGATCCAAATCCTCTAGCTCTCAAAGTAGTGTAACGTTCAAGCAGAGGGGAGGCGAGTACCACTTTGACAATATACGAAGTTCAGTATAAATGAGAATTAACTGACCTGCAATTTTTGTGATAATGCGTCAACGAGAAGCTGGGCAAATTGTTGAGGATTGTAACCACGGCGCAATGAAATAGGGAAGGAGCTGAAATAGTTGTTGATGTAGTCATTGTTGCCCACTGAGAAGATGAAAATGGACTTAGCCAAGTGTTGGTCAAGCTGATTTGATTTCCTCAAGCTTGAGGCCAAATGTGTTCTTACTGTCGTTTCAAACAGCCTCACTTGTTCACCTAAATTCAAACATAATCCCTGCACCATACGTATATCGATCACTATTACTGTACTAATACTACTATACTATAGTCTATACTACGAAGTATGTATAACTCAACTAGTTCTGTCCGACTTCAATCCAGATAAAATTAAATAGAGAAAATCAAATTGTCTATATATATGGCTATACCCGTTCATGTATCTATCGTCACACATTCATTTGTATGCCTCATTGCGAAATGTGCGTGTTCTACTTCCGGCAAAGTTAATGTTACAGCTAGTCAACCATCTCAATTGAAAGTCAAACTGATGATTGAAGCCGAAACAATTTGTAGTTCAATATATAGTATATCTTGACAGTTGGCATGGCTTAATACCATGTCATTAGTCATTAATTACCCTAATCGATCATATACGAAGCACTCCCCTTAAATTAATCTCGTCTTAATTAACTAGTTTATACGGAGTATGTTATTATATTTCGTTATCGTTATGCCTTTCGGATTCATCTACACGACTACACCGGCCAACAACGGTATTAATGAGGATGTCGTGTTGGAGTGTCAACTCAAGTCCCACATTGAAGAAACAAGGACTAGAATCCTTGTTTATAAGTTCCACCTCCACGCTATATAGTATGAGGCCTTTTGGGTAAGATTGACTCACTTTCCAAAACCATGAGTGCTTGTCTCCCGGCCCAAAGCGGACAATATCATACTAATTATGAAGCCGGTGGTTTGGCATGCAGTCCACAACAAGTGGTATCAGAGCCATGGTTTAAAGAAACCCGTGGTGGCAAGTGGACTGGTATTTGTGGGCATTCCCCCTCGATAACACCTCGCGACTGTGTGTCTCCGTATAATAAACGGAAGGAGGTTTGGCCATGTATTGGGCCTTGGTTTGAGGGGAGGATTGTTGGGGTGTCAACTCAAGTCCCGCATTGAAGAAACAAGGACTAGAATCCTTGTTTATAAGTTCCACCTCCACGCTATATAGTATGAGGCCTTTTGGGTAAGATTGACCCACTTTCCAAAACCGTGAGGGCTTGTCTCCCGGCCCAAAGCGGACAATCTCATACTAATTGTGAAGCCGGTGGTTTGGCAGTCCACAACATGTTGTACTTAGATTAGGCCATTCATTTGCCAAATTAAGCATCATACATATATCTTTATCAGACCAGCAAATCAAAGAGAATGATTTGCGCATTCCAAACTTTATAAAATAACATTATGGTATGTTTGACTTTGATCATGCCACATAAAGCCAAAATAATGATTGTGCTTAGCTTTTATTGTTGCGTTATTAATGCTAATTACTATCACAAATCTGTCTAACATTAGTAAGGTATGATTGTATGGATATGATTAATTTACTTTGTCGATTCTCCATCATACAGCTACAGGCCCGGCCCGTAAGAAGCGTAATAGTAACACGGTAAATTAAACGTGTACTTCAGCTATTTTCTTAATCCCTTGAATCCAAATTTCCACTTACGCAACCAGCACTATTAATGCATATAAGGCATATACTAGGCAAATTACCATTATTGTACATAATAGCATGTAAATCACGCAAACAAGTTAACTACACTTTTCTAGTTTCTGCCGATATCTCAGGGACGGAAGATAAAATTTCAAGCATGATTAGCCTCGGTAAGCTAAGAGTTGAACATGAAATTGAACAGAGTTTCACACCACCTTTCTAATTACTATTATTGTGCTGTAGCTTTACGAGCTAGTTTAATACGTACATGATACTTTTGTTATAAGGTTACTTAAGGTAGAGTGTAAGAAATGACTTAAACGTGAAGTAAACTGAAACAATGTTTATGAAAAGGTTACAGAATCCTTACAATGTAGCCTCCCGTTTCAGGTAAAACACCGCAAGATCCAGATGCATAGTTGTATCCCGATAGCGAGCTTTGTCTGAGCTTTACGTACGGTGGAGGATATGGTAATCCAAGAGCGTCAGCTACAAGATTCAATCAATTCAATTTCGATCAATCTATTAGTTAATTAATTAGGCCTTTAATTCGAATGTATATATGTATACGCAAATTTTATTATAGACAATAATCGTAGCACAAAAAAAAAAAAAGGTTTACATACGATACTATGAATTGTACGTGCGTGATGAGCTACTACTAAAATGCTAGGACGTACGTACGTACCTATAAAATCCGCGACAGTTTTGCCATTGGTAAATCTTCCGGTAGGACCTCTAGCAAAATTGTGTCCGTAAGGAGGGTAATTAGCCTTGGCTAACGTAGGCAACCAATTGTTATTGCCACTATCAAAAAGCGAATCTCCGAACACGTATAACGCGGGAGCCCGCGTTAATGTTGGTGGTGGTGGTGGTGATGGTAATGGCGATTGCGATGGTGATAGTGATGAACTATATGCCGCTACTAGGATAAAATTCGAGGAAAATAATAGAAAGCAAAAGAATGATAATAAAAATGTTTGCGACATTATATGTTGGTTGATAATGCAGCTTTCGGTCATATTGTTTAGATGGGAATTCTTGTGTTTCGCTCACTTAGCTTTTTTTCTTGCGTGATCGAGTAAAGGGGAAAAGAGAAGAGAAAGTGGGGAGTTACATGCATATGCACGCAGACCACATTAACGAAGAATGATGTTATTATACTATATAGTTTTTATAATTGTATAGTGGTGATGAATAATGATGATAATGATCACATATTTATAAGGGGGGTTGATATCACTAATAATTATGATGTAAAAAATACACTTTAATTTATTTTTTCATGTTACCTGGTTTGTAATTATAGCTTTGCCAAAATCCGCAAGGATTTCGCAGATGTCTGTATGGTCTTCATCTCAACATAGGGCATATTTTTTGGTAGATGATTGAAAAGAGGTTATATATAGGAGTATATCTTTGCTTGCATCATGAATTAAATAATTTTTTCAACTGAAATAATCTAATAAATTTCGTGTTATTTTGTTAGAGCCGCAATTTATTCGATAAATAACATTCAATATTTTGTTCAACGAAATTATAAAATAAAAGTCAACAAGATAGTACAACACATACACACATTTTTTGATATAAATGACATGAGTCATCATTTAGTCTTTCGTTGCATATGTAGCTGTCAAATTATATGATCACACACTTTTTTTTTTTTTCCAACACAAAAGTATCTTTTTGGATGAGTTCTAGTCTGAACTCTGAACTAGCCGATCGAAGCCGTAATTATTTTAATGAGTTGTATTAGGCGAAAATTGTTTCTTTGCAGAAGTGGCGTGTTATTGAAGTTGTTTCCCATTTCTCTGAATTATTTCATTAGTGGGTTTCTGATCAGACACCAACGTAAAAGCTAAAGGATTACCGCTTTTAGAAAATTTTCGCGTGTTCACACTAATGCAACACCATTTATAGAATATAGTTACCCAAATGTCAAGGTAATTGATAATTTGATCATGAGCAAGAGATTATTTAAAGCGTCATTGAAGATTTGAAGAAGACACCAAACTAGCTACCCACATACTCCCTTTGTTTTTTTTATTTGTTATCGTTTGTTTATACTTTATATCGACCAAATAGAATAGATTGATGATAGTACGCTACTTTATACATTTTATCGCCGGTTAGGGTCTGAATGGTATTGTTGTCTATTTTAAGTTTTCAGTTTTTTCTCGTTTTGAAATCCAAAAAAGTAGTTGTGTTTTCAGTTGTCAGTTTTCATTTTCTATGATTATAATAGAAATAGAAACAAACAGTTTTGAGTTAATTTCCTAAGACATTTTAGTATCTATTTTACGCAAAAAAAAAAAAAAAAAAAAAAAAAAAAAAAAAAACGGAAACTGAAAACGGCACTGACACCAAACGGACACTCGATTTTAGGATCATTTATTCATTATGCTTGTGAGCTGATTTACATTTCGTCCAACTCACTTAGGAGAAGAATGCAAAATTAAAAATGTGCAATTGAGCTCGAGCACGCTTGATTTGAACTAGCTCTTAGATGTTGGCTTCTACGTTAAGGAAGTGGCACTTTTTGTTGGTACGTCTGGGTTCTCACATGGGCCCAATGACCGCAAATTGTGAGGTATAGGTGACATTTTCATTTGGGCCTGGGCCCTCATTTTTATCACGAAGAGGTTTCTGGTCCATAACTTTTTTCGTTTTGGCCCACCAATCACCACACAAATTCTACTCCAACTCCGACAATGGTGGAAATGGGCTTGAGCCTTGATATTACCTTTTCTTATTAAAAAAAAAAATAACAAAATTGCATAATTTTTTTTTTTTTTGGTCAAAAGAGGCGCAGTGTTGAATATTGTTGATAAAATTTTGGAGTCAACTCCTCTAAAAAGGACTTCGAAAAAGATTGAAAAATAAAAAAATAAATATAAAATTTAAGATTATAAACGAGTCGATACGAAGGGGGATGAAAGCTATCGTTATAAATCTTAGAATGATTTGGCTAATCTATTCTATATCACGTGAAATGGTATTATTAATGGCGTGGAAACTAACAACACCCAATAAAAGAAAATGAAATTTCACGAAATCTCTAAACACCTATAATACCCCTATACAAAATGTGTTTTAAAAGTATAGAACCACTTTGTTTTCCCGTCAACTTTATATTCGACGACGACGACAAAGGCCGAAGATGTTAGATGCCCATGGTTTAGTAATGCTCAATTTAATCTAAGTCTAACCCATTGTCATATTCGTACCTTTCCAACAAAGATTAAAAAGCAGCAAGCAGAATCCGACCAATTCCCTCGTAATGTATACGCTTTCCTGCTACTACTAATAATGTCATTAACATTAATCATCTTTATGCCCCGCTTGTCAATTTATGTTCAAAAATAATAATAAATAAATAAAAATCCACCCACTCCATCTCCATTGGAAGAAGAATCAGTCAAGTCTTCTTCTCAATCTCTTCATCTCATTGTCATTTACAGCCCGTCATATAACAACAATCACCCCAACTTGTAAAAGAAGCTACTAACTTTTTCTGGGTTTCTATCTATCCACCTTTTGTTCTGGTAAAGCTTCCTTCTTTTGTTGTGATCCTTGATTAATTTGTTAATTTTGCTTCACAAGTTACTGTTTTCTGCTCCATAATGCTGTTATTTGCGAAACCCTGATCAAATTCTGAGTATTTTTGGTATATTATGGTTGATTTTGTTGGGTATTTGGTTAATTGTTCATCATAGGAATTGTACTTTTAGTTGGATTTGGAATTTTAGTGGGTTTAAGGGTTTTGATTTAGGGCAAAATTAGAAATTGTAATAAACTAATAATCAGCTATGTTGCTTCTATATTTGCTATTTCCTTGTACTTATAATGTTAGTGTTTGGATAAATTGGTTGCTATTTTAGGAATGGGGATGGTTTTGTCAATGTGTTGTTGAATTCGGCATGAGATGATGCAAATCATGAGTACCTTTTGTTGTATGACTTGTACCGGGTGTCATTACCATTGTTGTCACCTATAGCGAATTGGCGATAGCTTATGCTTGAAGCAATTATTACTTTATTAGTACCCATTGTTTCATTGCATTGCTATCATTGGTATTTTGGTGTTGTTTTCATGTACATTGTGGTTCTTAGGCTGAACATAGTTTGAGAGTAAGTTTGATGGGGACAAATTTTATGGAACGGAATAGATTGTGCAGTGGTAAGCATTAGGTCGAGTATTTGTGTTGGTTGAACCCTTTGTCCAAGAAGTTTCATTGCTTATCAGATCCTCTAGGTAATCTTTAGGCATGGGTATATTAAGACAAATAGACAATCAGTTGTGATTTTGTTGCCGGCCCTTAGATGTTTGGTGTATATAGGCGATCAGTCATGATTTTGTGTGGCAATCTTGGGATCGTTTTCTTATCATCTTCTGTTTATGTACTGGACCCCATTTTGAACTTTACGGCCAATTGCCTGATCATAATCCTAAGAGACCAGAATAAATACCTCGGAATCCTTGCAGTACGTTTAGTCAGATGAGTCACTAGCTATTTTTGGTGAATGGAGAAGATTTGCCTACCCATCAGGATAACTCCTTCACCTAAAAGTTGAAGACTTTTTTTCACTACTGCCAAGATATGCATTGTTCGTAATGTCACCGTCATTTACCCTCAGTGCCTCCAATGAGCTTCACCCCACAAGCTGGGTAGGCTTATCTCTGGGGGCCCCTTTCATGTTCCGTCCTCATCCATTGTTTTTAATCCTTCACTTCAGCCAGTATTCATTCGCAAGATTTACAAGATATAGGCTGCTATATATGCGCTGATTATGTGTTTCACCTACACAAGAACACAACCATCAATAAGCAAAATCATTTCTACTAACCCATGGGTGCTTTTCTTTGTGGATTTATCAGTATTCTTGAAATGGTTTTCTGTTGGCCGTACAAGTCGTTTGCAAATGATTCTGAACCTACACAATTTCTTCGTTTGCAGTTTATGAGAACTTAAAGATGCTGCCTTTGGCTACACATTTGAAGACCTCATAGCATAATGCGTTCAATTGAATTGGCCGTCATATGTACCTTAGCTGGAGTAGTAATTGGCATTTTTATTTCTACAGCGGTGTTCTTCTTTATTAGATGGTACAAAAGGCGCTCTTATTTTGAAGATAGTAGCTTATCAAGACTCCCTATCCGTCAGAATGTACGAGTCCTTGGCGTTGACTCTAGTATCTCACTTTCGGATTCTGTAGTCCCCCCTCTACCAGATATTACGGCCAAAAGCTCAGCATCCTCTTGGCTGAATCACCATAACAAAGATCGAGCAACTTCACTGTCTGGAATACCAAATTACTTATACAGGTAAGTGCTTAGGTGAAGTTGAATATCTTAGTAGTATTGTAGACTTTGTTGCTTCTTATGCCACTTTTACAAGCATCAAAATAAACTGTATGTAGATATTTTAGACAGCTGATACATAAACTATGGTACGTTGAGTCTTACTTTCTGCAGTGATGTGCAGTTACTGCAAGAATTGTATTAGCCCTTTAAGGCAAGACATGAAATTATGTCCTAGTGTTCTTATTGGTTAATGTTATCCCAGGGACATCCAGAAGGCTACTCAGAATTTCACAACCATACTGGGGGAAGGGTCATTTGGCCCAGTATACAAGGCTTCGATGCCAGCTGGTGGAGTGGTGGCAGTTAAAGTATTAGCTTCCAACTCAAGGCAGGGCGAGAAAGAGTTCCAAACTGAGGTGAGGTCTCATGTCATGAGTTAACCATGCAAACCTTCTGCTCTAAATGTTTTCAGACACAAGGTAATTTTGTTCCAGCTATACTTGTCGATGCATAGGTAGGGGTCTGAATCGCGATACATAGATCTTGAGGACACTGATGGCAAGATCCAGGATCTTAAGCTCATATTGAAGTTTCATCAAAACATTTGTTCTCAAAGGACTACGTATTCCTCTGTCTTGATGATTCATGGTTCACTGATACTTCTATTTTGTGCAAAATGAATGAAAATTACTGGGGAGCTCTTCTGTTTTTAATTCAAGACTCTTTTGAAATCTACTAGTTCAGGATCTCTTTTTATGAAGCTTCATAGACGCTCTTGTGGTTTTGTGTCAATGAATAATAATACAATTTTTTAACAGATAGTCTATTGCTTATGCTATTAATTTTGGATTTCTGCAGGTATCTTTGTTAGGTAGATTGCACCATCGTAATCTGGTGAATTTGGTGGGATTCTGTGTGGAGAAGGGGCAACACATGTTAATATATGAGTACATGAGCAACGGAAGTTTGGATAAATTGATATACAGTTAGTACCTGACTCATTTATCTGCTTTCCTTGTTTAACAAGTACTCCAAAGGTTTAGTTCGTATTTTCAATTTTTTCTAGTCCAGAAAATTCGTGCTCAGGTTCTTACGATGTGATACTTCAATATGATATGTTTGGAAAGAGAAGGAAGTAGGATGAGCTTTCTTTACCTAATGTAATTGCTTCTTCTTGAGTCAGGTGAAGAAGATGCTCTAACTTGGGACGAGAGGCTTCAAATCGCTCTTGATATATCGCATGGGATTGAGTATCTTCATGAGGGGGTATGTTACCTTAACCTCACTAGTGTCGTATGCATTGTAGTTTTTGAGTTTTCTAATTATGACAATGCACCATGGAACAGGCAGTTCCACCAGTCGTACATCGGGACTTGAAAAGCGCCAATATATTACTGGACCACACTATGAGAGCAAAGGTAGGTCAACAAAATTCAGTCCAACCGCGATGCAGCATGTCATATTATTATGTCCTCTTAGTCTCTTACACCCCCGCTTCCTCCCCCATCCCCGGAGTTCAGATCTCTCCATCTTTTTTACGAACTTCTGAAGTTTAATTTCTATAGTGAAAATTTGTTTGTGAAATGCTTGTTAGTATCAAAGCTGACATGCATTGATGATGCATGATTTTATACCAATTACTTTTAACTGTTTTAAGTTACAAGCTGGCTATTTTTAAATCTGTTAGTTCTAGGTGCTATATTTCATTTCCTATTATCTTTCGTAGAAGGTACTTTCATGGAGCATATTCTCAGCAAATGGTATATCTATTCTGTGAGCAGGTAGCTGATTTTGGGCTTTCTAAGGAAGAAGTTTTCGATGGGCGTAAGTCAAGCTTGAAAGGTACATATGGGTACATGGATCCTGCTTATATCTCTACCAGCAAGTCCAGCTTAAAGAGTGACATCTACAGCCTAGGAGTCATCTTTTTTGAGCTCATCACAGCTATCCATCCACAACAAAACTTGATGGATTATGTTAATCTTGTACGTATTCCTCTCTCCACCTTCCCGGTTATTCCTCCTCACTTGTTTACTGAGAAAACTTCTGCTGCAGAATTTGGTTATCTGATGTGAAAATTTGTCTTTCCCTTTGTCTCTTGTTCAAAGGCTGCTATGGACTCAGATGGAGGAGTTGACGAGATACTTGATAAGCGACTTTACGGGAAATGTAACCCAGAGGAAGTGAAGAGTTTAGCGAAAATTGCATTCAGATGCTTACACAAGACACCTAGGAAACGCCCTGGCAGTGGTGAAATATCTCAAGGCATTATGAAGATTAAACAGAGCCGACTAGGTAAAGGCGGAACCATGTCTTTCGCTTCAGCAGATCTGAGCCGCCTTATGAGTAAAATTGAAATTCAACAAGCGGAGATATGTAAAGTAGTGACTAGGAAGGACTAGCAATGAATATTAATGCTATCATTTTCGCTGCAAAATGGTTATCATCCCAATATCTGGTCATCTTCTCTTGCTCTTTCAGGCTTACAGCAATGCTGAGATCGAAAACACGAAGCTGTGTTGTTGATGCTCCATGACAGTGACTCAGTTAAGGCAGTTAGACACCATGTCTTATGTACAGTGATCTGCCATTTTTTCCTTGGAAGTCTTTTGTTTGTATGGTATGCTTGACCTGTATATTGTAAAGTTCATGTAACCAGTGAGAAGTTGAGCACTCCAGGCAATGCTTAAAAGCGTGTCTAAAAGCTAATTGTAGCACACGAAAAGATCGGTTTTGCAAAATCCTAAGGTTTACGGTATATACCAAACAACTTAAAACCCGTATACACCTAGTTTGTTGTCAATTTTTGAAAAGAATTAAGAATTTCTCGAAAATTATAATTTCGGGTATTTATAATGCTCGATCTACAACTACTCTGTGGTACTTATATGTGACATTGGTGAACATATGATCAATGTACGTTTGCCAAATATATGGCATACAGATGATTAAAGCTTTGCATCTTACACCTGTATGTATATGGAGAAGTTTTGTCAATAAAAGCTGCATCAAAATTAATGCCAAAGACCTGCATTTACTTCCTCCTAAACTTAGCTTACCAAACCCCATTAAATATGAAAGAAAATTACTTAAATTTTACCCAAAACTGTTACTCTACTCTCCTAGTCTCCTGTTCTTCTTTCCTTCCCAAAATGACTAGTTAAGACCTAAACGTGACTCTCATCCAATCGTAAATTCGTGATAGAGAATACGGGTAAAATACTAAAATCAAATTCATCGGAGGAAGAAACGTTTCATTTAAAGCACTCATCTACGCTAATGTGACATTGGTCCCTTAATCGACTTTCTTTGCTTCGACTTTCAACATTACAATAGAAAAACCGAAAAAGAAAAAGACCCATCAAACAGAGATCAACTTCATAAACTATCCATGTCAGAAAAGCATAACACACTAAAATTAGCAGAAAAACATGTTATCTCTCACGTGGCAAATCTCTTTCTCTTTGATCTTCTCATTGACTTTTCTTCTCTCTCCTACACCCACTCTCTCACTCTGTCTCCCCCCAAAAACTTCTCCCACAATTTTCTCTCCTGTGTTTTTCCTTGATCACTTAAGTAGAAGTCCAAGACTGTACTTGTGTTCATCATTTTTTTTTTTTGGAAAAAATAATAGATTTTCTGATCATGGGCACCCATAAAAATTGAATCTTTTTAATTGGAAAGGATTTTTTATTGGGAAAAGATTAAATCTTTGTTCTGTTTTATATTCTGGGTAATCAAAAAAACATTATTTTGTAGCAGAGAAACACCCAAATCTTGACAGACAAGAGTCTTTTTTTAACAGTTTCTTGCCTCACTCCTCAATTATCTAACAATGGTTAGATTTTGATGCAAGATTTAGCTTGAAGAAGAAGATTTTGTAGCTTGAAGAAGAAGATGAAAATGAGATGGGTTGCAACAATGAAAGGAGGAGGAGGAGAAGTTGGAGGAGGAAAGAAAGGAAGGATGAAGTGGTTTGGTTATCTCATGTTTCTCTCTCTTACCATTTTCTCTCTCTTCACTCTCTTCTTGCTTGCTAGTTACACTCTTAGACAGCACCACAACAATGGCAATGTTGATTATAACAAGGCAGCTTCTTCTACAATTGCTACTATTTTTGGTTGGAAACCCAGAGTTGGGACTGCAGATCTTCCCAAGAATGTTAGTTCCTCTTCACTTAATTCTCAATTTTGATTCTACATTGATCAGTTTCTGCTTAAGTTGCATGTTATTTGAATTTTTCTGCAAGTTTTTTTTAGCTTTGATGCATCTAATTTTGTTTATTCTATTATCTTGATTGATCTCATTCTTGTTTTTGCTCTGAAAATTGTGCAAGTATTTTGAATCTCCTTCAGTTTTTTTAGTTGTTATGCGGGAATTTTTAGTTTAGCTTGTTGAATTTGTGCTTGATTTGATGTTGGGTATATGTAGTTTTTCAGCATTATTGTGGTTGATTCTACCTACCTTAAATGTGACCCCTTTTGGCGGAGAGAGAGAGAAACCCTTAAAATAGGGGCCCAGTTGAAGAGTGAAAAAAAAAAAATTCAGAGAATATAGTGCTCAGACTGGAATCATATGATTCTTATGGTGCCACCAAGGTTCTCGATCCATTTCCCCGAAGTCTCTTTCTCTTGCGATCGGGTTACTTGAAGAGTAGGGATCATCGGAAATGTGTAGGTGTATTCTTAGAGATTGTAAATGGTGGAGTGTGTTTTCACCAAATGCTACAGTAGCTGTGGTTTAGAAATGCTGTTTGCTGATGGAGGTTGTAATTGGGTGTGAGGTGATATCAGGTTTTACTGATGATGACATGGTGTCAGGAAGTGGTTTAGGTGATATGTATGCTAAGTGCAAGTATTTGGTTGACCTCTGAGGGTTTTCTTTGAGATGCCTGAAAAGATCTGTGTCTTCAGAAGTGGGCATTATTTTGCTATCGACTGTTCGTTGAGAATAATCATCTTTTGATGGGCTGGAATTTTTAAGGAGATGCAAAGATAAGGAGTGGGAGGCAGCTGATCACTGATGCTAGGTCTTGTGCAGTGGTATTCGCCGTTTAAATTAGGCTGCCAATTGCATGTTCATGTTTTCAAGACAGATGATGGTACATGCACTGTTGGGTTGACTGCTACTTTGGATATGTAAGCAAAATTTCAGAGGTTAGATCAGCATTCAGTCCTACGATGCCATGCTAGTGGGTTGTGCACAAAACATTCAGAGTTCTGAAGCATTGAAACTGTCGAGCATTTTAGGAATCTGGCCTTTTCTTAGATGAAGGTACTCTGTCCAGTGCCATTAGTGCTGGTGACGTGATAAAAAGTTTGCTGGCAGGCTGTCAACTGCATGGTTTGGTGATCAAGTATAATTTTGGACCCAATGTTTGTGCTTCCATTTTCAAATGACATTTTGGACATGTACAGAAAATGTGGAGCTGTTTTTGGAGTTCAAGGTGCTTTTGATGAGTTGCTGTGTCCTGGAATGCAATAATTGCTGCATGTGAGCAGAATGGACGTGAAAAGGGAACTCTATGTCCTTTTGCTTAAATTCTGGCTTCTTCGATGAAACTTGGTGAACTCACTTATGGCGCTGCTGTGAAAGCTTCTGCCAGTAAGCAATTTACCTGGCACGGAGTTTCATGGGAGTGTCATTAGATCTGGAATGGGCATCCACCCTTTTGTCAGGAGCACTTTGGTTTGATATGTACTAGCAAATTAAGCTATGCTGCAAGTTTCTAGGCGGAACAATCACGATATTCTAAGAATGCCAATGCAACTGTCATGGCCTATAACCAAGATTTAATACGGTGGTTCATTGTGCATTTACTTCCGGCACTAGGAGCTGCAGGGAGTCAACTGTGACAGATAAATAATATTGGCCTAGAAACTGTTTCAAATTTTCTGTTACAATATGATGCATCACATATACAGAGGGGTGCTGAGGATTAATCAAACATCTAAGCCTGACTGCATGTGAACAACTTTGCCCTTCTAGTCCTATTTCAATAAGACAGCTTCCCCTGCATTATCAAACTTCTGCATGGTCCATATATTTTCGAATCTAGATTGTGAACAAATTGTTTTACGAGATGTTTGATATAATAGGTATTTCATGCTATAACCCTCAAAGTTACAATTATGCTTGCTTTGTATTTTCACATCACAAGGCCAGGTTGTAATGCTGCCACATACTGCATCACCATAACAAAGAATTTTTTTTTCTTTACATCTAATTTTAATTAGGGGTGATAATTTAATCTTCAGTTAATTTTTATCTGACTTGAGATTTTTGATGTAAAATCAGAGTCCCCTGTATAAAAGGCTATGGGGCCCAGTGAGGGAGGTGGAATCTTTGTATCCACATGCAAATCCTAGAGGACCTTATGCTGGTTAGTGTTTTCTTTCTCTTGCTTTGCTTCTGACCTTCATTTAGTATACTCCTTAGTTAGAAATACGATTATGTGCCTTCTTTTACTAAAGAGTAGAAATTTGTGTTGTGAACTAAAACTGGGAATAGCTACCATCATGAGTGTTACCTCACCGTAAATAGCCTTTGGTTTTGGCCATTTTGGCCACTTTTATTTAAGTAGTCAAATCATCCGAAAACTTTACTGGTCAACAGTTGTGAATGGCCTTAATGGATAGTAGAAGTCGGTTCCCACGTTTGGGGAGTTATGTAAGTCATTTCAGTTGAGTACATGTTTTTTCTTATTTGTTCTTTTTTTGTGTCAATTTTGGGAACCTAGCGTAGGTTTTGGCTCTAGTTTTTTGAGAAAATCTATTATATGACCCCAAGGGGCTTCCACAAAAATTTGTGCAGATTTTATTCCCGGGTCTTTTTGGGCCAAAAACCATGGATTACAGCCTTCGGTTTTGTCCAGATTTGACCATTTTTTTCAAAGTATATAAATGTGCTTTGAACATTACCATGAACACCCTATGAGTGTCCATGATGAATTTCAGGGGCCAATTCTTCTGTTTGGGGGTCTTTTAAAACCCTCCACTTTCCGTCACCCATTAAGGTTCGTGTGAGTTTTTGTCTGATTTTGGGCACCTATCAGGCTATCATAGGTTTTTAGCTCTAACAATCTGCCACCACACATTATGGCCCCAGGAGCTACTACAAACATTTGAGTCGTTTTTGTTCTAGGGCCATTTTGGGCAAAAGAAAAAAAAAAAAACAATCATGGATTATATAACACTGATTTGGCCAATTTTGACCACTTTTTCCAAAGTAGCCAATTGTTTTCAAATCTTTGGCAGGTACAGAATTTGAGTGTCCTTATTTGATATAGGAGCCGGTTCCCTCTTTGGGTGGTTTTTAAGCTTATTCGGCAGATACGTCACCTGATGAGGCTAGCTTGCATTTTCTGCCATTTTTTGGCTCTAATATTTTGAGAAACCCCATAAAATTACCCGAAGTGGTTTCCACAAAAATTGAAAGGTTTTAGTTCCCGGCCCATTTTAGGCAAAAAACCATTGAATATAGTCTTCGGTTTTGCCCACTTATAGCCACTTTGTTAAAGTATATAAATGTTCTTAGAACCTTACTGTAAACACCCTGAGAGTGCCCTTGATGGTTGGAGGGGCCGATTCTCCCGTTTGGGGCTTGTTGAAACACGATCGGGCCTGGGCCGCACCCGTAGTAGGAGAGAGAGTCTACATCATAAACCCAAGAAGGTTCCATCCTAAAACCAATTGGCAATAGAAGGATTAACTCCTTGGTTTATATACGACTCAACTTTCTCCTCTTTTTCCAATGTGTCACACTCACAGGTGGAGCTCACTTTAACAGGGCTTATTTAAGCCACTCCTCCTCTCGTCACTAGTTAACACTAGTCTGTGTTTCTGCCTGATTTGGGGCACATATCATATGTTTTTAGCTCTATATTTTTGCTGCAACACATATTATTACCCCTAGGAGCTACTACAAAATTTTGACTCATTTTTGTTCCAATGCCATTTTTGGCTAAAAATTGTGGATTATTTCGGTTTTGGCCAATTTTGACCGCTTTTTTAGATGTTGCCAGATGTTCTCAAAGCTCTACCAGGACAGCCTTGGAGTACCTTTATTTGATATAAGAACCTTTTCCTCTCGTTTGGGTAATTCTTTAAGCTCGTTCGGCACATGTTACAAGATGAGGCTATCATGCGGTTTTTGCCAACTTTGTTAACCTACCTTAGGTTTTTGGCTCTAATACTTTTGAGAAACCCATAATATTTCTCCTAGGGGCTCCTACAAAAATTTGAGCCATTTTCGTTTCGGGGCCAATTTGGGCAAAAAACGGTGGATTATAGCCTTTGATTTTGTCCATTTTCGGCCATTTTTTTCGAAGTATATAAATGTACTTAAAACATTACCTTAAACACGCTAGGAGTCTACTTGATGAATTTGAGGGGCGTGTTCCTCTGTTTGGGAATCTTTTAAGCTTCTTCGCCTCCCGTCATAGGCTGTTGAGCCTTTGTTACGAAGTGAGTCTAGGCTAGGCTGTGCCTGCTCCATGAGCTTAATATTTCTTGGCAAAGGTTACCGTGCTTCATTTTCTTTGTATATATATTGTAATTTCTGCATAGCCTATTCTAGCTGGTAAGATCAGCCAACCAATGCATTTGGGTAGAACATGAGAGGCACCTGTTGCTTGAGTGAACTGTGCTACCCAGGTTTTTTACCTTCTTAAATCTGCATAGATCTTTATTTGGTGTTCACCTCTTGAGGTTGTACTGTCTTCCTAACTTGTCACAGCTCCCAGCTTGCAATCGACGGGGTTTATTTTTGTCAGAATTCAAGGAGGCTTTCACGAAATCAGGAGCGCGGTAAGCTTTGGATGCTTTTTTATTTGTGCGAGGAGAATAGATAATCAATTTTCATGTTCACTAACTTGTATCTGACCAAAAAAAATTCAAACCCAAGTTACTAATGCATTTCTTTGCTTTTATCTCGTAAAGATATGTGATGCTGTTGCGGTTGCTCGGCTGCTAAATGCTACTCTCGTGATCCCTGAGATCCTCTCCACCACTAGCAGCAAAGGAATTAGGTTGATTATTTATATCTGTCTTTCTTTTTCTACGTCCGATGATTGATTATGGTTTCAGAGACCCATATCTAATTAATTAGTCTTGTTGCTAATTTGGCAGCTTGGACTTCAAAAGTTTTGCTTACTTGTATGACGAAGATCAGTTCATGGCAGCACTAGCTAAAGATGTCAATATAGTGAAAACTCTACCTAAGAATCTTAAAGGAGCCAGAAGGAAGAAGGCTGTTCCTTTATATAGGGTGCCTAACTCAGCATCTCCATATTTTTATCTGCACCAAGTTTTGCCGATGTTGAGGAAGCACATGGTTGTCGAACTGATTGTCTCTGATGGGGGATGCTTGCAGGTAATGACTGTTTTAAGTCTTTTTTTCTCCTTCCTTCCAGCTACTTTCCCTTTTCTTCTCTTTTCTTCATATCTAGTAATCGTGTGAATATGGCTGAATTGGTATCTGTGATTAATGGATTTGACTTTGGCCCATCAATTTTTTTGCTGAGCCAGAGACAATGTTCATTTTATGAACATCCTTTTTGTATTACAACTTTTGAAGTAGGGAATTTCTTAATCTATATTCAAGTCAGTTGTTGCTTGCTGTGGTTTCCTGATACAGGCAAACCTTCCAATTGATCTCGAAGAATATCAGAGGCTGAGATGCAGGGTTGCTTTTCATGCCCTCCGTTTCCGTCAGGAGATCCATGAGCTTGCCACCAAGATTCTTACCAGGTCTTGGTCCTCTTAATCTTGTCGGACTTTACCTCTTCCTATGAAAGTTTTTATTCTCGACTTAGGCTTTAGGATTTTCCAGATTGAAGTCAGCAGGCAGGCCTTTTATCGCCTATGAATCAGGAATGACTAGGGATGCATTGGCATTCTATGGATGTGCAGAACTTTTTCAGGTAACTTAACTATATCTTCTGAGACCTTGTTTGAACTTCACATATTATGTAGCAATGGGTTCAGATCTAAGCGCCTCTAATCTTTTGAAGGATGTGCATAGTGAGCTCATTCAACATAGAAGGTCTTGGATGTTGAAACGTGGATTTGTAAAAGGAAAGCTCTCTGTGGATTCAGCTGAGCAAAGACTCAATGGTTCATGCCCCCTGATGCCTGAAGAGGTTAGGGTTTGTGATAAAAGTTTAGTGTACAGCTTAGAGTTAGTCCATAAGCTGTGTTCATAACTTTGTTCTTCAGTTTATATTCACTTATTAGTTGTAAAAAAAAGGTTCACTACAGTGGACTGCATACTCTAAGAAAGGACTGAAACCTGTTATACGTTTAATGTTTTTCTGGCAGATTGGTCTCATTCTCCGTGCGTATGGATATCGTTCTAACACTATCATTTATATATCTGGAGGAGAAGTATTTGGTGGCCAAAGACTCCTAATTCCCCTCCATGCTATGTTTGATAACGTTGTTGATAGGACATCTCTTAGCACGAGCTGGGAGCTGTCTAATATTTATGGCCACGAAACCGAACTTGTGGATACTCCACCTAGGGCGCCTCCCTCTGTTGTGGAAGAAAGGAAACTTGAGGCGTGGAAAAATGCAGGTCCACGGCCGCGGCCACAACCACCCCCTCCTGCGCGGCAAAAGTACCCCTATAATATTGAAGGTTGGTGGGGTTGGGTTGCAGAAAGTGACAATGAGCCTGAGAGTACATTGATAGAGCGCCGAACTAATGCTCATAAGTTGCTTTGGGAAGCCATCGATTATGTGGTCTGTACTGAGGCTGATGCTTTTATTTCTGGATTTGATCGTGATGGTAAGGGGCACCCAAATTTCGCTAGCTTGGTCATGGGGCATAGGCTGTATCTTTCTGCTGCTTCTGTGACATATAGGCCTGAAAGGTTACTTCTTTCTCTCTTTGATTTTACCTTTGATGCATGCAATTTTAAACATTAAGCTAACACTTTGGTTAGTAATTTAATAGACATGATATATGAAGTATGAACCTGAGCTTTACTCGGTTTCCCATCTTTTGAGAATACTTCTGCTTCCAATGTGAGTTGGCTTGGTGACTTGGTTAAGTCAAACTCTTTTGTCCTCTTTTATGCAGAAAAAAAGTAGCCAGACTCATAGACAAAGTCCGTGAGAGCATGCATCCAGCTAATCGTACGTGGCTTTCGTCAATACGCAGGCATCTGAAAAGAACATCACTTGATGGTCTTATTGAAGCATTCAATAAAACAAAGCCAATGTCATTTCTATCTCATCCAGTCCCAGAGTGTTCCTGCTTGAGAGATAGACCAGCTGATTTAAGCCCTTCAACAGATTTCAATCCTCATGTAGTTCTTCGAGTTAATCAGACTTGTCCTGCTTGGATGGGTAGGAATGTGAACTTGAAGCAGAAAGAAAAGGATAATGATGAGGAAGCTTATGTTGACGATGGCCTGCTATCAGCATTCTTCTTTGCCCGTGGTGCAGAGAAAGAAATTCATGCAGCAACCAGTGGAGGCAAGACGAATCAAGAAGAAGCACATTTAGAAGACCAAGAAGAGCCCGAGGGAGGGGAAAGATGACAATGAGCAAAGAATAACAGTATCATAGGAATAATGGGTCCCCGAAGCAGCTGGATCCATTGAAATGTACATAAACTACACTGGTGGGGAGAGAATCTTCGTAGCTTCTGACTTAACCGGCGCTTCACATTCTTCGCCTCTTTGGCCAATTGATTCATCACAGTCTAGTTCTGGTAAGATATGTTGGCCTCTCATAGCTTTAGAAATATTAATGCAGAATCTCAGTAACTTAGCCAATTTTACACATTAGAGAGCTCCTGTTGTGTTTCGGACAGGATGCCCCTTTGAGATTTTGTATGCACCTAGCCTAGGTGGTGTAGAATATTTATGATTAGATGGTATATAAAATTCCTGAAGCCTACTGATTACTGTTGTGTTCTTATGGGTTCTTTTCATGGAAACAGTCGTCTGCGCCCACGAATCCTAACCCTAACCATCCACTCCTTGTGTCAAGCTTGACTCAGAACAGATCGCTGTCTCAGGCGCCTTTAGGCCATAGAAACGTTCTAACTTGTCTCGGGCGCTTTGTGATGTGTAGTCGAGGACTTTGGACCTCTTAGGTAGCCCTGAATCATACGTAAAATTCTCTTGTAGGCAACATAGTGGAGTATGATCAGTTTTGCACAGTAGTGAGGTGGATTTCTGTGCTGGTTTCCTCTTAATCTTTCCTGAATAGACAGAGACAGGTTCACAGATTCATGGAAGACTGACTTAAATGTGTCACAAAGAAGCTGCTCAGAAGCTAAAGATTACACTCAAGTCAAAGTCAAGTTAAGAAAGCGAAAATCATTTGTAAGAAAGGTCAAAAAAGTATGAGAACCTGTCAAAAATTCAAGAGAAATGACAGCATCATGAGCTTGAAGCGCAAGTCATCAGTGTCCTCTATTTAAAGGACACAGCTTTGTGTTGATGCTCAAACTTACAAAGCTATCATCAAACTTAATTTGTGCAAAACAAAATCATGTTGAAGGTCATAAAAACTAGTTCCTACTTCGTATTCTTGATCGAGTCGCTGCTTGGATGCCTTGGTGCACCATCTTCAAGTGATGAGCCAGAGGTTGCGGTTACAACTAGGGATGAACTTAGTGCCACTGCCTCCACCGGGTTGATGTCCGGCTCAGCCGGGATGGTGGCTGCTGCTAAGCATTTCTCAACTGCCCATAAGGTCCGATGTGGGTTTTAGAAACATGATATATTGTTCGGCTCAGAAGATTATTGACTACTCCATATAACACTTCAAATTTTCGGGATGGTCCGAGTTTTACGATAGTAGATTAGATGTTTTAGCCAAATGTTTTGGAGAGTATTTGGTTTCAAGTCCTTGTATTATTCGGCCTAGATCGTATATGTACAAACTAGTTCATTACCATCACGAGCCACAAGAATGTAATGAAAGTTATTGTAAATGATTAAATGTTACTCTAAAACTTAGACCGTCTTTTAACAACAATAATCGAGACCAACAAGTACAATACAAACTACATGATGTTGTTATGGAACTATACATGGAACTGCAAGGCACTAGTATCACTTATCAATCACGTAATCTTTCAAACTTTTGATCAATCGACTTCTTATCGATCTGTCTTAATGAGCGTGCCCGAAAAATTAACGATACTCTAACAGTCTAACTACACTGGTTGACACCAAAAATAATGGAAGGGGGACAAGCAACAAAAAAACAAGCAAACTTTGTTCCTGACATTCCATTGATGTGTTTTGTTGCCTCTTTTAATTGACATGACTCTTTAATTAAATCAGTCTATTTAATTTCTAATCAGTCACCTGATTTTCAGATAAAATCCATTTTATTAATTAACTAATCACTCCAAACCAAAAAAAAAAAAAAAAAAAAAGTCATTTTTGATTAATTTTAGGTCACCGTATTTGTACACGACCCGCCATTATTGTCTTCCTCAAGCTTTCTCTCTTTATTTTATCTCACTAAAAAAAATGAGCATGACGAGGACGCCGAATCTTCACGAAGAAGATACAGACGAGGCCGAAGATGTCGCCGCCGGTACTGACACCTCTTCTCATCGAGGTTTTCTTCTCTCACTCTTTTTTTTTTTTTTTTTTTTTTTATATTTCCAATTTTTGGAATTATAGCTGAAATTAGGGTTTATATGCTGATAAATTGAGTGTAAATTTGATGAATTTTGGGTGAAATGTGGTGGAAACAGAGGGGAAAAGTGCGGAACAAAGACCTAATAATTATCGGTCCAAACATTCTGAGACTGAGCAGCGCAGACGCAGTAAAATCAACGAGAGGTATAATTCTCAATTTCTATTCTTTGTTAAATTGTGATTTTTGTTATAATTATAATGTTTTCGAGCTCGATTGCGAGTGTTGGGATAAATTTTTCCGCATTTTGATTGTATTATGTTTCAGAATGTGGTGAGAATTTTGGATTATTAAGTGGGTGTGATAGTGGTAGTGAAGTTTCTTTTTTTCTGTTTCTTTTTTATCGAAAATTCGAGAAATTTGGGTTCAGATAGATTAGATAGGTCATTTGGGGAGTGACTAATAGCATGGAGGCCCTGGGTATGGTGATGTTTGTGAACTGGCGTGATTGTTCCGGCTAAGATGCATTAATTAAGTGTTGGCATTTGATTTATCGCTTGAAGTAGTAGTAAGTATAGATGGATCATGGATGTGAACAAAGTGATGGGGATGTTTGTAAATTGGGGTGATTGTTCCGGCTAATGCATTAATATGCTCATTGATTTATATGTCGTGCTGAACAACAAATGCCATTGCTCATCAAATTACATTGAGTGCTTATCAAATCCATTAGAGGGGGTACAAAAATGCAAAATACTTGCGGGATAGGGGGGGGGGGTATGGTGAAATTTTCTGTAAAGACAGTGTTTTTGTTTTTCGAACAAAGCTGTCTAGTGAGGCTTTCTTTCATTTTCTTTCTATGCTAGATAGAGAGAACAGGCAATGCGTAAAGATTTCTGTCATGATGCAGAATTACCCATCAAGTTAGGTGCTTTGTTAAAGATTTCTGTCATGATGCAGAATTACCCATCTGTCTGAGTGATTTTGGCAAAACAGCAACTTTTTAGGTGGAAGAACAAGTACAAAGATCCAGCCTTTTGTTCAATAACTCATTCTTCCTCGTTTGTAATAAACATAGTTACAATAGAATTCTTGACTGTGCCCAGAGTGTTGCTTGTATCAGTTTAGGTCGTGTCAGTGAGCTTTAGATGATTAGCTGGCCTGAAAAGCACAGTTGAATTCCTCCTATTCTTTAGACTTTAAGTTTGAATGCCCTTCTTTTCTATATGTTATAACAGCCAACTTGTTCTGCATATGTCTTTTCTAAATATTACACAATTGGGGTTCAGTTCATTGGAAATCCAAGATATGCGAAACCTATTCATGTGTGACTGGTAAATGTCATTGACTTCTATTTATTATTAATAACTATGAGGATCATGTCCATGTACGGATGTTGGACTTGTTTGTGGCATGCAGCCTTCGACGCACACAAAGTTGATAATTGGAAAATCTTTTAGTTGGGATGGTTGGTGGAGATATTTGTAGTTTATAGCTGATTATGAATCCTCTTAAATGTAACTGCAGATTTCAGTTATTGAGAGAGATTATACCGCCGAATGATCAGAAGCGAGATAAAGCATCTCTTTTGCTGGAGGTGCATAATTCATCTTATCCCTCCTGCCCTTTCTAGTCGTTGTTTTCCTTGCTCAAAATTTATTCTTTTGTGCCTGAAAATTAGGGTGACAAGTTTTATGTTCTTTGAAGGTTATAAAGTACATCCAATTTCTTCAAGAGAAGTTACAGGTGTATGAGGGATCATATGAACAAGTATGGACTCAAGAAGCAACAAAATTGATACCATGGGTAAGAAGATGGTTTTGGTCTCTCTTGTTCCGTTATCTTTACGTTCTTCTGCTATCCTGAAGAACTCATAGGGGGTTTTTACTTGAGGTCTTGCTGCTTTTAAGAAATATTCTTGGATCTTACTCCAAGAAAATGGGAAGTTTTTATTGAGGTCAACATGTTTTTTTTTTTTTTTTTTTTTGCCAATTTAGGATACCTATATAAGTTTTTGGCTCTAGTAGTTTGCTAATATCTATAATATGATCTGTTCAAGCATCCACAAAAATTTGAGCCCTTTTTGTTCCGCTGCCTTTTTTGTCAAAAACCGTGCATTATGTACTTCGGTCTTGGCCCACCCTGACAACATGTTTGAAAGAGCACAAATTTTCTCAAAAATTTAACACATACATCCTTGGTGTACCCTTGATGAATATAAGAGCTTGTTTCTCTACTACAGAAGTTTTTAAGTCATTTCATCACTCATTACTTGTTGAGGATAACATGTGGTTTTTGCTGATTTCGGAAACCGAACTTAGGTTTTTAGCTCTTGTATTTTGCTAAACCCCATAATTGTACCCCTTGGACATTCCACAAAAATTTGAGCCGACTCCGACTGCTATTTTTGGTATAAAAAACGGTGCATTATGTACTTCAATTTTGGCCAATTTTGGCGACATTTTTGAAATTAAACAAATGTTCTCAAAACTTTACCGTAAATATTTCTTATGTACCCTTGTTGAATATAAGCGTCGGTTTCTTTGCTATGGGAGTTGTAAAGCCATTTTGGCACACGTTAGCTATCCATGCTAGCATACGGTTTTTGCTGATTTTTGGAACCAAACTTAGGATTTTGGCTCTTGTATTTTGCTAAACCCTATAATATAACCTCTTGTGTATTTCACAAAAATTTGAGCCGATTTCGTTCCGCGGCCACTGTTGGTAAAAAAACGGTGCATTATGTTCTTCGATTTTGGCCAATTTTGACGACATTTTGGAAAGTAAACAAATGTTCTTAAAACTTTACCACAAACATTTTTGGTGTGTCTTTGTTGGGTATAAGCGCTATTTTCTGAGGTAGGGATGTTTTTAAGCCATTTCGGCACACGTTAGCTCTTCATGCTATAGCATGCGGTTTTGCTGTTTTGAGGACCAAACTTCGACTTTTGGCTCTTCTATTTTGCGAAAATCCATAATACGACCCCTCGGGTATTCCATAAGAGTTTGAGCCTCTTTTTTTTTTTTTTTTCATCGTACATTTTTGGTGAAAAAACGGTGCATTATGTACTTCGATTTTGGCCAATTTTGACGACATTTTTGATAGTAAACAAGTGTTCTCAAAACTTTACCACAAACATTCTTGGTGTACCTTTGTTGGACATAAGTGCCGGTTTCTCTCCTAGGGTAGTTTTTAAGCCATTTCCGCACCCATTAGCTCTTCATGCCATCATGCGGTTTTTGATGATTTTTGGGAACCAAACTTAGGGTTTTGGCACTTGTACTTTGCTACGCCCCATAATATGACCCCTTGGGTATTCCACAAAAAATTGAGCCGATTTTGTTCCGCGGCCATTTATGGTAAAAAACGGTGCATTATGTACTTCGATTTTGGCCAATTTTGATGTCATTTTCCAAAGTAAACAAATGTTCTCAAAACTTTACCACAAACATTCTTAGTGTGCCCTTGTCGAATCTAAGCGCCGGTTTCTCCGCTAGGGAAGTTTTAAGCGATTTCGGCACACTTTAATTCTTCATACTACCATGCGGACTTTGCGGATTTTGGGAACCAAACAGTGGTTGTTGGCTCTAGAATTCGCTAAACCCCATAATATGACCCCTAGGGTATTACCCCAAACAGTGGTTTTTTGGTTCTAGTATTTGCTAAACTTCCCATTTTCTTGGATCTTGCTACTTTAAAATTATGTGTGATAGTCTGAGCGTATGATTCCGTCTTTGTTTCTGCCCAATTTTTGCATACGGCATTCACTCCTTGGTCCCTCTTGTAATTTACTTAATTACTTGTCAAAATTTTATGTATATACACTCTGACAATATGGTTGTTGTAGTATTTTCCTGATGAAAGTGTTTTGAAATTTGTAACTGAGAGGAATTTGATTGCTTTATAAGTTCATAATATTGGGGGAAAAAAAAACAATCTTTCTTTTTCTTTTTCTATTTTTGTAAGCAAATTTGTATTGTTTCACCTTCAGGAATCTATGAAGTCATGTTTCATTCAGTTCACTGCCATTACATTGTTTTAGGATTTGGGTGAGAAATTATATGGGGTTTTGTAGACTAGCTACTGAGACATTTAGTTCTGTTAAATTCTGTCTATTCCATGACTGCCTTAGTGAAGAAACTTCACCTGTTGCAAAATATGAAACAGAGAGCTAATAATGGGGGAGTTGACAACTTTGGTAATCAATGTCAAGCTATGAAAAATGGATCTATGGATGAGGAAAATCTAGTTCACCCCATGACAGATAGTCACGGATTGCTGGAATCAGAGTTCAGTGAAGAATTTGCCTACGGAGGGGCTGATCATCTTGCTGGGCCTACTACTCCGGCTGTTCCTTTTAATATCCCGTTGCAATCTTGTGGTTATGCTGCTGGAAGGAGCATTTTGCCAACTGAGAACATTGTTTCCCAGCCTGAGTATCCTGTATTAGGTATGGAAGGAAGGGCGATTGAGAGTACCTCAAGTGGCATCTCGAATGTTTATTCTCAAGGGTAATTTACATTTTTTACCTCTATTGATCATGAGATTTATCGCAGTCTCTTGAGAAAACGTTTAGGTTTGTATAAATCTGAAGTTCCCATAATTTGATGTATATATAGGTTGTCTGTGCTGCTAGTTCTGCATCTCTCTATTGTTTGGGTTGTTGTTAACTTATAAAGTTGCAAGTTCTATTACTTATCACGCTCTGGTGTTTTGCCTTCATCTCTTTCTCCTTTTGTTGACCTCTGTCTGAACCTGTTGGCCACTGCTTCTTCAGTGGCAATGGGGATGTAGTGCGAGAATTGTGCTGTAGTCACTTTGCTATGTAAATCGTGGGGCTGGCTAGGGGTCGTAGTTACTTTTTCCTCTAGTTTTATTCCTAGGCCACTTTTGTTGTAGAAGCATCTCCAATGCATATGAGCGATGGACATTGTAATGATGTGATGATATATGTCTTTGTAAGCTGACAACTAATTTTATTATCTATCCGCACATTTAAGTGGCCTATGCTTAGTTTGTATATTGGATTTGGGTTAAGGTCCAAGGTTTGTCTGGAGGTCTAGCATTTCAAACTCTTGGATAGCTTGTGCTTTTTTAAGCAACGCCGCCACACCATTTTTTTTTTTTTTTTTTTTTTTTGAGGTATTATTGTGACTATTCTTGGATACAAAGTCTTTAATATATCATCAGAGATTGGCGTTGCATATATTGATGTATGTGAAGTATCTCTGATGAGGCTTTTGACTTCTAATTTGGTGTTGCTGGTGTCTGTTTTCTGGTGATCTAATTTGTTTTTGTTGTAGATATATTAATGCAACACATCCCTCTGTGGGCATCTGAAACCCAGCTATAACTTCCTGTTTGGTGAAGCTGCAGGCATTGCTCAACTTAACTGCAATGTGGTATGTTTTGTCAGGCTTCTGAAGAAACTCACCCAGGCATTACAGACCTCTGGCGTGGACTTGTCCCAGACTAACATATCAGTTCAACTTGACATTGGCAAACGAGAAAATAATGGTTCAGTGGTTGTTGCAACCGCTGGGGTATGTGATTTTCCCCCCTATATTTAACTGCTCAAATGTTCAGCCATGAGTGATGCTTGCGATATGTAGAAAAAATTGGAAATGGTCTTTGTTTCGTACCTGATATATTTATTGCCTTGAACAGGATGTTGGTAATCGATCTCCGACTAGCCAGCTCAGATCACACACTGTCAATATAAATGGAAAGGAGTCTTTTCATGCAGTGAAGAGATTTAAAACTGGTGAAAGCTAGTTGTTTCTCTAGTCTTAGATTTTATCCACTCCGTGTGATTACAGATTTGTGTTGCGATCTTTATTAGAGCATTCTTAAGCCAGCTTTTGGTTTGATGCCAGAAGATCCGAGGGGAATTAGAAAGGGGTTTCGGGTGTCTATTTTAACCACCTTAACCGACTTGAGTGTAGATTCGATTCCATTGTACATGTTTGTGGTGGACTGGTGGGATCGAGTTAAAAATGAAGATGCTGATTAATATTGGAATTTGTACATGTGCTGCATTTCAATCAACCGTTGTGCTCAGAATTCAGACACGTAAATTTTGCATCTCTAGCGTCCCAAGATCCAGGTATTGTGCTCGTCATCTATATCCTGCATTTTCCTTAAAGCTTGACGAGTTTTAGTCAAAGGATACAAAGAACTTAGACTAGTCATCCCCTAACCCTCTCACTCAGTGAAGTTAATTCAACAACAAAAAACATATATTTGCTTAAATTATACCAGTAGCTAGTATGTGAAGACTAGTCATCCCCTAACCCTCATTTTCCGTCTGCACCAAGGGTTTTTCAATGAATGCTACCTGAAAGGCAAAACCGGATAGCGAGTTATGTATTGCTGTGGAATTTGGTGCAACTGCCATAAAATTTGAGACTAAAGGACTGATGAAATTGAGACAATTTCTTAGACTTGGGATCATGTTGTGTGTGTATTGTGGTTGTCTGTTGGAGCTCTGTTCAGTACGAGGTGACTCAGGTGAAAATTCAGGAGGTTCTGAGCTCTTTTTTGAGCTGAAACCTGATCTACATGGACCCTAAGTTGAACCTTTGTCTGAAATTCAACTTGACATCGTACTTGACTCTGGAGAACAGTCTGAAACGCGGCCTGACCTGTACCTAACCCCGAAACTACAGGAGTCCGACCGGATTGATCTTAGTTAGAAAAAGTCATCTGATAGTTGTCATGTGTGAATACATGTCTCTAAATCGTGTTTAAAACGGTGTTGACTGGAGGGCCAGGCTCAGTAGGCAACTTCAACTTGGCAGGTCAAAACTCAATACTCATGGACCCTTTCAAATTCTGATGTTATTGACATGCAAATGTGCAAGGTTAAGTGTCATTCTCATTGAATCTAGATATTTCCGACTTTGGGAAAATAATATTACTGTCGTATTCTCTCGGTCTTTTCCACATTTTTTACATTTTGTTTCATTTTGTTGGATACGGTCGTACGGATATACTTGTACTCTCCGTATTTAACTAAACTAAACGTAAAAAGTTCAATGAGGGAGTACTGATATTTTGTTTTCTTCGGTTTGGAAAATGTTACTGTCATAACTCTCCTAGTTGATGAAATTAACTTAGTTTTTAGCTAGGACTAGGATGCGCCTCGTGATATGCTTTTACCATGGAGAGTATACCTTGGAACAAGAGTTAACTTCCTGATTTATTGGATCACTGAACTTCTCTTGGATCACAAACCTAGCATTTAATTCAGTTTTACCTTCCCCCAAATGCCTCCCTACTCTCCTACTCTACTTCTCTGCCCTTGCTTTTTTTCCGAGTTCATTTTTCGCTCTATGGATAAACATCAAGTCTAACGAGTTTAAAAAACTCCCGATCTTTCTTTTAAATACACGTTAATAATCAAAACTTCGAAATGAAGTATTTACAGTCTCAAGTTAAAAGCCCATCCTACAACCTTAAAGACTTGCCGTATTTCACTTATGGACTATATTTCTATTCGGAAAGAGAACTTTGTATTATCAAACAGCTCCATTAATTATTTATACAAAGTGGAAAATCATTTCCTTTCGATTGTGGAATGTACATTAATGTATGTAGCTTTAATAATACACCTACCGTACACTTACTTACTCTTGATCATTCTTTTTGGTCCAAATACTACCTCTTAATGTAAAGCTTATAATAATTCTACTAATGTACTATTAGTTCACTAATGTAATATGTACATTATCATATCATAGGTGGCCAAAGGTAGGTGAAGCCGAATATCCTCCCCACTAAATGTTGCATTAACGTCGCCATCAAAGTCGCCCTTCCAACAAACACTTGACAATGATACGTGTGGCTTGTTTTTGTATTTGTTTTTTTAATTAACTTTTTCAGGGTATTTTTTCATTATTTAATTGAATTACCTAAAGAAAAAAGAAAAAAAAAATAATTAACAAAAAAAAAGAAGAATAATGTTAGACTTGTGTTGTGGTGCCAAGTGTAACTCTGTGTGAGCTGGATCTTCATTGGCAAAAGGCCAAAGGCGGCATTGTTGAAGAATAATTTATTATTTATAATTTATAATAAAAAGGAAAGAGCGGCAGATCAATGTATTACTGTAGTTAGTATCATATCATACATTTACATGTTATCATAGTTGATTCTGTCTCCTAGTCTCCACCTTTTCCCTTCTAAGCCACGCTTTCTAATTTATCATACAAAATATTTATCCTCTGTATACTTTTGTGATCTTCTTGGACTAGGTAGTTTTAGCGCTTTTGGAGTTGTAGGTAATGTGTAGCTTTCACAAATAGGACAAGTGCCGGCCGATAAATGACGTTTATCCTCTTATTGATGACGAGATGAACGTTGAGAACAGTATTATATAAATATATAGTACTCTGCATAGTTAGTAAGATGACATTTACGCTCTTGGTTTGTGAGAAGAGCATTGAGAAATGTACAATCATAGTCGAATGATGTAAATATCAATCCCTACGTCGGACGGGCTGTCGGTAGTAGTAGGGTTTTACATTCCGAAAATCGGCAAATCATGCCTTCACATCTAGGTACGAAGGAGTTTGGGAAGTCTAGTAGTACTACTGGTCCCAAAAGGACCACAAAGTGTGAAGCTTTTTTAAGTGTGAAACATGAGCAACAAGAACGTTGGTGTGGTTACAAACGTTTGAGCATGACAAGACGTGAGGGACACACCTCAGATTTTGTAAAATGTAGGACAGTAAAATCCAAGAATTTGGCATTATCTGGATTTGGGAGCTTTTCCTGCTAATGCACAAGGAAGAAATGTTCCAAAATCCAAAAAAATAGTTCCAAGTATCAAAATCAATAGAGGTCAACATATGCCCTCCTGGCGAAAAATTTCCCAAAATTCTGAAGAACCTGTATATGCACCGGATGTAGTCTACAATTGTGACTCGTTTCGTACCCAAGGAACCTATGATCATAGTAGGCTAGCTTCTCTATACAAGAATAAACTTATTAACTAGGTATAGCAAGACTATAATATGTTCATGATGATCTCGAGACAACCTCGTGATCACTGTATACTTTGAATGAGCGCTCTGCATAGCTTGTGCAAGCGGGTTTGGGAGTTGGAAGGTGGAGGAGGTAAGGGCAGTTTTGTGTTTTATGTGTGTGAAAGATGCAAATTGTACAGGAGGTGCATCTGAATGGATAGAACATTCCATCAGCATGGTGGGGAGAATTGGGATCATGCAGTTTGTAATGCTTCATCTGGTTGTTCTAGGCATTCATAAGGATTGGCATAGAAATAGTCCTCTTCTTTGGGTTTATCGGGAATCACAGTTCGGGGATGGGGACTTCCCATACGATTAGCATGAATTTCCTTTACGGAAGAAGAGAATTCATCCCAACCTAATGATCCATTCATGTATTGGTCGATCAACTGAACCAAAAGCCTCCTGTCGAGTGTGATCGTCCTCTTGAAACCCATGGCTCTGTCAAAAAGAATTGAACAGCATTGTTAGAGAGGAATATTCTGACGGCTTTCTCAATCAAGGACAGAATGGACAATGATTGATAATATAACTTGCAATATACTGATGATTAACCTATGACAGCAATATTCTGATGATTGACCTATCATGACATATATTACAAGAATTTCAAAAGGAATTGGGGAAAACGTGCATGATACACTGTATGTAGAGAGCATTTGGTACCTCCGATGGCCTTCAACGACTTTGGCCATGTTTCCATCATATGTAGGAACAAAAATATCACTCTCCAACGAGACCAAGTAGTCCAAAGCTGCCATTTGGGACGAATGATTCCGGAAAAAATTCAAGTCTGAGGCATCTAGCAGTGTCTCTTTTCGGACCTGTTGTAACCAAAACAGTTTAATTTCCTTTCCTAGGTATGCACAGCAAAGCAAGAACATCAGAGAATCCGAACTTCAACACTAACCAAGTTGGGAAAAGATGATGCTAGACTGGCCATTCTCCTTTTTCCTCCATATATCTCCCCTGAAGCAATGTACACTTGAATATTCTGATCAATCCCCAATGCCTGTAAGGTTAAGCCCGTTTCCTCAGGGGTCAATGGGCAGAGACCTTCGCGTCTTTTTGCATCCGAGTCTATGTTCTTCTCCTTCCACCATGGATAAGAATACCTGTCATTATAAACAGTTAGGGTCCTGGCAATTTGACTCTAAATTGGACATTGAACACGAGGCTCAGACGCAAAAAAAAAAAAAAATGCCATTACCTCATTCGAGTCAGTTCATCTGCCTCGTCTTTGGTACAACCCTGAGTGCAGCCAGAGAAAGACAACATGTCCATTTCATATCTAAGATGAAGCACCAAGAACGGACCATTCTGCCTGAGCATGTTAACCACCCTTTTCCCCAATTCTTCAATTTGGGGAGTGAACTTCAGTGCATCATAATTTACTTTGCACCGTAACTTTTGAATGTCAAGAGGCAAGCCATTATTTGCAAGTCTTGTATCGGTTTTATTCAATTGTACAACCTTATTCTTCAGAAGCAATGGAAGAATCTGTTCCACATCAAATGCAACAGAGGATCAGACGCCCATTACTTCAATAAACACGAACATATAAACTCGGAAAACCAAACTCACAATCATCAAGCTCTTATCAAACTAACCTGGTTTTGGTAATAAGAAAGGTCGGACCAACTAACAGGAGGCAACGAATGCACCGGCTTAAATTCTTGCCGGAGCTTCAGCCTCAAAGGTAACTCTTTCAGAATCCGAACTTCATCTCTCAATGATGTGATGAAATGGTCAACGTCAAAGATATCTTGGAACTCACTGCCCAACAATCAACAACAACAAACTCAGTAACAAATTCTAACAATTCCATTAAAACCCCAAAAAGAAAAGACTTCTTCAGAAAGCTAAATTGACTAAGTACCTAGGGTCATTCCAAAACGATGTTTTATCCAACTCCGGGACAATAAGAGTTACATTCAAATGTCTGGCAATTGCCACCATGTCACATATCTGCAATTCATCAACACAAGAGTCGAAATTTAAGCAAAACTCAATCCAGGAATCCGACATAAGTTGTAATTTGATCGATAATTCGTGTAAACTATGATCAACTTACCGCAGCCCGCATTTGATTTAGACCACCATTGCATGATACCATGAGATAACCATTGTTCTTATAAACCCCTACATCAACAAATAAAAATTTGCACACAATCAGCCTAAAAATAGCTCCCCATTAAAACCCTATGACCAAACAAACAAACAATTTCAACAAAGTACACAAATTAACTCAAATTACTCATTCTAGTAAAAGTTAATTACATCAAATTATTGAATTTGAAACCCTTACATAAACATATACAATAATAGAAACAATCCCAACAAACACAAACAAACAAAACAACAGAAATAACTATAACTAATTAACAAAAGTCAAAATTACCTCAAAAAAACCAACCAATCCTAACTCATAGTAACATTGTTCCAACTAAGATTAAATACAACAACAAACCATATAATTTGGAGGACTAGCATGAACAAAAGTCAAAATTAACTAAGGAAAAAACCATCCTAAGTCCAACATTGTTCCAATTAAAACAAACCTATTATCTCGAAAATTGAAAAAAGGGGCACTTACAAAACAAAAGTCAAAATTAAATCATGAAAACAACCATCCTAAGTCCTAACATTGTTCCAAATGTTAGACATAAATAATTTGGGGTCGGCTAACATGAACGGTAAAATATCGAGAATCGAGAAAAAGGGACATAAACTTACTTTTAGGAGGACGAACAATCTTAGGAGAAGAAACGGGAAGCTCAAGATTCATACGCTCGTCCAAGTGAGTGTGATGATGGAAACAAGAAGACAAACCTTTGAACATATGATCAGGTCTCCAAAATTCACTCAAAGTTGCAAATTGGAAAAAAAGTGTCCATAATAAAACTGTTGTAATTGCTCTTAACATAAGCTTTATTCTGCTAGATCGATTCATAGTTGCTCTCCATTTATCAACTTTAGTAGAATCACTCAATATTGTCTTCAATTTAATCCCCATATCCCACACTCTTTCTCCTCCTACTCTTCTCTCCCTCATTAGCTCACTTGATGATGTATCTTCTAGCTTACACATTACAAATTCCTCTGTTTTTTCACAACTCCCCACCATTTATTTACTACTCCCCTGGTTAAAAAAGCTTCAATCTTTCATCTTTATAGTAAAAAATAAAGACAATGGTGTGTGTGTATATATATATATAAATGGTATGGTATGATATGATGTTGAGAAATATTCTTTGCCAATCAAAGAAAAAATCAAACTTGGAAATGGAATTATTAAAAACAATGGGGGAAGACTTTGGATGATATTGTGGGATGATTCAGAGTATTGAAGAAGCTTTCTCTCTTGAAATACTAAACACAAACAAAAAATTTACTACTACTACTAATACTAATATGAATCTGAATTTACCAAAAAACAAAGTCCCAGAAAAATAAAATAAAAAGTCAAGTAAAATATTTTATATGCAAAAAAATTACTAATTCTGCCTAAAATTTAGAGCAAAAGAAGACATTAAAGTATGAAATTCCTACAAGTCCACATGCAGTAATAAAAAGAGTAATTAATTTAAAACTTTATAATAAAAATTACTGCTTTTTTATTACTAAGTTTAAGAAGATATAGGGAGTTTAATGCTCAGAAGAATAAAATTGAATGGTGTGAAGAAGAAGAATGGTGGAAAATAATGGGTTTTTGGAAATATGAAGTGGGTCGATGAAATTCCGATGAGATTCCGACGAACGGCGCCGGAGATTGAGGAAAGAGAAAGAGTTTTAGAGAGAGAAAGGGAAGGAGAAGAGGAGAGAGAATAATTAAGAAGGGGGGAGACAAGGGAAGAGTATTTATGTTGGAAGGAGTGGGGCGTAATGAGGAAGCCTTTAATTAAGGCGTCGGTGTTAGAATATGAGTAGTAGTAGTAGTAGTAAATTTTTTTTTTTATCAAAAGGAATAATTTGATTTGATTAGAAATTAAGAAGTGTAATCATATTAGGCTAAGAATTATATGCATGCTCTATTTATATTGCTTAGGAGTTGTACTATTGCTTTTTCGAGTCTTGGTCGTCTTTTCTTTTGCATATAAGTTGCGTAAGCATAGTGTTGCAAGGGGGTGGATCATGAGGATTTGTAGTTTGATATAACTACGGAGTGGGGTACACGGAATAAGATAGGAAAATTAGACGAGGGATACTCACTAACTCTTATTGGGTTTAGCCATATGCCTTTACCGTTTGTGGAAATCGCCAAATACTTGAAAAAGAGCTACCGTGGATTGTTTGATTTTTTTCTAAGGGTAGGCTAGGCATTAGTTGCTCGGTCTTTAATACAATATTGTTTTGTGTCCCGGCGGTAGAAATTGATAAGTTCAAATTTCTTAATTGTTGGGTCAGCCTTGCTTCTCTCAAATTTCATTGTTGTGTGTATTCGAAATTTTGTACATACAAGTACATATGGTGGTGACGAATGATGATTCTTTGAACGTACATTAACATGCTACTTAAGTTTCATTTCATAGTTTTTAATAAACTCCCTTCTCTTTTTTCTTTTTGTTTACATCATCATGTTAGTCTTTAATTTTTGCTTCATCATCTAATTTAGAATCTCAACTTAATACATAAGAGTAGGTTGTGAGTAATCAAGTACTTGTGAAGTTACGGCTTGTAATTCAAACCTATACATCTATATCATGTTTCCGTACGACCGTATGTACCTCTAATCGTCTAACGTATACGGAGCGAATCAAAACATTTAAAACTTCATTTTCACACACTATTATTACACACTAACAATACATTAAAAGTGTGCCAAAAAAATGTTTGTAAAAATAACTATCAAACTTTCACTATGAGATCATGTCACGAACTCATGATAATGGTCCATAACTTTGGGATGAATTATCAGTGTGGTTGCCTAGGTCGTGACTCTGACATTGGCAATGGTTTGTGGGACAATTATTTAATATGCATTTCACTCAATCAAAATCGAAATAATAATTTGGATTCATGAGATAAAAAAACATTTTCTACCCAAAATTCTAGTGATATTGTACTAATTCGTTGCATCTTTTGTTTGGTAGCTGGAATATCTTTGATTTTGTTTCCACAAACATCTCTTATCGTCCTTCTTTTCCTAATTGGAGGGAACATCCATTTATCTGGCACTATATGTAAGACTATAACTTTCACACCTGATTCACATGAGAAATTACGAAGAAATAGCGTGAAAGACAATTATTCTATTTCATGAAGGTACTGGTGCAGCAGTTGTACACAATTTCTGTGTGTAGCTACATTACTTAATAGACTCAATTCTGTTATTGATTGAATAGAAACGTGTTAGTTTATCTTCATCACACCGATAATGAGTTTACGACAATCTTGACGTATGGGTGATATAATTACAATTATGCCTGCAAAGTTCCCTAAAATGTCAAAGCATAGACACTAATGCTGTGAATATGAAGATCATTTTCCTATGCCTATCACGTCAACTTCATGATTGGAAGTTTAGAGTATTTTTGCGTTGAGCGTCACAAATTCTTTCATTTTTTACTCCTCCTTTCAAATTGTTCATTAAGGTCCGATCCGTGCTTTAAAATTCATTTGATTGGTGTAAAAGTTGCCCATGATCGTTGACATCATTCTCTAATTTGCTTAATAGTCTAAGTTGGGTCTAACCCCCCTAAGATTGTACAGAATCCAAAGACCTATAACCCATTAAAGTCGAGTGTTGACGACATTCAGAATCAAAAGATTCACAACCTCGAAAATGCAGAGTTATAAGCAATGTGTTTAATTTGTTACCTCGACTTGGTCTTTGCAATGTTTTTCCTTTACTAGAATTACGGGACTATATCATAACTAATCGAGTTTTCCCTTCCAACTCTTTTAATTAAGGCCATACATATGGCATTGATCTCACCTTTGTGAGTTGGCCTTATGATGCTAAAAAACAAACCTTAATTACAATTATTCATTACTTTAATGAGCTAAGAATTATCATGCATCATGCTTATGATCTGATAAAATTGGTGAAAAAGGGTGATCGATAATTATGTCAATGGTACCAGTGCTAGCAATTAGCATGCCCTTTTTCTTCTTTTTCGTTTACCTTTTTGGCCTGCATTCTTAATTTCACAGATTTTTTTTTTTGTGTGTGTGTGTGTGTACTGAGATTGCAATTTAATAGCAACTTTGTGGTAGATGCCCTATCCCGTTAGCCTTAGCCATTAATAATGTTGTCCCTCAGCATTGAAATGAGTGGCTCTCTCTTGGTTTCTGGTGACAGGTATGCCCTTTCTATGTTTGATTGTTTGAGCTCATTGCCTCATAATAATCACCCCAAAACTCGATCTACAAATTATCGTCTCGAAGAAAATGATCTCCTGTATTATTATTTCCGAATTCAAGGTTATGTTTGGTAAAACTACCTGAAATAGTAACTGAACGCTGAAATAGTAGTTAAATGCTGAAATAGTAGTTGAAAGCTGAAAAAGTAGCTGTAATAATAACTGAAAGTTTTAGCTGACAGTAATAGGAGTATTTGGCAGAATAAGCTACTTTGACCAAATAAGGTAGCTTATTGTGCATGCAAACACAACCCAATACTCAAATACATATAGCCAATCAAGCTGTGCATACATGAAATTATACGGGTTCTTCTAGTATGTTTTTCTCGATATTTCAGAACAAGAAATGAAATGACTTTACACTATTCGAAGACAAAGTCATGTCATTTTTAGATTTCGTTTGTCTCCATTAGCAGATTGATTCAAACAGCAAAAGTAATGGTAAATAACATAACTTCTTGCAGTTCTACTAGTCCAGATTTTCCATCTAAACACTTGATTTCACATTTATAACCAATTGTAACAACAAGGTACCGACATAATTGATCTGGATTTCCAACCATACAAGTACATACAAAACTTCAATTCTTGCACATTTTGTGTCATACTCCTACGTCCTACATACCCATTAAATGGAATTGAAGTAATACGTCGTCGCTCTCACAAATTCATTCAATATATTTCCATGATTTTGCTTGCTCCACCATTTCGAACGCCTCAGAATACCTTTTTCCCTAGGGTATAGCCTAAAAATTCATCAAATTCGTATGCTATGGCAGGATCATGATCTGATCAGATGTTTTGATTAGCTTGTCGTAGCATATTTGGAAACACGACAAAGATGATTGACATGTACGATTTTTGGTTTCCGACTAATTATTAATATTATAAAGGTTTAATTATCTTGCTAGACTTGTTTGAAATGAATATGTAAGAAATAATTCAAGTAAGAAAACTAGAAAAGACTTTCGGACCAAATAATTGAGGGTTTGATGATCATTAGAAATCAATGTAAGCTCATAATGGAGCTAGCTTAGCTCGTAGCATATCCAATTGGCAATTGCATGTAAGTACCTGTATGTTCATTGTCGTTCATTGACGTAGGAATACGGTTAGTTGAGCCTCACAAATTGCTACTATTTTACATGTAGAATGTCAGAGAATAGAAATGAAAGAATGTTCAACTTTGGATCACTTTAAAATATAAGTGAAACAAATTAAAAAAACATCAACTATGATTTCATGATTTCTTTGCTCATTTTGTATAAAGTATGAAACCCAATACAATAACAAAACGAAAGAAATTCAACCCGAAACTTGTTACGCGGTAGTCGGTATCTTTATCTAAATCAATAAATCATTATGTCAAACATCCGAGTTTATTTTGATACTGTACTATGACTTGTTCATACCAATTGATTGAGCATGTCCTCACATGTTATATACATATGATCTCTTGTTGATTTAATTTTAATTAGTTTCACATATTATAGAAAAATATAAGAAATTCCATGGTTATGCACTTTGTGGAGGCGGCGATTATAAGTTAGTTAGCATACGTATTTAAGTCATATATATACGGAGTAGGCATTACGTTACCCACACCAACCATATATTATTGTTTGCACCAAGCTAAGTATTTACTAACTAAATACAGATCAGAGAAGAGTATATATGTAAGTCCATCATGATTCGTGGACCTTAGAACACTGTGTTTTATATGCATTTTGAGTGGAACGCGGCACTTCATTACAAAAATATCATTATAAAGGGGTGGATTCTAAGAGAAGGTTGTTGTTGAACATATCATTTGATGATAATAAGTTTTGATACAGTACCTCACATTTCTAAATCAGTCTTCTGCCCAGTGGCCAAGTAGTTCATATATTATGCACGTAATAAACAAATGATCGAGATTAAGAGATAGAATTATAAGTTCATGAAGTCCAACCCTTGACAATAATGATCTTTTAAATTTTAATGTCATTGTTAAGCTCACTTCGACCGATCGAAACACCACAAGAAGGATGGATCGAGTCTTTGTAGGGGAATGACAGGACTAATGGATTGAACATTATTGAGCATGTGTTATGGGCGATTTGAGGAACTTATCATAGAACTTTAGGCTTTAATTAGCTCTAATTGTATGCTAAATAATATGTTTATTGAATCCTAGGAGCTCGAACAAAACATTTGAGTTGTCTTTATTATTCCGGGGACATTTTGGGCTAATAACCGAGTATTATATACTTCAATTTTGACCACTATTTTGAAACGAACCAAATGTTAGCAAAACTTCAGTATTGTCGGCCTTAGAGAACCCTAATTGAATATGGGGACATGTTCTTTTAATTTGCTAGGGAAGTTTTTAAGGCCCTTGGGCACACGCACACTTCTTCACTAAGGTTAGAGTGCGCTCTTTTTTGCCGATTATAGGATTTGTCATTGGTTTTTGGCTCTATCATTTTGCAAATGCATAATATTACCTTAGCGTCATTCATAAAAAAATTGAGCCATGTTCGTTGCCGGATATTTTTGGCCAAAAAAACGTAGATTATACGCCATGAATTTGGCCTATTTAGGCCACTTTTTTTTGAACTAGTCGAATGTGGTCAAAAGTTTACCATTGCCTGCCTTGGAGTAACTCTGAATGATATGAGTGCTGGTTGCGCTACTACAAAAGTTTATACAGTCGTTTAGCACACTTCTTCCCTTAAGGCAAGCAAGTGAACAATTTTTTTTTTCCGTGGGACTTACCATAGATTTTGTGCTCTAACATTTTGCAAATACCCATAAACGCTACCTCTAGGGTCTCCCATCAGAATTTGAACCATTTTCATTGCATTGTAGTTTTGGTAAAAAAACCATGGATTTTACACTTCAATTATTGCCAAATTTGACCATCTTTTTAAATTTAGCCAATTGTCCTCAAAACTTGACCATTAATAGTCTTGGAGTACCTTTGTTAGATGTGAGAGCAAATAACAAAGTTTTTTGTAAGGCCATATACGACACACATAAATCGTTGGTGCTAAAGTTTTTTTTTTTTTTTTTTTTGGCCGAATTGAGGCTTTATCATGGATTTTTGGCCATAAAAATCTTTATATATTTATAAACGAACCTTTTTCGTGGGCATTGAAGAGGTCTAGAACCCTTCGAATTTTCTGATAGCTTCTTGTGAATAAGAAATTAATTTATGTTATGAAATTGTTGTTATATACCATATGTGAGTTTTTGGTAATCATGTACAAAATTCATGCATTAGTTATGGAAATGTAGTATACTATGCATAATCTTACGGTAATCATGAAAATAAGCTTATGGTAACCAGGCTGAAGATATCACATTTTCATAATTATGAAATTATTTTATATGTTATGGGAAGATAATATTCCGTAAGTTAAAAGTCTAATATGACATTTTCTACATTTTGGTACATATAAGCACCAAATGATGACCTTAAAATTTGAGATACTAATAACTATAAATGGGTAACCAATTTACTTATTCAAACGAATTTCTCAATACTAACAATTTTACGTCAGCTCTATTGAATACGTTAAAAGCCCTAGGAATTTTCTTAGACCTTTAGGTGAATAAAAAATTAATTAAGTGTTATAAAAATGTAGTTAGCATATGTAAGTTCCATACGTCAAACTTACATTTTGATACGTCAGAAAAAAAATCTGACGACATTATCTACAATTTGATAAATATAAGAACCAAAATTGTTTCTTTAAACTTCGAATTAGAGATAGTAATACTAACAACGATAAATCACTCATGTACTATAGGTGGATAGTAATTCAACTTATTTTATAATTTCTCAATACTAATAAGTACTCCCTCCGTTCGCCTATAAAACTAACAGTACATAATCCACTATTTTTCGACAAAATGGCTTCGGAGCAAAAATGACTCAAATTTTGGTGGTAGTCTCTACATATGATATAATGAGGATTTACAAAATATGAGAGTCAAAAACCTAAGAAAAGATAAGGAAAACAGCCAAAACGGTCAGAAATCCGCACAAAGTGAAAAGCGTCGAAACGCATGAAATACTTCAAAAAAAGAGTAACCAACACTCAAATCCAACAAATTTAGTCCAAGGGTATCTAATTTAACGTTTGGAGGACATTTGGCTTGTTTCGAAAAATTGATCAAATTTGACCAAAATTGCAATCCATAATCCACGGTTTTTCGATAAAAATGCTCCGGAGCGAAAATGGCTCAAATTTTGGTGGTAGTCTCTACATATGATATAAAGAGGATTTTCAAAATATTAGATTAAAAAACTTAAAAAAAGATAATGAAAACGGCCAAAACGGTCACAAATCCATACAAAGTGACGAGCGTCGAAACGCATGAAATACTTCAGAAAATGAGGAAACAACACTCAAATCCAACAAGTATAGTCCTAGGGTATCTACAATAATTTTTGGAGGACATTTGACGTTTTTCGAAAAATTGATCAAATTTGATCGGAATCGCAGTATATAGTCCACGGTTTTTCGATAAAAAGGCTCTGGAGCGAATACGGCTCAAATTTTGGTGGTAGTCTCTACGTATGTTATAATGAGGATTTGAAAAATATTAGAGTCAAAAACCTTAGAGAAGATAAGGAAAATGGCCAAAACGGCCATAAATCCATACAAAGTGACGAGTGTCGAAACGTATGAAATATTTCAGAAAATGTGGAACCGACACTCAAATACAACAATTGTTGTCCTAGGGTATCTACAATAATGTGTGGAGGACATTTGGCGTATTTCGTAAAGTTGATCAAATTTGACCAGAATCGTAGTACATAATCCACGGTTTTTCGATAAAATAACTCCGGATCAAAAACCGCTCATATTTCGGTGGTGTCTAAGTGTGATATAATGAGGATTAGAAGAATATTAGAGCCAAAAACCTAAGAGAAGGTTAGAAAAATGGCCAAAACGGTTATAAAGCCATACAAAGTGACGAGCGTCGAAACGCATGAAATATTTCACAAAATGAGGAACCAACACTCAAATCCAACAAGTATAGTACATTAGTACTAATGTATCTTCAGTAATGTTTGGAGGACCTTTGGCTTTAAGTCATCGCCAGCAATCAACTCTTATCCTTTGGCGGAAAATTGATCAAATTTGATCAGAATAACATTACATAATCCACTATTTTTCGACAAAATGGCTCTGGAGCAAAAACGACTCAAATTGTGGTGGTAGTCTCTACATATGATATAAAGAGGATTTGCAAAATATTAGAGTCAAAAACCTAAAAGAAGATAAGGAAAACAGCCAAAACGGTCAGAAATCCACACAAAGTGACGGTGTCGGAACGCTGAAATACTTCACAAAATGAGGAATCAACACTCAAATCCAACAAATATAGTCTTAGGGTATCTAATTTAAAGTTTGGAGGACATTTGGCTTGTTTCGAAAAATTGATCAAATTTTACAAGAATCGCAATACATAATCCACGGTTTTTCGATAAAAATGCTCCTGAGCGAAAACAACTCAAAATTTGGTGCTAGTCTCTACGTATGATAGAATGAGGATTTTCAAAATATTAGAGTAAAAAACTTAAGAGAAGATAATGAAAACGGCCAAAACGGTCATAAATCCATACAAAGTGACGAGCGTCGAAACGCATTGAATACTTCAGATAATGAGGAAACAACACTCAAATCCAACAAGTATAGTCCTAGGGTATCTACAGTAACTTTTGGAGGACATTTGACGTTATTCGAAAAATTGATCAAATTTGACCGGAATCGCAGTATATAATCCACGGTTTTTCGATAAAAAGACTCGGAAGCGAATACGGCTCAAATTTTGGTGGTAGTCTCTACGTATGATATAATGAGGATTTGAAAATAATTAGAGTCAAAAACCTAAGAGAAGATAAGGAAAACGGCCAAAACGGGCATAAATCTATACAAAGTGACGAGCGTCGAAACGTATGAAATACTTCAGAAAATGAGGAACCAACACTCAAATACAACAATTGTTGTCCTAGGGTATCTACAGTAATGTGTGGAGAACATTTGGCATATTTCGTAAAATTGATCAAATTTGACCAGAATCGTAGTACATAATCCACGGTTTTTCGATAAAATAGCTCCGGATAAAAAACGGCTCATATTTCGGTGGTAGTGTCTAAGTATGATATAATGAGGATTGGAAGATTATTAGAGACAAAAACCTAAGAGAAGGTTAGAAAAACGGCCAAAATGGTTATAAAGCCATACAAAGTGACGAGCGTCGAAACGCATGAAATATTTCACAAAATGAGGAACCAACACTCAAATCCAACAAGTATAGTACTAATGTAGCTTCATTAATGTTTGGAGGACATTTGGCTTTTTTTCGTAAAATTGATCAAATTTGACCGAAATCACAGTACATAATCCACGATTTTTTGATAAAATGGATCCGGAACAAAAACGACTCAAATTTTGGTGGTGGTCTCTAAGTATGATAAAATAAGGATTTGAAAAATATTAAAGTCAAAAACCTAAGAGAAAATAAGGAAAACGGCCAAAACGGTCATAAATCCAAAACGAGCGTCGAAACGCATGAAATACTTTAGAAAATGAGTAACCAAAACTCAAATCCAACAAGTATAATCCTAATGTCTCTTCAGTAATGTTTGGAGGACCTTTGACTTTAAGTCATCGCCACCAATCAACTCTTATCCTTTGGCTAAAAATTGATCAAATTTGATCAAAATAACATTACATAATCCACTACTTTTCGACAAAATGGCTCCGGAGCAAAAACGACTCCAATTTTGGTGGTAGTCTCTACATATAATATAATGAGGATTTGAAAAATATTAGAGTAAAAAACATAAGAGAAGATAAGGAAAACAGCCAAAACGGTCAGAAATCCACACAAAGTGACGAGCGGCAAAACGCGTAAAATACTTCACAAAATTAGGAACCAACACTCAAATCCAACAAATATAGTCCTAGGGTATCTAATTTAACGTTTAAAGGACATTTGGCTTGTTTCGAAAAATTGATCGAATTTGACCGGAATCACTGTATATAATCCACGGTTTTTCGATAAAAAGGCTCGGGAGTGAACACAGCTCAAATTTTGGTGGTTGTCTCTACATATGATATAATGAGGATTTGTAAAATATTAGAGTAAAAAACCTACGAGAAGATAAGGAAAACGGCCAAAACGGTCATAAATCCATACAAAGTGACGAGCGTCGAAACGTATGAAATACTTCAGAAAATGAGGAAACAACACCCAAATCCAACAAGTATAGTCCTAGGGTATCTACAGTGACTTTTGGAGGACATTTGACGTTAGTCGAAAAATTGATCAAATTTGACCAAAATCGCAGTATATAATACACGGGTTTTCGATAAAAAGGCTTAGGAGCGAATACGGCTCAAATTTTGGTGGTAGTCTCTACGTATGATATAATGAGGATTTTCAAAATATTAGAGTAAAAATTTTAAGAGAAGATAATAAATACGGACAAAACGATCATAAATCCATACAAAGTGACGAGCGTCGAAACGCATGAAATACTTCTAAAAATGAGGACTCAACACTAAAATCCAACATGTAAGTCCTAGGGTATCTATAGTAATTTTTGGAGGACATTTGACGTTATTCGAAAAATTGATCAAATTTGACCTGAATCGCAGTATATAATCCACGGTTTTTCGATAAAAGGGCTCGGGAGCGAACACGGCTCAAATTTTGGTAGTAGTCTGTACGTATGATATAATTAGGATTTGAAAAATTTTAGAGTAAAAAACTTAAGAGAAGATAACGAAAACGGCCAAAACGATCATAAATCCATACAAAGTGACGAGCGTCGAAACGCATGAAATATTTCAGAAAATGAGGAACCAACACTCAAATTTAAAAAATATTGTCCTAGGGTATCTAATTTAACATTTGGAGGACATATGGCTTGTTTCTTAAAATAGATCAAATTTCACCAGAATCACTATACATAATCCACGATTTTTCGATAAAAAAAAAGCTCCGGAGTGAAAACGACTCAAATTTTGGTGGTAGTCTCTACGTATGATTTAATGAGGATTTTCAAAATATTAGAGTAAAAATCTTAAGAGAAGATAATGAAAATGACCAAAACGGTTATAAATCCATACAAAGTGACGAGCGTCGAAACGCATGGAATACTTCAGATTATGAGGAAACAACACTCAAATCAAACAAGTATAGTCCTAGGGTATCTACAGTAATTTTTGGAGGACATTTGACGTTTTTCGAAAAATTGATCGAATTTGACCGGAATCGTTGTATATAATCCACGGTTTTTCGATAATAAGGCTCGGCAGCGAATACAGCTCAAATTTTGGTGGTTGTCTCTACGTATGATATAATGAGGATTTGAAAAATATTAGAGTAAAAAACCTACTAGAAGATAAGGAAAACGACCAAAACGGTCATAAATCCATACAAAGTGACGAGCGTCGAAACGTATGAAATATTTCAGAAAATGTGGAACCGACACTCAAATACAACAATTGTTGTCCTAGGGTATCTACAATAATGTGTGGAGGACATTTGGCGTATTTCGTAAAGTTGATCAAATTTGACCAGAATCGTAGTACATAATCCACGGTTTTTCGATAAAATGGCCCCGGAGCAAAAACGGCTCAAATTTCGGTGGTAATGTCTAAGTATGATATAATGAGGATTAGAAGGATATTAGAGCCAAAAACCTCAGAGAAGGTTAGAAAAACGGCCAAAATGGTCATAAATCAATACAAAGTGATGAGTGTCGAAACGCACGTAATAATTCACAAAATGAGGAACCAACCTTCAAATCCAACAAGTATAGTCCTAATGTATCTTCAGTAATGTTTCGAGGACATTTGACTTTTTTTCGGAAAATTGATCAAATGTAACCCGAATCACAGTACATAATCCACGAATTTTTGATAAAATGGCTTTGGGAGAAAAAACGACTCAAATTTTGGTGGTGGTCTCTAAGTATGATAAAATAAGGATTTGCAAAATATTAGAGTAAAAAATTTAAGAGAAGATAAGGAAAACGGCCAACACGGTCATAAATCCATACAAAGTGACAAAGCGTCGAAACGCATGAAATACTTCACAAAATGAGGAACAAACACTCAAATCCAACAAGTATAGTCCTAGAGTATCTAATTTAATGTTTGGAGGACATTTGGCTTGTTTCAAAAAATTGATCAAATTTGACTAGAATCGCAGTACATAATCCACGGTTTTTTCGATAAATCCGGAGCGAAAACGGCTCAAATTTTGTGGTAGTCTCTACGTATGATATAATGAGGATTTTCAAAATATTATAGTAAAAAACCTAAGAGAAGATAATGAAACGACCAAAACGGTCATAAATTTATACAAAGTGACGAGCGTCAAAACGCATGAAATACTTCACAAAATGAGGAATTAACACTGAAATCTAACAAGTATAGGCGTAGGGTATCTACATTAGTTTTTGGAGGACATATGACGTTTTTTGAAAAATTGATCAAATTTGACCGGAATCGCAGTACATACTCCACGATTTTTCGATAAAATGGCTCTGGAATGAAAACATTTCTAATTTTGGTGGTAGTCCCTACGTATGATATAATGAGGATTGGAAGAATATTAGAGCCAAAAAGCTAAGAGATTGTTAGAAATTCGGCCAAAACGGTCATAAATCCATACAAAGTGACGAGCGTCGAAACGCATGAAATACTTCACAAAATGAGGTACATATCTGCCCATTTTCTACGCATCAAGTTGATAGTTTTTATTGTATTTTAACGTTCCAAATGATGTATTATACTCACATTTAGTGTTGAGTATCGATTCTTAAGTTTTTTGTAATTTTGGTCATTTCAAGCACATTTTGGATGCGAACAATAATTGACGCGCCGTTGAAAGCTTTCCAGAGACTTTTGGCGGCCGCGCTGCAAGTTTGGCGGAGCGTTAAAAGAAGCTAAAAGATATGCGTCATAGACTTTTCGCGGTCCGCTGTGGTGAGCTTGGCGAGCGGCGATGAGGCTTTGCGGGCCGCGGTGAAGAGCTTGGCGGACTGTGGTTTCTGTATTTTCCTAATTACGTATTTTTCTGTTTTACGTTTTTCGGACTTTAAGAATCACCGACTCTAGGTTTATTCATTCAGAATTTTTAGAGAAAACAAGGAGAGGGGGCGGCTAGAAGAAGAGTGGTGGCGGCAGACCGAGGGGAAGGGGGAAATCGCGTCGGAGGGAAAAGGTAGAATTGTGCTGGGAGGCAGTAGGTGCCGTCGACGGTGAGCGATCACTCCACTAGTGGAGTCGCTATCATACAACGAGCAAGCGTTGTGGCCGGACAGCATGTAACACCCCCAAATTTCCTTTCCTTTTTAAAAACATTTTATCGCGAACCAAAACACAAATAAGGAAATTCAGAGGTGTCACTCCGCACTCGAGTCAAAGACCCGAATGCAAGGAGATTTCAGAAGCCGAACTATAAATGTCTAATGATCTAAAATAATCTATTACAATCCATTAATTAAATTACAACCATCCGAAATGTGAAATATGAAATTGTCTAAGTATAATAAATTGTCTAATGACTTAGAATCCACCTAATATCTAATGAGTCGTCGTTCCCACATGCATCAATCACTGCAAACCTGTGGTGGATTTAAAACACAAAAACCACAGTTGAAAAAGTCAGTGAAATTGAGTAAGCTAACACCTCAACGTGTAGAAAACCAAAACTCTTACCTGGATTTTGAAAACGTTTTAGGTTTTATTTTCGAAAACACACTTAGCACATAATTATATCAATTATCCATTAATAATTCCAAACCAACAATCCATATTCATATTTCACAATCCATCATTCAACTCATCACTTCCAATAGCATAAGAAACATTCCACAACTGATATCCAACAAATCAAAGATTAGCGATAAATAGGAAATTCATAAGTCATAAGTTATTATCCATAATTCACAATTTATAGTTCAGAATCCACAATCCATAATCCACACTCCACACTCCACAATCCATAATCCATAATCCATAATCCATAATCCAAGACTACTAGACCTTAAGTGTGCACACCCCCTATTAAGTATTTTTAACCCAATAGAGTAGTACTAGAGCCAAACCCTCTTAAAGACCGATGCGGTGGGGCTATAATTAGGAATCGATGCGATTCCGTCACAATAATTAGGAGCAACTCCGAGGCTCCGACACATTAGGGGCAACTCCGAGGCCCCGACACAAAATCATTCCACCATACTCCGTCAAATCTCCATATCACCATCATAATCCACATTCATAATTTGAATCATTCATGAACCAATCACAACCAATATCACACATAAAACCACTTATATTTTCATTGCAAATAACCACACAAGTACCATTTAATAATCACAAAGAAAATTGAATCGTTCTCCACCTAACATGATACTAAGTTTTCATCCAAACACACCATTCACATATAGCACATAATTTTAAAAGGTTTCAACAAGTTTAAGAAAGGTTGAGCATGCTAGCTTACCTTTTCAATGCACACAAGAACACGACGGCACAACGGTCACTAGTATTCTTCGTCTACGAACTCAAGGGCTACAATTACAACCAAAAATCCCAAATCAATACTAATCTCCTCCAATCATTCATCTAATACTTATGTTTATTCTATTCTTTATGCAATGCTCATGACCACTTAAATTTCTAATCCAACAATCAACAATCAACAACTAACCAACAATTACAATTCTAATTCCGTAGTTAGCCACTATTACTCAAATAACACTCAATTTGTTTTGAAAATTCTCAAAGACTTAGAATTACTTTTAAAACAGAATCTAATTTCATAAAAAACAAACTTTTAATTATTATGATTTATTTAGGATTTATTAATACAATTTATATTATGTTTTAATTATGAAAAACGTGTTTAAATTACATAAAATTACATAAAAACGAATTTAATCAATTAAAATCCGAAAATCAGTTTATAATTTCTTAAATTACCAGAATTTCGAAACATTGATTATCTTAATTAATTAGCACTAATTAACCTAAATTAAAAGCAATTCATCAAAATTCCCCAATTTACAATTTCTACAAACTTGAACAAATTATAACAAATATCCCTAATTGAATTAAGAACCTCTAATTAACAGATTTAAGATAACCCAATTCATATCTTTCGAAATTAATTGAAACAAAATCGAATAATTAAGCTAATTAATCCTAAATTCGTAATTAGTGAAAATCAACTCAAAACGATAATCAAGATTGATTCTTTATGCATAAAACTAATCTAAATAGATTACCCAATAACCCTAACATCTATTAGAACTAATTAAACACAAATTCAAGCAATAAAACGACTTGATAATCACGTTTAATTGAAGAACCGGAAACAGGGGAGACAGGGGCGTTACCCACGGCGCAAGAGGAAGAAAGGGGCAGGGCGGTGATCGGCCGACGAGATAAATCGGACGAAGAGCTGGGCAGAAGCGGTGGTGTGCGCATGCGAGCGGCGCGAGGTGAAGAAGACGAAAGAAAAGAGAGGAGGGCAGAGCAACTCTGTTTTTATATAAGAAGAAGGGGGGTGCGTGAGGAGAGAGAGAAGAGGGTCGGTTTTTTTTTTTTTTCTTTTCTTTTCTTTTTTTTTCCTCTTTAAAATCTGATTTCCCTTTTTTTTTTTTTTTTTTTTGTTTGGGTTGGGTTGGATATGGTTTGAGTGTTTGGGCCAAGTTGTGTATTAGGTTGGTGTTGATCCTATAGGTAGGTTTGACTCGATTTTAGGAATAAGTCCAAATAGAAATTCCGATTTTAGAAATCGTTTACGAACCAAAACCCATTTTGAAAACGACTCACAAATTAATTTCTAAAAACCATTTTCCACTAGAGTAATATAATTAATCATTAATATAAAATACTTTGAAATTTCGGGATATTACACAGCATACAGTGGTGGTGTGTCCAGGTAGTCTGTGGTGAGGTCGTGAGGTAGTACGTTGTGCTGGGTAGGGAAAGGAAAAGAGGGAGAGGAGAGAGAAAAGTAAGAGGGGGGATTGGTCATTTTATTTCATTATTATTGATTATTGATTGTAATTAACTCAAGTTAATCATGCTCCTGTCAATATTATAGACGGATAAACTAACAGAAGTTCAAAAATGGGTATGGTGTGCAGTTTTCGAAAGTACGGGGGTACCGTATGCACAAAGTTAATTTGTAGGGGTACCACGTGCAAAACCCTAAAGTCGGGGGGTACCACGTGCATTTTCCGATAATATAATTTATGGTAATTATTGTGGTAAGCTAAGTTATTGTAATATAAAAATATAATGTGATATAACAGGTGATGAGATTGTGGTATGAAAATGAGATAGTAAAACGGCTAATGTAAAAATAATAATATGATAGGAGTAAGTGAGTAAACACATATAATATAATATACTATCATTACTAATAATATTATAAAAAAGATAAATCAACATTTTTATAAACGAGTATAATAATGTGAATATGTAGCTCGGGCGTAGGCCGTGCATACAAACTAGTATTGTTAATACCCATAAGATTATCTCAAAGTGCTTCCCCCAAATTTTTTGCCATTTTTGTCCTAAAAGCCATGGACTATATATATACTACGGTTTGGCAACAAGCCATAGCGGATTACCCAAATACCCTTTCACCCAAATTCGAGCCACTTTTGTTCCGACTTCCGAGAGTTTTTTTAACCAAAAAAAAACGCATGAATGATACAATACGGTTTTAACCAATTTTCACCGCTTTTTATTTTTTAATTAACGGAAGGAGTTACGGATTTATATCCACCCGCGGCTTGGCATAACCAAAATTAGGGTTTAAGGTTTTACAGAGACCGAGAATTGCATACTCTCTTTCTCTTTCTCTCTTCACTGAAAGTAGAAAAAGATGACGAGGAAGCTTAAAAAACACGAGCATAAATTATTGAAGAGAAAGAATCTGTTAGAATGGAAGAGAGAAGGTGGTCACAGAGAAGCTGGTGTTATGCAACGCTACCATGTCACTGACCGTGATGATTACAAAAAGTACTACTACTACTCTCTTCTTTTTTCTTCTTGATTACGTCTCTTTACTTGTAATTCGTTGATGGGTTTCTGTTTAATTTGTTGTTTCTGGGTTTAATTTTTAGCAGTAATTAATTAATTAATTTTGGGTAAAAAATTGCAGGTACAATGTGTTGTGTAGGGGTGTGCAGAAATTGGTTAATACTTTGAAGCAGATGGATCCCAGAGACCCTTTTAGAATTGAGATGACTGACCAACTTCTGGAAAAGCTGTGAGCTTTCCTTTCATTTTTTCGTAATTTGTTTGATTTTTCCTCAAGTTTTTGGTGCCCTTTTTAGCTCTATTGTTAGAGTTTGTAGAAATCCAGATTAAATGTTGTAAATAATGAATAAGCAGTAAAATCTTTAGTAAGGGGTTGGGTTGTTAGGGTTATTCTTTTCAATTAGGAACTACTAGTTATAGAGGTGAAAGGAGGAGGGATAATTGGTAATCAAATTGCTAATATGACGACGGGTGTGTTTGCAAGAGTTGTCAGGGGTAGTTCTTGTAGCTTATCTAGAGTTTTTTGTGGATTTGGCGGTTTACATTGGTTTGGGTTGATGTTTGGTCGAGGGGAATCAAAAAGGGAGAATCGGTATTTAAATTGCTAAAATGACGGTCAGCGTGTTTGCTAGAGTTGGCAAGGGTAGTTCTTGTAGCTTGTTTGGAAATTTTGTGGATTTGGCGGTTTACATTGGTTTGGATTGATGTTTGGTCGAGGGGATTAAATTGAGAGGAAAGGAGAAGGGAGATTTGGTAATTGATTCCTATTATGTTGATCGGTGTGTTTGCAAGAGTCGCCAGGGGTAGTTCTTGTAGGTTGTTTAGAATTTTTGTGGATTTGGGATGGTATACCCTTGCTTGGAGTAAGTATGTATAAGAGATTGAAGGTGTATCTCAGGTACAAAGATTACCCTCACGACTTCATGTAGTGATTGTGAATTCGTCTTGCATTAGGCTTTGAATCAATCTTATAGGGAATGTTGGTCACTTGGTTGTCCAATCTGAACTTATTCACTGCATGTATATGCCTTGGGTCATTTTACTTGCCTTGCAACATTAGCATTAAGGTCCCTCTTTGATTGATAGGCTCAGCTAGCCATTTCGGACTCAAAATTCAGGAGTATTTCTTTTCCATCTTCTTGTCCTCAATAAGATTTGAAAGCAAAAGATTGGTCAGTTGAAGGGGATTGGTAAAAGAAATGTTTTGTGCAAGTTATACAGTAGATTTTCTTGTGAATACACTGATATGACATTTATTTATTAGTTACAGATACTTGCTATCAAATGTGTGAGACTTTACCTGTATGAGGGGTATCACTACTTCTCCAAAGTTTTATGCCTGGTTGTATTGTGTAGTTGCAGACGGTTGGTGCGATTCTCGATGCAATGTTCATAACGGGTCATCCGTAAGCAGCCTCCCTATATTTTCCTCTATGTTAAAAACATAGGGGTAAGGCTTGCGTGCAACCCCCCCCCCCCCCCCCCCCCCCCCCACCCAAATCAGATCCCTCTCACCTCGCCGTAGGCAGGAGCCTTGGAGGCAATGGGGTAATGTTGTTGATATATATGTTCCAAGTTTTGTCTGCTCTTTTTCACTAATGCAAGTGTCTACGGGGTGATACGTTTTACATTCTGGTTAGTCATTTGCTTCCCTGTTCTAAACCTTCAGGGTTCTTTTTTTCGTTGCAGATATAATATGGGTGTTATACCAAACCGAAAAAGCTTGGCCGTATGCGAACGTTTGAGTGCCTCATCCTTTTGCAAGTAAATTACTCTATGCTACCTTGTGTATACCTTACATTGGATTTTGTAGCTTTGCTGTTTTTCTTATTGAGAGGGTGGTGAGAAATCGGACCTGTATCCAAAGTGCAATTGGCTGTGGCAATCTTTATTTAACCGATGCGATTGCTTTATTTGCAGACGTCGGCTGGCAACTAGAATGGTGCAGCAAAAGTTTGTAGAGCACAACAAAGAGGCTATCACGTACATCGAGCAAAGTCATGTCCGAGTGGGAGTAGAAACTGTGACAGACCCAGCATACCTTGTCACCAGAAATATGGAAGATTTGATAAACTGGAATCCTGACTCTAAGATCCTGAGGAATATAAAGAAATATAATGATAAAGTGGATGACTTCGATTCAATTCAGTGAGCTAGAGTGGAAAATGCAACCATTTTCGGTTTGTCTGTGTTCTGATTAAGGCGGCCTAGTCGTTACAAACTATATCTGTTGTACGGTATTATAAGGATAGGACATGATAGTTTTGTGAACTCGGAAACATTTACTGTGTGTTTTATGAACTTGTCTTTTGGGTGACTACCTGTAGCAAACGCCCTTGTTCCACTCTGTAAAGGGTGCCCAATGTGACTTGACACAGTAGGGAGAACCCAACATGGTACTAATACGGCTACAAACCTCGCTGCCGTTATTATAGCTAGGCTCACGTGTTGTCGAACTTTCCCTCATCAACTCGTGTTTTTCTGATCTCCTATACAACAACAATGCGTAATAGATAAATTGACGGTCTAGAAAAGCAGACAAAGTACTTGTATTTTTTCGAAGTCTGCGTTATTATACGAAATAGGTTTATTTGCTCTGACATCTGCGTTCCTTTTCAACCTAAATGCATTCCATCAAAATTCAAAATGTTCTTAAACTGGGGTTTCAAAAAACGCTGAATGTGTTGAAAGATGTCAGAAGTCCAAAATGGGCAAAAACGAGACGTCTTGCATTGCAAAATGAGAAACAATCGAATGCCGTCGTGTGATCAACACGAACTACTCTGCCGTATAATGTACATTCTTGATTCTACAACATGGCATAGACAAACTCATCATTGACTGCACAGAGCACAACTAAAATTACAAGAAGAAGCCCCAACTACGCTATATGCTTGTATTAGCTCTTTCCAGCATTTATGGCGGCATGTACAAATTCTTCACAACTTTTGAACCCTCCGGATAACACATCAGCTAAGGCGCCAATGACATCAAAAGCTTCCTGTAAATCTCCGACAGATGTCATATCGTCCAACCACGACAACAGCTCCTTTGAGAATCCCACCAATTCTCTCACATTCAACACTTTCTCGTTCATCACCACTTCCCAAGGCTCCAAACCGCTCTCATCATTCCCTTCTAATCGTTTCGATGTTCCTTCACCACCTGTTGTAGACTTCCTCGGTTTGAAGAACTGGTGTAGCTGTTCTATGAGACCGGTATAAACGAGCATGGGTTGGATGATGGGCAGTAGATCATCATCACTCCCACTGGTGCTAGGTGATTCAGATTTAGTAGAACTGGTGGAGCTGGTTCGGGATGCTGACCTGCTATGTGTATGCTGCATGTATGCATGATAGATCCCACGCTGCAAGAAGCTGCGTCGGTGCTGGAGCCATGACTCGTAAGACTCAGTGAGAAGAGAGCTCACCATCATGAACTGTACAGTCTCTTCTGTTCCACCTGTAGAAGGCTGCAATGGAGATAAGGGAGAAGATCTAGAATCCGAGGATGAGGCGATATATGATGAGATAGCGTTGGCCATAGATTGTCGCTGAGAAGCACTGCCTTGGTCTAATAAGTGCCGAGCCATCTGAATCATAGCAGCCAGAAATTTTGAGTTGCTCTCTTTCCCTCCACCTTTGCTGTCCACACTAAATGATGCCCCAGTCGCGAAACGTGCCAGCATCTGTATGGAAGACAGACATTTGATTAGCCAGCTGTTGCATAGATTCTAAAACATCTGATAAAACAAACCACAGAGACGAGCCTTGATGAAGATTCTATACCATTCCACAATAACAAATACACTGAATCAAATGGGCCATTTTTCTACTTTTTAACAATTCCAAAGCCAATGACAGAAGAGAAGAGAAGAGAACATCACAGAAAAACTTGGAAGTATTCTCTTAAAGAAAAATATCCACAGGATCTTAAGTGCAAATAAAGCCAAAGCAGAGAAAAACTGAAAACAAGTATAGAGGGCAGCTAAGTGCACATCGGCGTCCCGCCCGTAAGGTGAGGGGCGGAGAGAAGAGAACATCGCAGACAAACTTGAAGCATTCTCTTAAAGAAACAAATCCACAGCAAATAAAGCCAAAGCAGAGAAAAACTGAAAACAAGTATAAAGTGCAGCCCAGTGCACATTGGCGTCCCGGTAAGGCGAGGGTCCGGGGAAGGGTCCCACCTCAAGGATGTATAGGGGGCAAGCCTTCCCTTGTCATTGGAAAATATAAAATAAGGAATCAGAGCATAAAAAAAAAACAGCGCTTGAGTCCAAACAAGGAATCATACCAGAACAATGTCATACATCAACAAACGGAGGCGGCTCCCATCAGCACGTCCAAGAGCATTTAGACTATCCCAGTACTGATCCACATAGCGGACATACTGAGCCAATGGAACCGCTGGACCTCTGACAGGAAACAAAGCATTACACAGAGTCTCATTATTTCTGAGTGTAGCGCCTTCCCACTCTTTCTTTGGATTTTTCAAAGCAGCATCCGCCCTTTTGGCCTCTTGATGGCACTGAAAATGGATGATATTGAAATGGCTCACAGTAGTATAGACACATTCTCCCCTAGCACTTCCAGAATTACCAGCACCTAGGTTCACTCGTTTGCTGTAAGTGTAAACTCCCAGTAAATCATTCGGCCTTAAACTATAACCTTCTCGGCATACCATGCAGGCCAAGCCACCTTCCTCTTCTTCCACATCTTCCAAACCTTCAAGATTTGGCCGAGCAACAACTATGCGTTCCCCACCATCAGAAGACAGCTCCTGCCGCATTCCAAGTCCCTGTATACATGCATACCAGTTGATCAAACAAATAAGGCAAGACCAAACACATTTGTCACCGCAAAAATCAGAGATAAATAGCAAGAAAACAATCAGAACTGACTACAACAAAAAACAACAAAGCTCTAGTCCCAAAATGATTCGGGGTCGGCTAGCATGAATTGTCAATTGTCATACTAGCAAAAAAGACAACAAATAAAAAAAACTCCACTATTATTTAGTAGCCCAAAAAAGAAAAGAAGCTTAAAATAAAGTTTAAAATCAGAACATACCTGTAGCAGTTCTTCCCTCTTCCTTAGGGCCCGACGTCTCATCTCATCCTTTGTAGCATGCCGCAATGTTAGAATTTTCTCTCTTAAAAATCCATCTCCCTTACCCTCTTTATCAGATAGAGTATCCAGCAGATTTTCAGCTCTAGCTCCAATCTCGTTCTCTCCGGATACTCCTTCTAAGGCATGGAGCAGAGGCAAGATCCCTCCCTCGTCAATACAATTTTGAGTGGCCAAGTGCCCCATTGATAATCCCCTCAGCATGGACAAGATAAGTGGAACAGATGGAAGTTTCAAGCCCAGTCCCCACTCTGCAGTAGATTTATAACCAGGCTGCCTAGCAACGGAAAATGAGACTCTCAGGTATTCAACGGCAACTCCTGCAATTGCTCTCTCCAGTATGATATCTTTCAATCTCTCACCACAAGAGCTTGTCTTCAGGGATTCAGATACTCTGACAAAGTTCTCAACCGCAAACCTCTGCTCTGCAGCTTGCTGAGCCACATTTTCGTCTTTAGGGTTGTCTTCATGTTGCTTTTGAAGCCTGTCAAATTCTGCCCAATTTTGCAGATATGGATCGAAATGCTGGATGAGAGCCTCCATTGCTGAAGGTTCACCATATGTCAGATAAGGCAATATTCTAGCAACCATCTCAGTGTTCCTTTGTTGTTTATTGGATTTCTTCAGGCCAGAAGGATGGGAAAGTCGCTCCAAGAACATAAGAACTATTTTCTTGGCTTGTTCACTAGTTCCACTTTCCTCACTACTGACTGTGAGGCCACTCTGCCCAATGCTTATATTGTCCCCGTCATTGGCTTCCAAGGTAAGTGACTCAACAATTAAAAGGATCCCTTCCGCTGCCTCCATAGCATCCAAAGAAAAAGCACGTCGTGCTGTGTCAAGAAGTAAACCTAAAGCACCCAATCTTAATAACGCACGTCTGTTCTCCCTTATCTTGCAGCAAAGCATCAATAGATTGAGCAGTGCAATTAACTGGTCATGGTTGGCCTTCAGATCATCACGCAAACGCTGTAAATTCAGACAAAGTTAGTCAGTGCTTCAGTAATGTGTGGAAGAAAAAAACTGACTCCAAGCAATCCCTAGGCAAGCTTTACACTTAAGTTTAAATCATGCTCATTTGAAGCAACATGACTGATTAATAGAAACCCAAATTCAATGAACTTTATTTTAAGAAATAGCCACAACTCAAAACAGAAAACAAAGTTCACTACACTCCAAAGCTTAACAATCAATAAATAACAAAAATGAAGATCACGTCCTGTTTACATCTGTGTCATATTAGGTCAGCACAAGCAGGAAAACATGGAGAGCAAACAAAAGTTAATAGACTACACAGCACTGGGGTTGGCTTATTGCAGGGCAACTAGCTCGTATATTCTTGAAAGAAATTCCATCAAAATAACAACCACTACAATTGAGATTGCACATTTATGGTTAAACACTTATATACACATTTAATCCATCTTTATGGTAGTTTTTATTGACTTAGGAATCTAAACTATTCACAATAAAATTATTCATGAAAGTTAAAAATCCATGTAAAAGCCAAAATCAATAATGCCAAATCCTAATGGTATAATGGAAGAATGATGTCTCACCTTAGTCATGTCCAGAATAATTTCTAGACCGCTGTACTCCCTAACTGCACCTGCTATTGCAAACTCAACTTCTGGGTCTTGGGATTCCTCTCTGTCTTCCTCCAGCTCTTTAATCATGGGTTCTGTTGCCTCACCATCTAGTCCCTGTCACAACGAGTAACATTTAGACAATTACATTTAAACAACTTCAGAGATCAGAAGTTTGGATTGATTCACAGATCACAACTTGAATTTTCACCAAGACGGCATGACAGTCAGATAAAGAACCTATCCCGTAACAGGGTAAACAACCATAGATTGCTGTAAAAGAAATTACAGAGTACCCTTACTTCCTGCAAAACACATGATGGCCAGTAACTAAAACATATCAACCCAGAAAATAGATACATTTATTTATGCAAAAAAAAAGTCCGAGCATAATAACTCTTAACTAAGCATCAGTAGAACCACAAAAAGAGGTCGCCACAACAATCAGATTTTCGCCGAGACATAATACAAGGTTCCCCCTCAATCAACTAATTCGTTCCAATTCGTTGAGTTAATCTGGTAGTTAGATCCATTTTTCAAGTTCGTTATTACGGGTGTTCGCATCAATGCTTTAGAACTTAGCTTGACTCAAAGCCTCTAGAACATTTAACATTTTGAACAAGAATCAAGAAAAATAAAAAAGTTCCATGAACTGCACATCTCATGCGATTCCCACTAATCCAGATTTCAGTAAAAGAACAGATCTACCAAGAAACAACTACTAAATAAACACAATACAAAAACTACAAGTACTTGACCTACCTGGAGACGATATGTCACTATCATCGGAGGGCAATCCCTTGATGAGGCAGCACCACCAGACGGCTGTGCAGACGCATTACCTCCAGAGTTTGAAGATGGGACATTTGCCTTCTTCCACACTAGCTCATAAACCTGGGCAATGCTCAGATCAAGAGAAATGATATTACCAGCAACTAGCAATTCCATGCCATAGTCATCTTCTACAAGTCCCAATAGATCTAATTGATGGCAGATTTTGTTCTTCGCATCACGCATAAGAGGACCAATCTCAGCACTGGAATAAGGATTTTTGGTCATGGACCCCCTGATAAATTCTTCCTGAGTATGTGCCTTATTAAGAACCAACAGGTAAACAGACTCCGGTTTCGATGGACAGATCAGATTACTTAGCTGCTCCAGAATGAACTGTATAAGATACAGGTTGCAGTAAAGACAAGTCAGAAAGAGTAACATCATAATCAAGGAATAAGTTTAAGGATAGAGAAAGTAATTTCACCAGTGAAGTTTGTCCTTTCTTCTCGTCTCCATGAATTTGCAGGCCACAGATACACGCCTTTATAAATTGGCGCTTATTTTCACTGCTCTCCTGCAGAAGACTGTCCAGCAAATCTTTCAAAAGGCTGTTGCAATCACTTATAAGCTTTGTCTTCTGAACCACTAATCCTCGAATAACAATGAGGGCTTCAAGTACTTCTGATAGCAAATTGTCTCGCATAAATCTGACAGGAAAACAGAAAAAGATTAGGGATGATAACAGACTTTGGCAAGCACATAAATTCTGGACGATTTTTTTTTCTCTTATTTTTTGGCAAAAAGATCCTCTAGCCATACCTTGCTCTGATATTTGGAATCTCCAAAAATTTTCCAAGCAGCTCTATTAACTTGTGAAGTATAAATCCTTGCGAAATATCAATGTGCAGGCTCCTTTCCAAGGATTCAACATTGTTAACCTCTTGGGTGATCAACTTACATATAGTTCGCAAGCATCCCTTAACAGTGAGGAAGAGACGAGCATCTTCTGTCTCTATCATCTTGAAGAGCAATTCAAAATACTCCACAGAACTTTCAGCCACAGAGAGAGTCAAAGGCAGCCATGCCATCAACAAGTTCAACAAGCGGAACCGCCTAGATAAATTTTGGGCACATAGAAGGTTAACCAGCATGCACATCTCTGACCTTATTGATTGTGAACAGGCGCTTAGTATAAGTCCGGAGACCCATGATCCCAGTTCAAAGGACAATAAATTGTTTCTTGCACACGCCCTACGTTTCCATCTCAATCCATACTTCAAAGCCAGGAAATCATATCTTTGAGGTCGTGACCTGTATCCAGCACCTTTGAACGCTAGTGAAACTTTATACTGCCTCCTGACAAAGTCAAGATATGATGCTCCTCTCTCCCATTCTGAATAACTCAACAATTGTATATCCTGTGACTTTTGTGAGCCATCCCAGTTTCTATCCACCAACTCTGATGCAGACTTACCCCCAGTGGCTGAAGCAACAAAGGTACCTGGAGCACCTTGACTGTTGTCTTCCTTTAGTGGTGGAGCTTGGGAAGATTTGCCTCCAGTCTCTTTGTCCACTATGTCAGGTTTTGGAGGTGTACATGCTTGAGATATGATGCGCAGGCAAGGGAGGATTACATGTTCTGAAATGGCAGGGTGGCTAGAGCCGACCTTTATTGAAGTGAATAGCAACTGGAAGACAACGCGTAACCTCGATTCCCAAAATTCATCAGTTGAGGAACAAACCTCTGAAAGTAACAACATTTCTTCTCTGGTGGCAACAGCAATATCCATTGACCGATGATGTTCAAGACAGTACAAGACCTTCTTCTGTATCAAATTATTCAACTGACCAACAGCATTCATATCACCCTCAGAGAAAGCACTAAGCACAGATCTGGCTTGTGCCCGAGCAGATTTTGGACCTTGATGAATGTTGTTCTCAAACAATTCCGTTAAGATTCCCAGAGAAACAAGCTGTTTCTTAAAACTGGAATGCTTTGATAGGACCTGCAATATCTCGAGACACTGGACAACAAATGTAGTAGCACAGCCATAGCAACTACTTGGTGCCCTTGAAACTATAAACCTTGAAGATTCCGCGGCCTTGGCACAATGTTTATGGTGCAAATAGTTCATTAAAACCCGACGAAGCCCTTGCAAAGTCTGCACACTTTTGCTCACTGAATCGAACGCTGCTTTGCACTTCTCACCATACAGAACACCTAAAAGTGCAATTTTACGGTTTATCTTACAAGAAGGTCCTGGCAAGGAAACCATCATCTGCTGGACCGAATCCTTCTGCTGTGAGTCCATATCATTCTCGCCAATGCTTGATACAATCTTCAAAAGTGGTTTTTTGAAACCTAAGAGTTGCTGATACCTCCTATGAGCATTTTCTGATTCAGATTCTATTGCTGCAAGTCCCCTCTTCATATCATCATCATTCTCCATGTTATCAAAAGTAAAGCTGGGTTTTGCCATGAAGTTGAACTCAAAGCGGCCGTACTTGCTGTATCCACATTCATTACACAGAAATGAATCCAAATTCTCATAATTGATATTGCGGCATTGTCTACATTGATACGCATTTTCATGGCAATTGCTGCATATACCATGCCTATCAGTTACTGGTCGGCTGCACCTTGGGCATTGCAACGGCTCCATTGATGAAGCCTGAAGATTTTCATAGAAGGAATCAAGTTCAATCATGAAGTTGCAAGCAGTTATTGGAATTGGAAAATCTACTTTCAGCTCTGTCTGACTAAAAGTGAGATGACAACTTTTTGCTCTCTTCCACAAGGACCAGTTATTCTTTAGCTCAGACAAATCAGCCACAGGTCTGTTGTTGTAATATAAGTTCAGGACTTTCACTGTTTTGGACTTTCGAGCATCATGCACGTTCATCGTAACAGACTGGATTGTGTAGCTCCCTGTACATTTCACTATAATGCGATTGTCAGTGAATTTTGTCTCAGATTTAAGGCTCTCCAGTTTCATTCTGCTATACGGAACCTCAGGAGAACTGCAGGAGACACAAGGCTCACTCTCCAGATAATAACCGTCAAATTCCACAAGACCACTCAAAGTATTATATATACGAGAATTCGGGTGATTAGCAAGCAATTCATTCTGCATGTGTAGAGTCTCGTAGAAGCAATGAATCACATCAGAAGTCAAGCACTTGTCTACAAGTTCAGCACTTAGCTGCTTCGAGCTGACATCAGGGACCTTGCCAAGTAAACATGCTAGTAATTCTGTATACTCAGCAATATTTGGCCCATACATAGGAAGGGATTTCACCTTCTGCAAAAGCAACTTCAACATTGTCTCCTTAAATAGTGGTTTACCATGCTGCCAAATGCCTTGAAGAACACATTTTGCTTCAGAACGGACAGCACTTGAATTCCACTCAAGAAGGAAGCAATCAACAAACTGTATTAAGGCCTCACCAGCCTTGTCAGCGAAGATTTCAACAGCCACCTCCATGTCCAACAAAGACTTCTCAGATCCAGACTCAGTTCCATCATCACCTCTCTTTTTCTTCTTAGAATCATGAGATTGGGTAACAGGTCTATTTGAGGTCACCCCAGCATCCCCTGATTCTGTCTTCTGAGAAGGGTTGTTCACATCTTTCCCCGTATAAAATGCCACATTCAGCAGTTTAAGCATCTGAATGACAGACTCCTCCCCAAGATAGAATATCCAATTCAACAAGAGAGGTAAAACATCACCATGCCTCAAACAATACTTCTGCCAGTTTCTTGGACGCGAGGCAGCTACTTCAGCCATTGTGGACAGGCACTTGATAATCTTAACACTTCTCTCATATGGCACAGGGTTCACAAAACCACCAGTTTTGTTGACATGTTTATGCAACTTCTTGAGCTCACTAGAAAACTGCCAGGAGTCTCTGACACTGTAATAATGAGACTTGCTCCCGCATAGGTGCAGAAAGAGTCGTCTGGCATACCTTCTAACAAAAGTCGTATGTGTATTATTTATGTAACTGCAAAGGACATCTTGATATCCATCTAATTTGAGCTCTTTGCTACAAGAGATCTTGTAAACCTTATCTTTCTCCCCTGTTTTATCATGCCTTTCAGGACGAACCAGACTGTAAACCAGCCGGAAAGTATTTTCCAACAAGAGTCTATGGTAGTCGGCAAAAACATCCGCCCTGTGAGCTTTGGCATATGAATCTGAAAAGAACGGAGAAAAGTTACCTGCAGGAAGCTCTCTGCGCACCGTCAGTAGAGCCCCACAACCAGACCCAGGGTGCACATCGGTCGAACTATCAAGATTACCAGCTGATGACTTGAAAACATGAACCAGCTGCTGCAAAATATCCATGAGGTAATTTATGAATGATTGTTGCCGCAGAGTATTACAAGCTCTAAGTAGCTGAGAAGCAAAATCATTCTTCTCTTGGTCATCGGAAGGAGCAGACAATGTATAGTTTCTGTCATGTGCATCAGAAGATCCACCAGATTTTGAACCAGGGGCATCATTCCCAGGCTGATGCCAATTCCGTAGCATCAAGGTGAAGAACATAAAGACAAGAATTGTGACTTCACCACAGTTAGACCTTCTTTTGGCCACAAATTGTTTGTTCAGATTAATCTCAACAAGAAACCACTTTATCAGATTCTCCAAATCTAAGCTATCGGGCTTTGAGCTGTGTATGAAAGGTCCACCAACAGCAGATGATAGCCTGTAGAAAAGTTGCATGACTGGAATAGCTCGAACACCTGAAGTTGTCTCCATCCAACCTCGTAACTGTTCTAAGAGCTCAGAGAGAAGCAAGGAATTTACGGCTCGTTTTGATGCAGAGATAGAGACAGGATCAAGTACCGAGGCTGAAAAATCCTCAGGCTCATTAGGTTCCAGTACATGAATAGATGATGATGTAGAAGTTTGCACATTGGAGTGTTGTGACGATGCTGGCACAATGTTTGGATCACTCAGCTCGTCAGAAAACTGGATCTCATTCCCTTCTCCTCCCAATGTCTCCATCTCTATAGGGATAGCCGACATTGGATGATCTCTGGAATGTGGTGGAGGAAGCCTATCTGCGTCCAAGACTTCATAACATGCTTCGCATAAGTCAAAATCTGGACAAATATTACAATGCCATCTACGCCTCAGTATAGGAACTGTTGAGCAGCCATCACAGCAATACTGAACAGAAGATGTAATTGAATCTTCTTCTATCATGACTTGTGTGTTACCCCCAGAAGCAGCCATAGCATCAGTGTGGCTCGAGGCTGTAGTTGTATTTTCAGCTCCATCATCAGTAGCCAACATAGTTTGTTTTGGAAATGGAACCTGAAGAAACCTTGAAGAAATTGCCAGGCTGCAGATTTTACAAATTAAAATGTGTCCAGAGTTCCGATTGAATAAGTTAACACTCAAACTCGATGTTTAGGATTAATTACCTGCTTGCAGTCTGAACAGCCTCATTAGGGGAAAAGAGAAGTTTCATCAACAGTTTGACAGCAGCTGAAACAGAATGTCTGCTAGAATCCTTCCCTTGTAGAGCCAAACACTCAGCATAGCAATAGATGAGTTCCACGGAAGAAATGACGATATTGTTCATCGTCTGTGTATCAGGTTGCTCTATCTCTAATATTCCCCATAGAACTTGCATAAGCCCATCTACCACTTGTGAACCTGAAAGTTCAGTGCAGACAATTTGATACTATCAAAACAGTATACTCAGAAACGCATGTGAACCTTTAAGTTCCTACGAATATCAACCAAACCTAGAAGTAAAGGAAAAAAAAATGGCAGTGAAATGATTTGAAGCACCAGTAGGCATCTTTTTAAAGGTAAATATAGGATTTCAATTGAAGGACACCAAGAAGTTACGGTCAAGTGCAACAAGGTACACAAGACACCAGGTGGATGACTAATGACTTTCAAGTACAAAAAGACACCAAGGGGCCCAAAAAGAAAAGAGAGAGAAAGAAGGTTAAGCTGTCAAGCTATCATGAGTGATTGATCTTACCTACAAAAGGATCAAGTGCCGATGAGAGAGGAGCACTTGACTCCAACTATACAACAACTTCAAAAAAGGACTCTCCGCACCGATAGGTGAACAAACACACAGCGGAGATGTACATGACTTAACCCCCAACATAGCAGAGCATCTCTCTAGATGAATTATTTCAATAAAATGCTATGTGCGAACAATAGTGATACGGCAACTAATGCTTACACTATTATCAACACCTCAACAGTACCAATGGTCATACAAAAATACTGTTAAAGACAAAGATATGTTAAATTTCATGAAGCATACAAGCTCAAGCAACAAGGGAAACACTATAAGATCAGTGCCGTGCTTTTTAATCTCAAAAGTGAGTCATAACAACTTCAAGAGTTCTTTCTATATACCTACTCAAGGTGACCAATGTACTATGCCATTTAATAATCGGAAAGAGGAAGCACTCGACGTGCACACCACTAAACAACACCAACCATTGTGACAAAATTTAGGTCTATGCAAACTTGTGATAAACTAAAATGCCTATGTCACTAGAGAAGGCCTCCACCAAAATTAATCTAAAAAAACAGGGAAGGAGTACCGGGGGTGGGGGGGAGGGGTAGATCTTCTCATACCATTTGTCTCAAGAAAAGCAGCAAAGCTTGACCTCCGATGGAGTGCAATCCTGGACACTGCACGCATCTGAGCAGTGAATTCGTCAATTATCCAAGCTGAAGTAGAGCCACCAATCCCCAACCTGGACAGTAGCAAACCTGTAGATTTCAACACACCAAGAAGGCGCATGCTGTCCTTCACCTGATTGAGGAGAAACCAAATATAAAGAAAATCCAACAACAATTCCACAAACCAGTATGAAGACAAGAGACGGAAAAAATGGAATTTGATAGAAGTGTCATGAAATGGGAAGTACGTGGTAATAGATCTCCTTTATGGGGAACACTGCTTGCAAGATACGGCATGCAGCAGACTGTAGTAATATCTCCCTGTCGCATTCAAATATTGTTTCAAGCAATGCCCTGCACTTGAGCATGCCCAGCTCCAGCTTCACATCCTCCAATTTAGAGCATCCTTGAGGCTTGCACAGCAGATAAAGTCGCGAGAGGAGCCTGAGACCATCTGCTAACACCTGTTCTTCGGCAGGAGCAGACTGCATGGAATGGTACTTTTTCCTGGAGGTATTGGTCCAGGAGTTACCTCCAAGTGCACGCGCCTCCATGTCAAGAACTGCTTCCATTTTCTCTTTCCACCTAAATTCATCTTTAGGACGACCATACACCTCCAATGAGTCTATCCTCGGCAATAATGAGCTACCAAAAGTAGGCCCAACTGAGACTACAAATTCTTCATCAGCAAGGAGACACTCAGCAACAGTAAATGGAATGTCATACCAACATCGCATGCCTTCATCTAACTTGACCACTCTCTGAAATATGCTAACATCAGAGGGCACATAATTCGCTGATGTGTTTCCAACATGTACACGGATGCCGACCATAACTACATCCGGGTTCGAATTTGATACAGTGATCTGGAAAGAATAAAACCAACATCAGTTGAATTATGACAACTGGTGGCCAAAAATCACTACAATAGATTATCAGATGTCAATTTATGTGACACGAACGAACCACGAGATTCGACCATACGAATATGCCTGATAAGTAGCTAAGAAGCACAGATAAAATACTCTCACAGAATTTCGGTATACTTATAAAGAACTCAACGACTCAACAAGTCTCACTCCTCAAGCCCTCAGAGCATTTACTGTATAAGCATTCACAGTAACACAACGTCTCCGGCCTACACAGGGTAGGCCCCATTGTATGACTGAAGCCCCTTATGGACGATCACAAAGAGGCTGTTCCCAGTTTATTGATGAGAAACAGAGCTTTGCAACTTGTCCGCAAAAGGGAACGAACAATGTATTGAGCAAATTTGATTAGTTCCATTGATCTAAAACCAAAGTGGTGAACCTCGAAAGATCCTAGCTCTATTGTCCTAGCAAATATCTTATATGTAAAAGAATAGAAAATAGAACCAAGTAAGGGATACTTTTGGCTAAGCAAGAACTGGCATTGGACAACATCACTATTTCATTTCAGTCCCACACCAAACAAAAAGGAATACTGGAAGGATCAAAACCAAAAGACAAGCGAAGGGAGAGGTGCAAATTGAATTGTTTCAGGGTAGCTCAATCGAGCAACACGAAAAATATCAAACTGGAATACCAAACATCCGAGCATCTTACAGTATATGTAAACGAATAGAAAATAGAACCAAGTAAGGGATACTTTTGGCTAACCAAGAACTGGCATTGGACACACATCACTATTTCATTTCAGCCCCAAACCAAACAAAAAAGACTACTGGAAGGATCAAAACCAAAAGACAAGCCAAGGGAGAGGTACAAATTGAATTGTTGCAGGGTAGCTATATCGAGCAACATGATAATATCAAACTGGAATTGAGCCCACGGCATTTAGAGGTGCATAAACAAACATACCTTGAACCCCGAGGGGCTGGGACTTTCAAGATATCCATCTTCAGATGCCAGACTTTGCTTAGCTCCTTCAGAGTCGCCATTTCTGATGGCATCACCACCCAGTTTCACATCAGATGTGATGCAAACAGTTTTCTCAAAGAAGTCAAGAGGAAATTCAGGATTTGCACTTGAGTATGCTTTATTACTAAGGATATTTGGACCTATTCTTTTCACTTTCTCTGCTGCTGGATTTGATACAGAATCAAGGCCAGCATGAGCATGCGAAAATATCTGAAGGCTGCCATCATCATGCAACACAAGTGTGTGGAACTTGTCCTTAGATATAGGCTTATATGCAGTGGAACCAACAACAGGCGAGTTTGACCCAACTGCGTGTCGTATACTCTGAGCAAATATATCAGAAACCCCAATGGAGAGAGCAACTGCAGAATTTGATTTCCAACTTGAAAAGCAAACAAACAGCCCACTACCTGGCAGCAACTCTTTACAGTGACGCAACCCAGCTGGCCTTCTATTGCCATCTTGCTCATCCTCATATATTGCAGAGGTCTCAGTTAAAGAACTTGCATTCGAATTTAACCGGCCAACAATAGTACTTCCATCTAGATATGAAACAAATAGCAACTTACAGGTTGATGAGAAGTACAAAGATGACCCCTTTACAAGGACATCTCTATTGGGAACCTCGACGATTTCATTCAATTGTTTGGTTCCCACATTACCTTCGGTTGACAGCTCAAGCTTGAACATGTTTCCAAGTTCTGAAAGTACAACTAGGTAGACACTACCCTGAGATGCAACAGAAATTACAGCGTCCACAATCATCTGATCTGGTAAGGTAAAGTAATGCAGAGGACTAATGTTGTCCTGTGATAGATCATAAATCTTCACAAACCTATTAGTCACTACCATCAATTGCACCTGAGAACCAGGAACCCAATCAACCTTCCTGATGTAAGCACCCTGAAGAGCAAGCTCAATAGCAAGGCGGTCAGTCACCTCACCCCTTGGACTCACAGTGAAAACCTGGCAATCCTCATACCCAGCGACGGCAAGATAGTTCTCAACAACAGGATTAAAGCCAAGATGTACAATTTCAAATCGAACTACGTTCTTGGACAAAGGTTTGACATTTGTTTTGTCAGCGGTAACAGGAGCAACAGTAGCTTGTCCAATAAGCTGGCCAACATCAAAGATAGCAACTTTATCACCCTCTCCTACAGCAAGCCGACCACGAATACTTACACTGAGCAAAGATTTTATAAGAGAGCCACTAGCCAAATGTGATCTTAATTCTTTTGAATTTGAGTAATCGGCTTTAATCTTTAGGTCTAAGGATCCACTCTTGTAGGCCTTCTTCAGCTGCAGAAGATCAGACCCAAAAGAGAGTACTTTATCTTCACCTAGGATGAGATTTTTATCCCGTGAAACGTTGCAGTCCCTTCTCCTCGTAACGCATGGTAGCAGCAGGGTACACATCTTCAGCACCTGAGCTTCAAGGTCAAGTTCTTTGTAAAGGCGATGGGTTACAGCCTGGATGTCTTCGGGGATAGAAATCCTCAAAGAGTTATCTGTTTCCATAGAGACATACTCATCTGGATCCGAGTCACTATCGGGCAACTGATCCCCTTCCTCTGTGAAAGATAGCAGAGGTTGAAAATTAGCACCAGGTCTTGCTTGTGCCGCACTGCTTCCGATAAATTTCCTGGGCTTCAAACACTGGCAAGTGCTACCTCTAACACCTCCAGCTCCACAATCACAAAAGAAACGACTGGAACGAGAGTACACAATTCTATGACCGCGATGACACACCTTCGCACAGATAGAGCAGCAGCCTTTTGAAACAGTCAGATCACAGGTATAACAAAAATACCAATGCTGCTCCATGAAATTGCTGCCACTGGATGTGAAAGTACAAACTTTGGAAGCAAGGACCTGTTCACTGCTAGAATCATCTTCATCATCCTTGTCTAAGCTAGCAGCCTCACCGTCAGATGTTCCATCATCCTCATCTTCGTCTATAGATGCTGCATCACACTCAAAAGGCGCCGGGCTTCCATCTGGAGTAGTTCCAAGAATCAACGTCTCAGAATGTTTTTTAGACGTAGTTGTTCTGGAAGCAATAGATCCCGACCCAAGAGTACTACCAATAAATGATTTCCCAGCACTTTTAGCTGGTATGGTACTCAATGATCCCGAATCACACACAATGGACTCGAAAAAGTTCAAAAGGAACTTTAGCCCTTGTAGCTGATGGTCATGAGCAGCCAACTTCTCCATCAAAGACAAGCTACTCTCTAGCAGCAATCTCATTGAAGCCTCATCTCTTAAAAGTTGAACAATAAAGCCAAAATAAGCTTTCGCACTATGAATGTCGTGCACTTTGAACGCCGTCTCAAGAGAAAGCAGCAAAGCCTCAAACAAATGACGATGTAGATCCGTAGACAACGGGTCATCACGAGATACAAGACATTGAACAAAACTCATGGTTGATTCTTTGAGGGACACTGAACGAACTTTGGAACATGAGAGATTAGCTGAATCATCAGCTGAAAACCCCAACAGGCGCTTCTCAAACCACTTGGACAAACAAAGTACATTCATGTCAAGAAATTTCATTTGTACATTATGTACCACATTAGGACACAAATCCCCTGATAATATATCAATGAAGAAGTTCAGAACTCGGGCATTAACAGTCTCTGATAGACAGTTGTCTAGAGAGTCTATCAAAACAAGCAAATCACCACGCAGTGAACCATACAAGTCAACAACCTGTTGAGAAACATCTTCAGCACCAACATAAAATTTGAAGATGCTAATCTGCAAAGGATCTTCTATAAGACTTTCCAATACATCAACTGCTTTAACCACCATCCGTTGGACCTTGCTCTGGTCACCATTCACTTCAGAATTTATGTCCAGCAGAAAGCGTTCAATCTGCTTCAATAGGAACAACAAGCTAAAATCTGGTCCTGCTGTAGCAGTGCATACCCGACATATATCTCTACACATCTCACCTAAATTCTGCAGAACTTTATCATATCTAATAGCCATCACGGAGCAGAAAATTCCGTGAAGCACGTCAGTCTCCACAGAAACTCCTCCCTTTGCATCTTTGACTTTAAAAATCAGATCAAGGAGACAGATAATGCCTCTAATACTCAACATGCAGGAAATAAGAGCACCACTAGATGTTTGAAGATTTGAAGGAAATCCATGAAGCATGCACTCAGAAAAGATGGTGCCCAGCTCCCCAGAAGACTTCTTGCTGATGACATTGTTGATTTTTGAAAAGAGACCATAGGAAGACTCTAGCTGCAATCGGAGCAGATCATCCTTTACCAGAATCTCATCCTTAATATCACCGAATTCAGAATGCTTAAGAAGGAGAAGATGAGAACAACTCTGGGAAAATATCTGATGTTCACTAATAGTGACCAAAAAGGCCTGTTCATATGCCTTCATATATCTTTCCAACAATGAAGATAAGATTTTCAGCACCAAAGGAACTTTGTCAGCATTCAAAATTTTGTAAACGAAAGCTTCTGCAGAGGCAAGAAATACTAAGTCAGACTTGTTGTCTAGCAACGGCAAATTCTTTCCAGCGACAGAATTCTTGAAAGAATAACTCCCAAAACCAGCTTTAAGCAAGGAGAGAATCAGAGAAACCCACTGCCCACTTCTGAGTGAGTCCCATCCAAAATCCTTGCTATTATTACGCATGGGCACAGAGCATAAATTCTGAAGCAACCGCAGGCTCAAATCCACGAGGTCCACTTGGCTACCCACATCATCAAGATGGCCCAAAAACAAATGACTAAATCGAATGAAGAATCCCATATTTGAGGTGTCAAGATCATGGCCAGTAACTGAAAACACAGAAGGGCGGTCCAAGGTCAACCCAACACCAGGCACATCCCAGCAAAGCAGAAAGATATATCTCTCAATGATCAGTTCTTCGGCAGTTCCACCTTTCTCCCCCTTCCACAATCGCAAAATCTGAGAAAAAACATCACACACCTCGTTCCAACTCCAAGATGAACTTACATTCAACCCATCACTAGAATACAATCTAGCAGATTTACATTCAAAATCAAGAAGGTGATTAAGCAGGTTGTTTGTTAGAGGCTCATCTTTAGTACATAAACCGATCACATAATCAACAGCTGGTGACAACCAGGTTACAGTATTGTCATTAAGATGTCGATCATGAACTCCAACAAACCGTGCGGCATTAAGCTTTGATCTAAAATCCAAGAGAAGCGACGTTGGACAACCATGAGAATTCAACAAGGAATGTCGAAGAATTATGATCACTCGTGAAACTATAACACCCCAGCAAGACAGCTGCAAGCTGCTCAATCTGTCGGTTCTGGCAGCAAATGTTTTAAGTGTAGAAAAGATGAGGGCTGTAAGTGCCGCTTTCTCACTTTCAGAGGACAGATGAAAAGCCATAAGAAGGATCTCCATATGGAAGATACTGGGAAGAGAGTTTAAAATCTCCTTCATTGAAGGGCAATTAAAACATACCTTTTCTTCTTTCTCAACCATATAATTCACAAATTCCATGTAAACCTTATTCCTCAGATGACTGCCAGATGAACCCACTCTATGTATTAAAATGAGAGCAAGTAAGGCAAGAGTTTGATCATTGTAAACAAAATATCCGTTTTCAGTTTCCAAAATTTTATGGACAAGGTACTCTTCCAGCTCATCAGAGATGGCATGATGCTTCAGAAGACCATGCAACATCTCGAAACATACCTCATGAACTTGCTCAGTGCTCCTGTGCTCATTTAAAGCTGCACCACCATCAAGGTCATCAGGCTCAAAACTTTGACAGCCAAGCAATGACAGAAAAGAATCAATGTGATCTCTCCTAAGCTTGTTACAAGCATCCTCATAAACAGCAGCAGACCATTCTGGAGAGAATACACAAGACTTAAGAAAGATTGACAGCTCTACAGCAGACTGTACAACAATGTTGTAAAACCCTGTAAGTGGATTAGGAACTGAGGATGCTTGCTCAAATCCATCATTTGACCCAACAGAACGTCCGCCCTCTGAAAACAGATCCCCAAATAGCGCTTCGTCATCATGACAAACAGTATTTTCTAACTCAGAAATGCAATTAGGTTTTGCACCACAAGAACTTGATCTCTCGAGCTTTGGCTGCAATTTCACACCTTCAGAGTGCAGGAAAACAAGAAGATGAATCAAATTATCCACCCACTCAACTGATTTCGGAAAAATAATTCCCAAGAGTTCTTCAACCATGTAATTCTTCACCAACAGAACATTGCCACAGTGAACACTTTTTACCTCAGCGTCAGTAATTGAAAATAAGACATCTGTGTCCGTACTACTCACCACATGCATCTGCTGTCTTTGGTTTTTCACCTCTCCAATGAGTTTGATCAAATAAATAACACAGCGTGGAAAGTATACCAAAGGAGCTTTGAAGTTACTGACAGACTTGTCATAACCCCACGAATCAGAATCCAAAAGACCAATTATAGAAGCAAGTATGCATGCCCTAACATTTAGAAAAACACTCATACCACAGAGCAGTTGCACGAAATGCAGAAACTCTTCAAGGGTATTCACTATAGCGGCGTCATAGTTATTCTCAGAACTAACATGGCTACACACGAAGTCAACCCCCACCCTAAATAAACCAGGAACCACGCCAGCAAAAGCAGCAATACTCTTCAGTAATGGAAGATCCACTCTAAGAAATGGGATACTCCCCACAAGATTTCGAAGTAACTTCAATATATTGAAGGAACCAGATAGTTTCTTCCGCAAGCTTGACTCTAGCACCTTTACATCACATGTTTCTGGAATTTGGACAAGTTCTTCACAACACACTAGAAGGCGACGAATGCATCCTACATGAACAACGGCCCAATGCTGAGAAGAAGACACCAACGTATTGAAATCCTGTGGAAATGAGGATTCTGTAGGAGATTTTGTCAGATCAGGTTGCATGAGGTTGGAAGCCAGTGTCACAAGTAGCTGATCAACTAGTGGCTTCTCACTTGAACAACTGACACCTAAACACACAACAATTAAGAAATTCATGATGCTATAGAATACAGATAGCTAGTACCAAAGCACAAAATACAGGCATCCCATATTCCAAAGTAGTATACCTCCTACACTACATCTGGTGTGCTGTTCAATCAAAGAACCGTCTTCTTTATAATGGACAGAAGGCAACCCTTCCACGAGAGAACTTGCTGAGCTAAATTGAGATGTATCATACTCGTTATCAGCTTGCCCAAGTAATACAGCTTCTAATAGCTTCAATGCAGTATTCTGAGTCAAGGATTGCCAGGAATAAACAAATACGTAAGTGTTCGAGAGTAAGAGGGACTTATTCATACGCTTAATCATTTTCCGCCACTTGACAAGTCAAATATAGGAAAATGATCATAAACAACACTGCTAAGTCTTTGCTATAGCGTGCATGAGTATAAGATAGGAAATCACAGATAAAGAGCAACCAGCATGATAATCAACTGCCACGGACATCAACATTGTCACCCGAGAAACACAATGTTAACACAATAATATGAGATGAGATACAATCAACAGATATAAAGACAGTACAACCAAAGTACATGAGAAACCTACTCAGTTGTGACAAGCTATTGTAGCACAATAACCCACATATGACCATCACTATTCATAGAGAGGTCCCAAAATGAACACCGCCACTATCTGTATATCCAGATGTAGCCAAGTCCATATAACCAGAAAGTGAGAAATGTAGAATGAGATACACCCTCTACGTAGTATATGAACCTAGAACTGCACTTCAGCTGTTACAATATAATAACACTACCAATCTATTTTAAAAAGGCTATGGACAGTCTTGAATTGCTGGTGCAAATATAAAACAGTTTGGAAGGGTGGTCCTCTGGTCTGACTTTTAATTAAACAAGGCCTCTTTTCTAGGAAAGGAAAGAAGCACCACTCTTATACATAAAAGTAATAGAGGGTAAAAAGGACACACAAAGGGGCAACAACCACACATGAAAGAGAGCTGGCCAAAAAGGTTACACTCTCATCCTCTCAAGCTGCCGTGCTAACTTGACTAGAATAAAAGTTCGTACATGATGCAGCAAGTGGCCTCAGATGGGTCGGGAGCATATTACAGAAAGCAAAAGGGATCAAATGATCAGAAACTAAATGACAACACAGAGCATTCCCCACATAAACTACCACAACTGCACCTTTTCAAAGACCAAAGTTTACATACTTTCAGCAGACAGTCCATCCTGCCCTAAGTTCATTAAAAAAAAGGCTCATCTCATGATACATAGAGCGTGATGCAACTTGCCATTACAGCAAATCATCTGACAACATAGTGGTTATCATCCGGCAAATAGTAGATAAAAAAAATAAAAATAAAAATAAAAACTTGCTACAAGTATATTGCATGACAATTTTCTTTTCCGAAACTAGTGACGTTCTATGATAATATCCACCTCAACGACTGGTGCATACTCTGTCAATTGGTGCATATTCTGTAACTGCTGAGTTCTAAGTTGTAACTAATTTACAAGATAGCAATACTTCGAGATATAAGAACAAAGAGGTATATTCATGAAAATCGCGAAAACAGAACAAGTGGAATCCATTTTTCACCCTTTAAGCTGAAATTCTGCATTAATCTTTTCCCAAGTCTTAGCTGACTACGAAAAAATGACTTTATCTGCTTATAGCACACGACAAAACAAGCATTTACAGCGCAACTAAGGTAAAAATTAACACAGGTTTCTAGCATCTTTCTAACAGAACGATATATTCCGAATTGCGATAATTCAAAACAAATTATAACTGAGTATCACAACAAGTTCGCTGGAAATCATAGTAAACACAATCGCCGAAATTCGGAAAAAGCAATTACAACTCCGTAACCAGAGAGATAATCAAACGACGAGTAAACCTAAATCAAACGCAACAAGCAATGCAATAAATCAATGACAAATTTTGCAGAAAATTCTCCAGCTCGTTCGATTATAGTTTCTATATTAGAAATAAAACTAACCTGCAAGCTTGTATCTTCGCCATGAAGCTTCAATTTCTCCAAACAACACAAAGCGAACTCGATCGACTGATGCAAAGTAGCGACAACAACACTCTCTACTTGCTCAACTGCTCATCAAATCAAAATCAAACCGAAACTCAACAAATTTTGCAGGAAATTCAACAAATCATCCAAAAAAACAAAATTAATCAAAAAAATTCAAGATTAAAATGGAGAAATTCAAGAAATGATGTACCTGAAAGAGATCGCGAAGCGGAAACGATCAAAAGAGCGACAGATAAAACGGATTGAATCTGAGATGGAGTCCAAGTCTGAAGCCCTAACTTCTTCGAGCCGCCGCCGCCGCCACCGTCACCGTCGTCGTCGCCGATCACTCCGACACCGTGTGTGAGAATAGAGTAGAACTTGTGAAACCCTAGTTTGACGGAATTAGAGCGAAATCTCAGGGAGAGATCAGTGTTGTTGCTTGTCGATAAAGCTTCGACGAGTTTAACGAGCTCTTCTTCTACCGCCATCGTCGACGCGATCAAAGTGTCGGAGAACTGGAATTTGCGGTCAATTCATGGAGATGAAGAAGAAGAAGAAGAAGAAAGAGGAGAGAGAAAGAGAGGGAGATGTTCTTGTGTTCTTGATTTGGTGATTTTGGGGAAAGTGTTTGGAGAGGGAGAAGAATTTAGAGAGTGGGTTTAAGGGAGGAGGAGGTGTGTGAAAGAAGCTTTTGGAGAAATGTGGAGGTTGATAGAATGAGGGACAGAAGATGATTGGGGGAAGAAAATGAAATGGCTTTATTCGTTGCTTCACTTATTGGAACCGACTTTAACTTCTCGACGATGGAAATGAATAGAGTTCATTGGTAACTGCTAACTGCTAACAGCTAACAGCTAACAGTTAAGTAGAAGTTTTAGAAATTAATTAAAAAAATTTAAATGGAACAATTTTAATAACCAAGATTAATGGTTGGGTGATGATCGATTTCTGTACGTTGTTTGATATGCATTAGTAGAATAAGATCAGGTGAAGTTAATTTGTGGTTCGACGATTTCTAAGCGGAGATTTCGTATTTAAATTGATAAGTGTATGAACCAAATGAGTAATACATGTTACCGATGTGTAACAAATATTTGAGGAAAAGTAGAGAGGCGTATCAGCATTTGTATATCTTCGTTACACATGAGCATTAAGCTCACATGTAACTAGGGATGGTAATGGGTCGGGTCCTATAGGATCCAGACCCGAATCCGTGTCTTTACAAGTAGACCCAGATCCGACCCAAATCCATCGGGTCCAAAATTTACAGATCCAGACCCAGACCCGCCAGGATCCAGCGGGTCTGGACCGGGTCTGGGTCCAAAATGGGTCTTTTAAAAAATAAATTTTGTCATGTATAGAACTTGCCGAACTTATGATATATCCGTCTCGATGTGGTTTACGATCATTAATGTTTCGATGTGCTTTGCGATCGTCACTATGGTGGACATTCCTCATCCATCCTATACTACTCAGAACTTCAGAAGACCAAGGGAGAGCGGCATCGAAGGATTTTGAGGCCGCGGAGAAAGATTGGGCGTGACTCCTGAGAAGAATGAGAAATGAAAATGAAAGCGGAAGGCTAGGATCATGAGAAATTAGATTTTTATTTTATTTTTTTTTTGCCGGGTCCGCGGGTCCATGGGTCGGGTCTGGGTCTCAAATCAAGGACCCATATCCGACCCACACATTTATCACCGGGTCTGGAACCGACCCATATCCATTGGGTCTAAAAAAATGGACCCAAATCCGACCCAAGTGGGTCGGGTCCGCCGAGTCTGGGTCGGGTCATGGGTCCATTGTCATCCCTACATGTAACCACAACTACACTTTGCAAGAAGTGACCGATAGTATAGTAACACAAAAGAGCTTGATTCTACACATCTAAGGCTAGAGAGACGAAATTGTCCAGTGCATTTCTGCATACAGTCTACAAAGATCAAGGTGGCCTCAATTTGAATGGTTTCGGTAGCATAAGAGACTCGAGGATGATATCGACTAATAGGTAACTCGAAACAAACCAGAAAACGAGACCAAACATACTTGACCCAATCCACTATTAACCCGCCCAGTATCTCCACATTTGGGCCAAACTTATTGGCCCACCCCATGTAATAAGCCCAATAGCAGGGCCAGTTCACCAGCCGAAACTCAACACACCAAGTAGAAACAAATGAATTGAGTGTGAATCAGTTCATGATCCAACAAATGACTCAGTTGTACCAAAGTGAAAATTTCATGACCTCAAAAAAAAAAAAAAAAAAAAAAAAAAAAAAAAACATGACGAAACACTACGATTAATCATATCAAGTGCGGAGTACTCGGAAAAAAAAAAAAAATACTTATAATCAACGACAGGATGAAATCTGATATATAATTAGCTCTTTGAATTTATATCTTATAAACGTTGCATCAAACACGACTTTAGTTATAGAGTACGGAGTATAACACACTATATGACTTGAATGTTATTGCTTTTGGAGTACTCGGGTGTTCATTTTTGCAAGCTTTTGAATGCGGCATGGAAACAAGATCATCATAATAATAAACCTCACTACCTTAGTATACAAATATAGGAGCATTATTGTACAGCAGATTCGTGTATTTTTACCAGCCTAAATGACAAGTGACAACAACAGTAAAAAAAAACATACAGTACAATAATAAGCTAAGAGACACATTACACAATACTGTCAATACACACACATATCTGTAGATAATCTATAAACTTCAGAGAAAAGTAAAGTACATTAAAGAGCAAGCATGGAAACTATCAGATGATATGATAAGAATTGTACAAGTAGCAACTACTTTTAATGCTGTTGTTTAAAATCTTGATCAAGGATTAACTTTCTTAAGCTGATCAGCTGGTGGAATACCAGGGAAACCAGGGAAAATTGGAGGAAAAAGTGATGCAGGAGGCGGTGGCGAGGGTGGTGGCTGAGTTAGGCCAGGAACTGTAGGAAATCCGGGTATTCCTGGAATGGTAGGCATCGGTGGCAGTGGTGGGAATAAACCCGGTGGCGGGGTTGGGGGCTTGAATGGGTTGGGGATAGTAGGGAAGGCTGGTGGAGCAGGGGGCTGAAGTGGGTTGGGAGGCAAAAGAGCAGGAGGGGCAAATGGGTTTGGAATGGCACTTGGTGGGGATGGAAACAATGGTGGGATTAATGGTGGGAACAGCTGTTGCGGCTGCGCAAACGCCCCGTCTTCCACCTTAGACTCTTCCTCTGTAGGAAAAACAGGTTTCTCAGACATTGGTGGAAGAGGTGGAAGAGGGACATTTGGTAGCAAAGGTGCTGCACCTGGTATAGTTGGTGTCAGTGGGTTTGTTATAGGTAGTGGAGGAACTGGGACAGGAAGTGTGGGTAAACCAGGCATTGGAATTGCAGGAATTTCAGGCATTGGGACAGGAAGTGTGGGTAAACCAGGCATTGGAAGTGTGGGTAAACCAGGCATTGGAAGAGTTGGAAGACCGGGGATGGCGTCTCCAAGAGCGTTCAGATTCGATTTTGTTACACTTGGTTGTTGGTTGCACAGTCCTGGTTGTTTAAGAGGCTTGAAGGTGAAGAATCCTGCAGAGTAGACGTGTTTGCTGCCTTGTTTTTCTTTTAGATGGATCAGTGATGAGCTAGCTGTTGAGGCCACAGCACAGTATGGTTCACTGGATTTTACCAGCTTTACTGCGCATCCTTGTATTTCTTTGACATGTTTGCTCACTGAGAATGGCAGGTGCACCTTGAATTTACCCTGTTTATCTGTTTTTACCTCCTGGTAAAAAGCCGGTGTTGCTTCGCCTTCTGCACATTCTACTGCAACTGTTGCACCTGAAAAAACCAGATATTGACTCTGTAAGCATTCTTATTCAAACAGGATATAGAATCATTTATGTATACAAACGACACCACGAACCAAGCCTTAGTCGCAAAATAATTTGGGGTATCATTTTGAACGAAATGTCATTTAAACTATAATGAACCGTAATCAGATACTCGTAGTATACTGCCCTTTTCGCCTCATTACAGAAGAAAATAATCCACAGAACGGAGAAACGAACCTGAGATGTAGTGGCTGCCTTTAGACATGTCATTTTGGAAGCAAGTGTCACAGAAAACTGCACCAACAACCTCTGCAGAAGCATGCTTCTGGTTGTGAAGCCTTGCTTCTGAAAGGTTGCAGCAGAAACATGAGAGTGAGAGAATCAGTAGTAATAAGGGCCAGCAGGTTCTGAGCCCTCTCATTGTTGGGATTAATTCTTCCTGAAGCTAGCAGATGATAAAAGACAGCTGAGATTTTTTGTGTTATACTATGGTCTACACCTTCTCTTTATATATTGTATTATTATGGAAGTTATACATGGACAGTCTGTTAACTTATAGAGAATGAGCAACCCCCATCCCCTTACCATGTTGTCTATTTATGTCACTCATGCTGAGGCCAGTCAACAACAAACTAGATGCTGTAAATGCCATACAGTAAATATGATGCTTAACTTACTTTTTTCTTACTGCATTTTTTATTTTTTCCGAAAGCCAAATGCTAGAGGTCTAACAAGCGGACACGTAAAATTGTCTAATTTATGTCAAAATTAGACAAATTATTTTTGTTTATACATTAGCCCTTTAACAGCATCGGAAAAGCCGAATGTGACTCATAGAAGGAGCAAATCTACATTGCTTATTCGGTGGTTGTAAGTTTTACCTAGCTGAAGTAATTGAGAGTTCGTTTCATTCTTGGTGTACTCTGATATACAGTTAGGGTCCCAGTCGATTCACGAGATAATTTGATCAGCCACATATAATTCATGAGCTTTTGACTTATGACTCAATTCACCTGAGGTAAGTCCTTAGAGTAACTAACTTATGGTGTGGTTAGGCTTCTAGGTGAAGTTGCTGTATACCCACACTACCACAGAAACACAGTGTTCACCAAATTATCAACTTCTCCTCAAACATGCATTTTCCCTTGGGAGACAGTATTCTTGAAGTTTTTACCTTGTGTTCCAAGTTTTTTTTTTTTTTTTTTTTTTTTTTTTTTTTTTTTTACCCTTTTAATTTATTTTGACGACTTTATAAAACTTCATTTGAAAGTGTTTAAATACTCCGAAAAGGTTTACAACGTTTTGAAATTTCATGGTGTATACAAGATGGTTACTAGACGACGATTCATGTTAGCCGACCCCAAATCATTTTGGGAATAAGGCTTGGTTGTTGTTGTTGTTGTAGACAGTATTCTTGAAGTACAGGGCTTAAGAAACTCTACAGTCTACACCACATAATTAGCGTCCGAAATTTAGTGATCATAACCCATGTTAGTAACACTGTTACCTAGTAATCAAATGCATTTTTAAGGTCATGTGAGTTTTCAACTTTGTAAGTTTACTAAAAACACAGTCTTATCCAAGTTGACGCCAAGATAGTACGGATGTGGTAAACAACAGAACATGCATGCAGAGTCACAAACAAACATTTTTCGTCGACAGACGACACATACAGCAAGTTAGCTAAATGCCTAGATGCAACATGTTCATACAATTACAGCCTCAGAGATAAAAGAGGAAGTAGAAAAAAAGGAGGATAAGAATGCAAAGTTAAGATGAGAGTGAAATTGCAATCAGAACATTCTTATCTTCTTTGGGTGACACGGGAAAAACTCTTGCCTACTAAAACAAACAGCTGTTACTGTACACAAAGAATGAAACCAAAACTTTTGGGTGTTGCTATTTGACGCCCAAATTTGGTGGGCCTATTTGCCGCCCAAAAATGTGATGTACCGACTTTGCTCATTCCTTTAAAATCTTCAGATTTTGTTACCCTATGTGCCCCTTAGCTGTTTCTTGCTCCTTTGTTGTTTCTTCATGAAGGTTTCACACCTACTTTAATTACTTTACTTATGATAATTATTACTTATTATCATTTTCATTTATTTCCTTACTTTCTATCATCTTTATCGTTATTTTTTTGAAGTTCATCTGGATTTACTTCATCTTGATTTTATTTCATTTTGATTTTAATTGATAAAAATCAATTAAAGGGTACACAAAGGATGAAAATACCAATATTAGATGATAGATGGGTAGTAGAAGATGCTTAAAGTGGAGGGTGCTTGATCTGAGTCGATCGGGAGGGGTCGGTGGAGTCGATTTGTTCATGGCGGCCGTGGTTTGGGCTCCTGTATGAGCACGTCTTCTTCTGGCAAATCGTAAGAGAAGCATGTGGGGAAGGAGTGAAGGTTTGAAAAATCTAGGCTTGAAAAACGATATCGGAGACATCTGATAAAAGTGTTTTGGTTATGGAGGAAAGTTTAGAGAAGGAGAGAGAGGGCGACAGTAAAGAAGGAAAGAAGGGAGGAAAGGAGGAAGGGAGAGGGCAAAAAAGGTAAACCAAGAAAATGAGAAAAGACAAAAAGGGGTAAAATGGGCATTCCATATTACGGGCAGCAAATAGGCCCACCATTTCGGGCGTCAAATAGCAATCCAGAAACTTTTCACCAATTTCTATGGTTGAATACCTCACCCAAAAAAAAAAAAAAAAAAAAAAAGGCAGATTCTGAAACTCTTGTTGTCAGAAGTTAGAAAGCACATTCATCAGATTCTGTACCGCTTATATTATGTTGGAACTATTATCTTTTAAAACTGTTTTCTGAAGATTTTCTGTGTTTTGTACAGGTTTTTTTTTAGGTAGATCCTAGCATTCCTGATGTTTGTATACAACAAGCTAGCTACTGAAAATACAGTAATACACTGGTGTCAGTAGTAACAGTTGCGCCTTCGTGACAAAAGACTTGAAAATTTTACTTCACCCTTACAGTTCAATTTAGTCAGCATCAATGTGTTATTGGATGACCCTGAGTATTGGCTGTTATAGTCGATTCGTTTATACATAGGTTCTCGCTCCAAATGGGTTAACGGGTTTAATCTTGAACTCTAAGAGCTCGTTTATATGATTTGAGCTGATCAGATTCATTGTCGAGCTTTGCACTCACTGAACTCATTGCTCGTGACCTCTTTTGCACTCACTAGACTAATTGTTGGTTCCATTCTAGTAGTATTCTTGTGCATTCATCCGTGATTGCACAAGACGTTACTTTCCTCTATATCTTTCAACTACCTGCATTCTCAACCTAGACGCTTTATACTCAAATTATTAACCAAATCCATCGATGTATTATCAAACGGGTCGTAATTATATTATCGACCAACCACCAGAGGACATCTCAAAATACACAATCTAAAGGAATAATTGATGTGATATTGTGACAAAGGTACTCGTATATAATTCTAACTTTCAAAGTATCACGGGTGTCCAAGTCCCCCACAATACATCACATACTCACGGGTCGAGTTTGTAGTACCGAACGTCCGAACGTATGAGTAATGACAAACCCTTTTATTTTGTGTACATACTACATAATATGTCTGCCTGTTGAAACCTGCTCTTGTTTTCAATTCATGGCCATTCAACATTGCTTTAAACTATAGCTTCTGTGATTTCGACAGCGAATAAGAAGCCCAGGAAAGGCGGCTGGATGCATCCACAAGAACAATGTTGTTGAGTGGGTGTGGATGAGAGCTTCATTTCCGAATTCAAGTGTTCACGCAAGCTCGGACGAGGAAAGCTAGTTCGATACTAAAGACTCAAAACCGATCACTTAAGGAGTGACACTAACACAAAACCCGTAAAAGAACAGGGAAGAACCAAAGACACCTCAGTACATTTCTGTGAGACTCCATGTCACAACTTGTTACCGCGAAAACCCATTAACATAGCAGAACAAGAGAACGGAGCAGACAAAAAAAAAAAAAAAAAAAAAGGCTCCTAGAAATGGCTCAAGATGTACAGTAGTAAGGCAAATTGTGACAGCAAGGCGTCAACGCGGCAACAGGTGCGCATGTTAAGTGTTGAGCCCTAAGACAAAACCCCAAATGAGTCCAGGGACAGAGCCATGTGAGGTGGTTGAATAACCTCAAAGTGCATGACCCAGCTAACAAGAAGCCACAGCCAGATAGAGACTTCTGGCCACATGGTACAAACATAAGAAGAGAGTAATTGTTACAATATCGACCTAACTGGAGATTGATTTTCACACTTCCCATAACAAACCCAATCCAGAGTACCTCAGACAGGAAGCTAATCTGATCGAGACATACCTGTCAATGCCGTTGCACAACTCCATCAACTGGTAATTCCACCCGACTGCAATACATATGTCAGTGACTTCCCACGAAATCAAACAACACATCCGTCATTGATGAATGTAGCATTCTAGTAACATCTGCAAAACATGAGGGAAGATGGGGTGGGAGGCAATGGGGTTGTCATAAGTTGCCGTACGCTATAGGAAGAGCCATTGGAAAAGAATGTAATTTCTATTAGACCAATGAGTAGTGACTAGTGAGGTCTACAAGTACATAGTGTACAACCATTTACATTATAAATCACACAGCGCCCCTCATCCCAAAAAAAGGGAGAAATATGAGAAAGATAAAGTGATACACTGCCCTTGAGTGGCAAACTCTAATCTAGACACGATACAGGAAGGACGAGATTACAATCACTATGTACAAACACGGAATAGAATGATAGGTTGTATGTTTTATACCTCCGGTTTAAACAGAAATGCTCTCCTCTGCCCTATAAGTTGAGCGTCAGGAAGACCATACCATGCCTGAAACTCACTGGTTTACTGCACTTGTGCAATTCAAGAAAGTAGAGATTGGTACATCTTGAATAGAGAAGGCACTTCGACAAATTCAATCTCGTCCAAATAAAAGCCAGTCAGGGGTAGTTACTGGTCACAATAATTAAGAAGCTCCATCACGTGATTCACCCATGCGCCAACATTTTGACCATCAACTGCAACCCAGTCAACGACTGTCGAAGCTGGTTGCTTCCACCACTCATCAAGCTGCAGTGCAAAATTGGCAAAACATTAAATACAGCAAAACTTTGGATCATGCATACTTTGATTCATCAGTACAGAACACATAGCAGATAGCAGTACATGGGCAAAATCTGCAGAACATTCTAGCTACTGAGCAACTTTATTTTTGCTCCATCAGAACTGATAGAGCAACATTCATTTTGACATGCATGATATTTTAAAAGGGGAACCTAGAGCACTTATGGTGTACAAGAAAACAACTTCTAGTACAATATCCAGCCATAACATTATGTTGAAGCCCCAGTGAACACTTACCAGACCCCTAACATATTCACAATGTTCCAGGCTCTTCTGAGCAAACATTACAGTATTCCTGAGCTCAGGCAACCATTTCTCGTCCACGGTTCTCTCTTGTTCAGAAGCCAATCTCAGACAACTGCTTGTCGTCCTGTCAAATTTAGTGATATATGTTAATCTGTGATTAAGACAAGGGTAATTATGGCATCGCAACTGGTAGGACACGTAATTGGGATCACCAGGAGAAAGAAAGAATAAACAACCTAACAAAGCACAGAATACAACAACCCAAAAAAAGAGAGAGAGAGAGAGGAAGAAGCACATAATGCCACTTATTGTGAAACACATGTAAATGCACCCTTCATTATATACAAATGCAAACACATGTAATATCACACTTTAAATACAAATGCAGTATTATATAGAACTTTCTAACCAAGTCATTTTACAGCATCAACAAATTAATTCAAACAATATCTAAGTCATTTTACAGCATCAAGGTAATACTAACTGAGCAAAACAACGAGATCATGTTCTTTTTCATTTTCGTTTCCAGGAGGATGGATCATGATCTTGATATGTGTGCACTTGGATAAAGTTACAAAGAGATATTAATATAGTGATATAGAAATCCCAACATTGACATAGAAAGGGATTTAGGCTACCTATCATATTCCCTCATTGCATGGTCAGCATGATTCAGCAATGTGCGACCACTTTCAACCAGACCTCTCCGAATATGAACCGAATTGATGGCCTTTGCCAAGTCTTCAAGCACACAGGCCTCAGAACCACGCAGCTTTAGGCAGAATTCCAAGGCTTTCAATACTGATGCCAAACCATCATCCGAACCTTCAGCAAATTAAGATATTATCACTAAAAACCTCGGAAAGACAGGTTCATTTAGCCAAACAAGATGGGAAAGGATTTCCCTATCTGCAATATGGATGCTAAAAATCACAGCTACTGTTTGAAAAGATGGATTGGAGACGAAAAAACGAAAGATTAAACCTCAAAAATAGGCACGAGTTGAGATTTTTCAGTACTCACAACCAGCCATAAATCTAGCTTCATATTTTTTGGTAGATTGGAGACGGAAAAAAAAAAAAAACAGAACATAACTTGCTAATCATGAGAGAATATCTAACACCCAATTAGCCACCCACACACCCTTTTCTCCATCTTTGGCAGGTTAAGTAACACAGCCTTACCAGAAGGATATTGGAGAGCAGCAGAAATGCGACAGATTGAAGGTATCGCAGATGGATCCCCTGCACCAGCCCTTGCAGTCAACAAAGAAGCATTTTTCTCCACAACAGCATGCGCTTCGGGTCCAGTAGATCCAGTAGCACCCATAGATTCCAAAAGAGCCTGTACAGGCAAATAGAAATCACAAGCATGTGTTAAGAGCATCTAAATTGCAAGATATCAAAAATATGCCTACATACTGAATGAATGAATAAAAGTTAATCAAATCCACAAAAAGAGGAACACAAGGATAGCGGTGTGCCATAATAAGATCCTCAACACAGCTGGGAGGGGAAGGGGTAGTTCTTTTATCCCTGCAGTGCAATGAACTAATACAACCTATAAACCTCAAGTGGAAGAACCTTGGCAGTTAGCAGAACAGTAAAATACATAGAAACTTTTCATAACAGAATGACTGGCTGAATGGCTAGTGTTGTCGGTGGTGATCAGTTGAACACATAAATGAGCATAGAAATACTAGATTTATCCTTCTCTCCTTCAGGAATGTAGACTTACCATACCTAAACCTTCCAACCGCCGGACTCCCTCTAGCCCAAAATGAAAATACAATGAATAGTTTTACAAAGACTTAGATGGAGATGAAGTAAAGAGGTTACACTGAACACAAAAATGAACGTCAGCCAGTCTGAGGTATAGCAGATTAGCAGTAGCAATTAAAGAAGTCACAATGCAAGACCGTGCATACATTAGGCTAGGAAAATACCTGTGGACTCGCTGGCAGCATATAAATACTGTTATCTGGACTTTGCAAGAACGATGACACCTCCTTTTCAATAAGATCCATTGCACTATTTGATAATTCCGCAACTGTTCTGCAAGCTGGAATAATAGTACTTGATGCATATTCCCGGGCAACCAATGGTTGTTGACTCCAAAATGCAGCCGCGGCCTGGAAATAGTGAGCATTATAATGATGATCAGAAGGGTACAACTGAAACTAACTTGCATACATTCATACATCACAAGACATTAACATTGACGCCAATTGGACACAATTTCCAAGTATTAGTACTTCATTGATTTTATTTTTAACAAAATTTAAGAAATGATTGGCTTCTCATCGATATATGACTAGACAGTTATTCACAAAAACAATTCAGTGAAAAGACTATTGTTTACAGAGAACCAAAAAATGTATTAAAGCTTGGCATCTTTGATAAGAACAGAAAGGGGATAATAAAAATGAGATTTACATCTATGTTGTTGAAAGTGCTGAACACAATGATTACACAACACAGAATTACATGAGCAACTAACTAGGTGGGCCTCTAAAAGGAGCAAGGGACGAGAATGATAGGCTCTAATGACACCTTTAGTCATAACTCATACACACACCTCATATCAGACTCAGTAGTGGAGGCCAGAATAAGTACAACTAAGACAAGAGGAAGGGGAGTTGAAGTAAGCTAAGAACATATTCTTTAAAGAAATGAATTTATGCTAAGAACAGCAATCCACAACAACCTGGACAAAAACAAGGAAAAAGGATAGGACAAATAGAATCTGAAACTTAGATGAGTAATCATCATATAAACTATCTCAATACAGTGTCCTACAATGTTTCAAAATCAATATTTGGGCTAATTGAAATAACCGCATAATGAAACACTTTTCACCTTCACCACTCACCTTGTTAGCATCAAGTAGAGCAGTGTATATCGATTCGAGTTCAGATCTCCGAGAGTCAAACTCCTCAATTTTTTTCCATTTCTTTCGTAAAGAATCTTCAGCTTCTTTCCTCTCTTCACATAACTTATTCAGCCGTTCCACCTCAGACATTAATGTAGTCACACTTGCCCTCAATCCAGCAGCTTCTCTCTCCTTAGCCCACACTTCCATCTACATAAGCACACAGCCCAAGAGAGAATAGAAAGTTAAACCCTTTCAGTATTCAAACACAAACAGAGATTCAGAGAACAGTGATTCAACACTTCAACAGTCACAGAAAGCCTTGTTTATATTATTTTCCAGGGAGAAATGCAAGCTTTTGCGAGCACAGCCAGAAACCATTATAGAAAATTAGGATCTTTTGTGTTAGTAACCTACTATGCTGGTTCTTGTAAGTTCATTCTAAGGTCCTTCCTACCAGTACCTACTCTCCTTAACACTCCATCAGAGAGGCCAAGACCATGCCCTCGGTCTCTTGTAATGGTTAGCTATGGCCGATTATGAGCTATGAAATATGCTCAATCAATTAAAAACAGCTCAATGTTTGAAGGTCACACTAGTTCACACTTTAAGAAACTGTGTTACATTACGGCCATTAAAAAAAAAAAAAAAAAAAAAAGTGAGCCCTACTTGGAATTGCCTGAGAGTCCCAACATTCTGTGACGTCCCTCCAACACCAAGAAGATGAGAATTAAGCTCATCTCCACTTCCATGCAGGCGAACTAGAAGCTTCTGACACGTATTTCGAGCTTCTGCAGCTTTATTAAGAGCATCCTCAGTTGCTACAAATTGTTGAACATGAGCTTTCTGTGACATTGATAAAAACAACAAAATTCAACTTTCAATGAGAGCAATATACTCAAAGAGAATAGATACTATGAAAACATCTACCTACATCTTTTGAGAGTCTAATCTCATACAAAACTGTCACTTTAATACGCAGCTCTACTCCTCTAATTGAAAACATAGAGAGAATTTGTTTGGAAAACTGAAATCTGTATTAATCAACTGCTGCTTTGTAATATGAATAGTGTAGATAGTTTAGTAAACCAATTTGCTTTGTCATATCAATTAAAGAAACTAACAAGCAGAAACAGCTTGACGACAGTGTAACTGAGAGGCTTATGTTGCATACTGAAGTACTGAGTGCAAACCTGTCTTTCAACCAGCTGATTCTCACTTCCTTTCGAAGGTAAGTCTGCTCCACCATTTCCATTACCATAAAGCTGATAGTGCAACGGTGCTGTCATATCTGGAGACGAAGCATCCATCACTCGGTCATTCTCATACTTGTATCTATCAAGTGACACAGTATACTCAAGTTAGAAGCGGCTTCATGTTCCCACTCACCATTGAGATTTGAAATTAAAGACAACTGTGATCATCAATAATCAAACATGAAATCCCTGTTCTGTGAAAACTGAAAAGCATTCTAGTCTGCATATCTGCCATGCTACCAATATAGTAAAACAAGAGTGAGAAAGTAGTTTTGAGACCACAAAGGTGATTTTAGAATTAGAAACCATGGGGAAGTACAAAGGAATAAAGATAAGTCATCAACAGTGCCAAAATAGAAGTGCAACGTTATCATCAGCTTCCAAAGAGGGGCATTCGCCTGGAGCTAATTTAGACGCATAGACTAAAAATTAGCTAATTTAGTTGCCAGCAAACAGTCTACCCACGATATCTCAACCACAATTTAGTTCAATGACAACTCAATGGACCAAAATTACATTGACATATGTGGAAGATAAATTCATAAACCAACATTGGTATCTACTATATCATATCCCCAGACATTTATATTGCCATTGAACATAGACGATAACCAGATGCGCTGTGTTACGCATGCAGATGTCACAATTCTAAGAAAAGGGTGCATGTTTGGTTCGTAAATTTTGGACACCTGATTGAACTTTTAAAATGATCAATATGGTGGATGACTGCCAAAGATAGAAAAGGAACAAAACAAGTACCTGAGTGTCTCAGCATCGGCTCGAACGTCAACTTTCTCTATTTCTTTTGTGATCAGTGACTTCAAACGCTGAGAATATGAAGTGATAGCTTGAAGTAATAATGGTGGGCTTCTCAAACAATGTTGAAGGACGATTCTGATTTCGTCAGGTAATTCTCCATCAAAGTCATAGCCCAATCTAGCGGCTTCCAGCTGCGGATTTGAGTGCACCCCATTTCCTTCAAAAGCCGGAAATGAATATCGTATTTGATCAAGTGTGTGTGATGCAAGATATTCACAAGTTTTCCGAATATTTCGTTCACGGGTAGTTTCAATAAGAATGACATCTTCAGCAGCTTTGGCTCCCTTGACAGTTGAATACGCAGCATCTTTCTCACTAACAGCATGGATGCTGCTGGCAACCTCAGTAGACAGATCAACACTGGACCTCTGGGAATTTCTAGCCTGGTTAGCATAGTACCGTAGACGTTTATGGTATTCAGCAAATATTTTAGCTGCTTCATCAGATTGTTGATCATATGCCTCAACCATAACCTGTTTATGCCTGCATAATGACTCATTAGACGTCAATACAATGTATGACATATATTTCAAGAGCCTAGAGTATCTTCCTTTCTTCATACAAAGAAATTGTTTTATCATACTGCAGCATTAGTCCTCCCTCCCCACAATCTAAACAGAAACAGGTAGCTTATAATTAGAAACTCAATCTTCAATTCGTGGTTCTCCCACCTTTATACCAATGAAACTTCAAAGTTACTACTTTACTAGCAATCTAGCATCAATAGCTTTTACACAGTTACACTCGATGTAACCCTTTGTCTATCAACAACTCATACAGGGATAAGATTTTAAACATGTTGCAGTATTTCGTAGGGGATGCATCAACTAATACACAAAGACCTTCATAGACCATCGAAACCTTGCCTTTCAGTCATATCATGTAAAGTTAACTAAGATACGTTCGAAATGCACCATTCAGTTTGTTTTCTTCTCCCTTTTCATCCAAATATAAGCCGTCCCAGCGTGATAAAGTAAGCCTTTCATTTAAATTATTGCTATAGCACAAACGGGTGGTACAGCAGTAATCTAATATGGGTTGTTTCCACAAAAGAGAAACAGAAAAAATAAAAGATAAATAAAAAAAATGAAAAAAATATTGTATGTTCTTTGCATCACTCTGCAATGATGAAGAAGGCTTGCCATCCTCAAGTCATCAGTAAAGGGCAGCCCGGCGCACATTGGCGTCCCCGCTAAGCGAGGGTCCGGGGAAGGGTCCCACCGCAAGGGTGTAATGAGGGCAAGCCTTCCCTTGTCAATTTATTTGACAAGAGGCTGCTCCCAGGACTTGACATCCTCAAGTCATCAGTCTCATCACAAATTTTTGCATCCTAAGATTGTATGTTCTAGTACCACTCTGCAATGATGTAGTGTATTGAAGCTGCAATAGCAATTTTTTATCAAGAAAAAGTCCCTATATTCTCTAATACACACAATAATAGACTAAAAAGTAAAATCCCTAAGTAAACACCCATCGGCATAGAGAGTATATTACAGATACATGACTAATTTCCTCATTCAAAGTCGGGCTGCAACAGAACAACAACCCCAAGTACACTAACACTCCATAATAAATGAACTATTTCCCGCACAACCACTCTAAACTCTAATCGACATTGTGCCACCAAAACCCGACTTCTATTCTCAGTATTCTATAAGTACCATAATGTGGTCGCTCCAGGACTAGCATTGCATTATCAAAGTTCACCGGCAATATATCAGCCACATTACTCGACCTCTCTAGTTTAAACCTACAAACCAACCGTCTAACACCATCACCAATCCCTGAATCTTCTCACCACCACAACGTCCTAGTTACGACACTAAATCTCCATCTAGCAACAACAATGTGTTTTCCACTCTATTAATTCAGCATCATAACACGAAATACTCAATTCTCTACTCGCATTTCCTACCATCATTCTACACAATACAACAATGCAACAACAAATCATAATAATAATAATAATAAAACAGACCTGAGATTACCGCGGTCGTCAAGCATACGCTTCCTTTCAGTCTCCTCCCTCGAAACCTCCATCATTTTCGCCTTCAACTCCTTCCGTTGCCGCCTAAGAACCTGACGCAACCTCTCCACCTCCTTCTTCGCCGCCTCCCTCTCCTGCAACGCCGCCTCTTTAACACTATCACTACCACCACTCGCCGCCGACGGCGACTCGCAATGAACCGTAATATTCCGCCGTATCTTCTCCACCGTCTTCTCCGATTTCACCCTGTTTATCAAGAAATCCCACACCGGAATCATATTCCCCCTGCACAACCGCCGAATTGCGTCAGCCGACGGGCCCGCCACCGCGCCCGAACCCGCACCGCCAGGTCGCGTCGGGCCCGGAAACGAGCCCGACGGCCGGTATCCCATCTCATTTTGTAGCCACTCTACTATCGCCTCGGGCCTCGTAGAGCTCTGCATTGCAGAGGAAAAATGGTGGACGCGAAGTTCAAAACCCTAGAAATTGAGATCGGGATGAAAGAGACTTCATTTGGGGGAAAATAAACCCTAATTTTTGGAAATTGGGGAGCTAAAACCCTAGAAAATGGGGATTGGATCTGGGTAAAAAGAGGAATTAATTGTTGAATGTTTGAAAAGGTCTGGAAATTAATTTGAAAATTAATAGTGGAGTGTAGAGTAAGAGGTGTGTGTGTGACGCAGATTATTGCAAAGATTGTGAGAAATGTCGCGTACTCTATAAGATACAGCGAGCTTTGATGGAGGTAGAAGAGAGAGGGGTGAATTTTGTGACGAAAATGGAAAGGGATGTAAAAATTGTTCCGAGGTTTTTCTATTTTTTGCATTTCAAATCGAAGGTCCCGCTCATGGTAGAATAGACTCGGATAAAGATTGTGCTTACTTTGCTCATTGAGCATTTAGTTGAGTCGATACTCGATAGTGTGAGGATTTGATTAATCTATAAAAGTGGAGTTTTCGTGTTAGAGTATTGATATATATTGCGAGTATTTGGTTAAGTTGGCTAAAAAATTGTTTGAGTGAGCTTACCCAAAGTCAAAGGGAATGCAACGAAGGTGATATTGGTGAGGAAAGTTTTGTTTACCCTATGTAGTCGTATTCGGCTCGAATCGGGATTAATGTAATTATACAAACACCAAATAGTTAAGAACGAAGTTGCTCTTGAATATTGTTCGGACTAAGTTATCCTTATTTTTCAGTGGTGTTTAAAGGAGATTCATATTGCAGATTTGCAGCTCGTACCAAATAATTCTTCTTTCTTTTTGGAAGCATAGTGGTAAGAAATAATAATCTAAAAATTTCACAATAGACGCATAAGCGGGGCTGGAATAAGGACTTGTGCTGGTTTGTACGAGTATGGTTCAGGCCTTATCATGGGGAGGCATCGTAGGAAACTACTTCTACCTCGAAAAAAAAGGTTAGGGTGTTACATCTTTATCGATTTTCGCACTTCAGTTACCAATAGAGTAACACATGTTGCATTTATACCTCACTCGTGAGTTATCAAGCCTTAAACCCATGAGCTTTTCTCATAATTTCAACTTAATGACTAAAACTAAAACTCGAGCATTGGATGATCAAACAGAATATTGTAACGCAATAAACGCTTTATTCAAGCCACTCTTCCAAGTACATTGCTATCGTTAAAAGTAATTACATTGTTTGATCTAGAAGGAAAAAGCTCATCATCGAACTGTAAAAAGTTAAAACCCTCAATACTTCACATTATACATTTCCGTTATTACTCGTCACATAATTATGACTCTACAAGTACTAGGCACAACGATTTATCACACAACTACAAGTACTAGACACGGCGATTTCATTGACTTATTACACAATTCATTATTAACTCAATTAAATATTTTCTAGGTACAAAACATAACATAATTCAATTTTTCCTGGAAATGTCGTCATACTCATCGTACAATGTACTAGTCTAGTGGCATTACTACAACTATTATATTTTGTTAACACCAAAAATTAAAAATAGAAATATGTCCTTATAATATTTCTTTTCCTTATAATATAAAGTTGGTGCGAATAATAAAAAAATAAAAAGATGGTTCGTAAGTGCACCTTCTTTCTCCCATCCACCCACCATCACCCTCGGAAGTCGCTTTAATCCCCGCGATTTCTTCACTTTATTTTCTCCCCCAAAATTCATCAATTTTCTCTCTCTTTTTTTTTTTTTTGGGGAATTTTCGAACAAAATCCGGAGTTTTTGACTTCGGATTTCTGGGTTTAATTTCTTCCTAAATTACCAGTCTGATTTTCTGGGCATCTATTTGCACCCTTTGTAAAGGTACCACCTTTTTATTTATTTTTTCAATTTAATTCATCAGATTATTTATTTACCTAATTTATGTAATTTCTTGTTGAAGTTACTCTTTTGAAGTTGTCGATGATGGTTTATGTGAGATGGGTATCTCAAATTTAGCTGCTTTATTGCTGTTTATTGTTAGATCATGTGTAAAGTTTAAAGCTTTGGAATTTCTCTTTAAATTTGCTGCATTATGCTGTAAATTTAGCAAATTTTGAGTATTTTTAGTAGCATTATGCTGTAAATTTTGAGTTCTTGAATTTTCTGTTGACCGGTTGTGTTGATTTTGAGCTTACTGCGGAAAAGGATGTAAATTTGTGATATAATTCATGTTAGGGGTTGGGCGGTCTGTCCTTTTTTTCGTGGATGATTGAGGGTAATTGTCGAATTTTGGCCCGAACATATGAAGTTGATGAGAGTTAATGGTTTAGTAGATGAATGTTTGAGTTCATGTATCTTGTAAGGGAATCATGGTGTTTTACTTGGCTTGGGAAAGAAATTACGAATTTGTCGTTGTAGTTATCGTTCCATTGGTGTTCTCAGTGTCAGAGCGACCTCAGTCTGAATGTCTGAGTTTCAGCTACATTAGTCAAACCTTTGAGTCAGCTAGTCAATCGAGTGTGATTATCGATGTTAATTGTTGTGAGGAAGAGAATGAGTAGTCCCATTGTGGACGCTGTATCATCCTTCAGTTCCTGGTGATTATTGTCGGTATTATAATTGTGTTATGTTTATCTGTTTAGGGTGAGGAAGTCCCCAAGTCACTAATCAGCAAGCCACGTTGGAGTTTTTTTGACTTTGCTCCCCCAAGAAAGAGAGGGTAGTAGCTCGTGGAGGCAGAACTGCTGCGGGCTGAGCGTCCTCTCTCATTTCATTCGCCTGCTGGCTGCCAGAGCGGAAATTGCAGTTATGGTCAATGTTTCTACAAATTAGATCAAGCTTTGGGGCTGGTTCAACAATTTTCAGTGCATGAGTGAGACTTTAGCCACAATCATGGGCGCAATCTGTTCCTGCTTGCATGTAGAGGATTTAGAAGACTATGTCAACAGGAACAGTTCCATCTACAGGAACTGTGGTTGTCTGAGCTGCTTCCTTCAGAATTTTTTTCACATGGTATGTTTCTGACTTTTGATCCTTGGCTCCTGGCACTCTGTTTGTTTCTCTGTTACTTCATTGTTCAGATTAGATTCTGACCTGGAAGAACCTGTCTATACTGTTGTGTTTCGCATTGGCACTTGGAAACTAGGGAGCATTGAGATTATTAGTATCAATTATCAACCTATATATTTTAGAAATTCTGTGTTCTGATCTACTGCTGGTGTTTGTCAAGACCCATTCCAATGATTGTGAGTTAGTTTCAAAAAGAAACGTGAAGTGTACACTAGAGCTAAGAGCTATGTTTCATGTTAACATGTCTTGACTATTGAGGTAGACAATATTTGGCATATCCGGCATGAGGAACGGTTCACTATGAGTGATCGATGGCATTGATTGATTAGATATCGCCGTAGCCTAAATGATAACAGAATTATTGTTATTTTTACCTTGATTGATTGCTTGGTGTGGGTAGTTTGTATTTGTTCCGGTAATTTGTGTTTGTTCTCTAGGCTTTCATATGGAAGATATGAACTGGGTTGTAATAGGATGTTACGAGATCGTAGAAGTAACATGGACTACATTCCTTCTGACTGATCAGGAACGTGGTGTTAGTCAAATGCATATTTATTCAGTGGATTATTCACATCTTACGATCTGAACTTAGTGCTGGAATTTCTGTAGATTTATCCTGCTGCCTGTTGTATTAGTGTACTAGAAAGCATTTTCTTATTCTTCAAGTTGCTTGACATGTTTCTTACTTTTTCTTTTTTGAAATAACATGTTAGTTACGCACACAGCTATACATTTAGCAGTGGTCTGATTGATGTGACAAGAGGTTTAGAGGGATATGGTCAAAGTTTTGGGATGAAAACAGAGTGGATTAAAATATAGGTGTGGAATGGAAATGGAAATCGTTTCAAATTGTTGGGAAAGAATTGCTTTTGAGTGGCCAGTGGCGATAGATCTGCCATAGGGAGCTTCAAGAGGGAAAAAATGCCGGATCGATGGCTTAGATGAGGAAGGGGAGCCTTGGCACACCGGTAAAGGTGTTGCCGTGTGATCGATAGGTCACGGGTTCAAGTCCTGGGAGCAGCCTCTTGTCAAATAAATTGACAAGGGAAGGCTTGCCCTCATTACACCCTTGCGGTGAGACCCTTCCCCGGACCCTCGCTTAGCGGGGACGCCAATGTGCGCCGGGCTGCCCTTTTTTTTTTTTTTATCGATGGCTTAGATTAGAAGAAATGGGGTTTGAGAACAGACAGAGATGGGTAAGCTATCGATGATTTCTGTTAGAAGAGGGAATGATAATTTCTAGGGGTTACAGGTTTTCAAAAGGGGGAATTGGGTTTAAGCAAAGTTTGGGAGTAAGAATGTGTTAAGGCCCAACCGAAGCACTCGAACCGGAGTATTTTTTTCACTGTTTCTAGGATACAAGGACCCTACAGTTTGTTTGTTTATCTGTTTGTTTGTTTGTTTGTGTGTGTGGGGGGGGGGGGGGTGTGGGTGCGGGTGTGTGTGCTTGTGCGTGTGTGCGTGTGTGTTGGCACGTGTTCTGCTCATATCTTGCTCGAAGGGAATGTATCTACCGTGATATTTCTGATGAGCTTTTATGAAGTAATGAGAGCCTATGTATTACTAGAATCCCCTCCCCACTCCAGACAGGCTTCTTCTGATAGGTAAGTAACACCCATACTGTGTCTTGAATTTCAGCTCAGTTATTAATGGTATTTCATCATATTGGTCCATGTAGTATTCTTCATTAATCCGAAGGGGGGAAGTTCAAGCTATCCCTTCATCTGTCCAAGGGTCTTCTTTGAGTTCTACGGTATCAACAGACAACTCTTTAGCTGATATGTACCGCTCTCCTCCAAGGCCCTTGCCTTATGATGCGGATCCTAGGCATTATCGATTGCAGCGAGATGGACTGTTTTCGAGACGTGAGAAGGGCACTAGCCATTCACATGATGAATCGGAACCCCTTAGGAGAAGTGATATTGATGCTGACACTGACCCTCTCAGTACAGGGGATAAGTGGAATGAGTCAACTTGTGAAGATGGTTCTAAAGAGAACCGTAAATCTTCTGTGAGGCTTTCATCAGCTAAAGCCACAACCATAATGGGTTATTTTTATTCTTCATCTGAGGATGAAGATGTTTGTCCAACATGTCTCGAAGGTAATTAATCCCTTACCAGATGTTACCTTTTCATTTATGTATTTTGTTGCATGCACTAGCTTATGGTTCCGATCACCTGTGTTGTTCACCTGAAGTTTCAAGTTCTGTTGCTTCCATTGTTTACCCTTAGTGCCTCTATACACCATTCCTGGGGATGCTAAAATGCTGATTGTATCTTCTCTTCACATCTTTGACGCAGAGTACACTGAAGAGAATCCAAAGATAGTGACCAAATGCTCTCATCATTTTCATCTAGGTTGCATATATGAGTGGATGGAGCGAAGTGAAAATTGTCCTGTCTGTGACAAGGTATTGATCTATTTGATGTGCTATTTTTGGGTTTTGTGCTGTGTGGGGCTTGTTTGCATTAATACGGGCTTGTTTGCATTAATACTTAGATAACATAAGAGTATGATGAGATTGATGTTGCAAACAGGGCCGTTCCTAGCAATTTGGAGGCCTTAGTGCAAAAGAGGAAGTTGGGGCCCCATATAATGGGGGAAAAGTTTTTTACCAAAATTTGTACGAATCGATATCTTATTATTCGTCAATATATGAAAAGAAAAGTTGGCTCGTGGTAGATGATAATTGTCATCCTTTATATATCAAGAATCGTTAAAATTAAATAAAGACTAAAAAGTAGACAAAACGTAAGTCGTCTGAGCGAAAACTGATACTTCGTATCTAAAAAGACCCTAGTAATTTCTTCAATTCTATTTTGTCCATCAGAATTGTTTTCCCAATTTAGCAAATAATTTTTGATAGTATGTAAATTATGCATTATTGATTCCCCATTGTATTTTATAATGAAGGGAGGTTTGATTTATATTTAGGAAATAACAATGATCTTGGAGCAAGTAGATAGAAATTTGTGAGTGTGGAGAGAATTTTAAGGAAAGAAATGTAACAAATTTGTGGAAAGATTATTTGTAGGAATGATTGATTACTAACGTGGGAGAGGTCCACATATTTTTTTTTATTTACTCCTTTTAATTTTTCATTTTTGCAATGGGTATTCTGTTTAACTTTGGGCCCCATATCGTCATGGGCCCTAGCCCCTAGGCCATTGCACCCCGTGGCCTAGGGGTTGGGCCGGCCCTGGTTGCAAAGCCACTGTTGGTATAGTCTCTCGATCCTCTATGTATGTAGTTATTTTGGGAGGTTGGCTGTGGGTATGATCATAGAAGTGATGCTAAACGGTTCCTCTTGCACTCACAGGGTACTGCTTCACGAGTTATCTTGTACGATATGTGATGATATGATCACCTCCCATCTTACTCAATAATTGACTGGCTTTTTTCCATTTAAAGAGAGAGAACTTATTTCTGAGCAATTAGACATCAAATTTATTCATCCCTTAATAAAGCTATTAGTTTAAAAATGAGAGCAAAATTTGGGAAGAATTCTCATCAGTCATAATTGCCTTAAGTGATGTTCTTGCTTGCAGAGCTACTAGGGCTTTCGTTCGGCTTTAGTCAATGTATCTCTTTCTCCTCACTTCCTCAGGGTATGCTGGCGGTCTCCTTGTCCAAATCCTTTATAGGGGTTGCTATTAATGCTCTGTGCGTCAGCATGGTATGAGCACGGATTAGCTTACAGAAGGGGTTTGAGAACTTTAAGTGTTGGCCATATGGTGCATGGGTTAGTTTAAAGAAGGGGGCAATCTTAGATGTCGATGAAACTTACCAAATTTGGAATATCCGATTATGTTATTGGCTGCCTAAACAAAATCTAAGGTTCCTCCATATTGCTCAATGCTCATTAAGAGATCTGGTCCAAGTTGGCGAGGTACACTAAGTGAACAGTCAAATTTGATCCTGATCTAACCTCATCTTTGATCACAGCATGCTTCCACATGGCTGAATATTGTGTTATTTTCAGCATAACACTTTTGATTTTTTTGGTAAATATTCAGCATGATTAGTATAAATCAGGAGGGAAGGAATAGAAGCTCCCCTGAAACTTGCAAAAAAGTGGCAACATAGAATTTATTTGGGGAAGGGGTATTTAGAACTTAACTGTTTTCTATAGGATTTTCGAACACTCCCTTGACTTGCTATGCTTCTCTGAAGTAAATAAGATAGGCAGTTTTACTCGTGTTGACACCACTCGTCTTGTTTGCTTGCTGCAGGTGATGGCGTTTGATGAGTCTCCCTGATTTTGGCGTGCCTCGTGCAACCTACAGTCGAAGGCATAAGGGGTTTAAACTATAGAGGAGGCCAAAAACTGTATAGTCTGTGAATATTGAATGTCTGGGTGCTAGTCACCAGCTAAAGTATATATATAATACGAGTATGAAAATGGTAATGTTCTGCACAGTTTCTACAACAGGCACTTTTGTCGAAAAATTTCTTTTGCCATTTCAGGAAAGATTTAATGTTTAATTAGACTTCCTACAAACTCCCTGATTAAATGTAAATTTACCCCCTCTTAAACTTGCTCTGTGTCAATGTCTCGAATATAGCAAGTCTAGTTTCTTAGGGTCTGTTTGGTATCGTTTTCTGTTTTTTTTTAAAAACCAAAGTTCCGTTTTTGAAAACCAGAAAAAGTGTTTTTCAGTTGTCAGTTTTCATTTTCTATATGATTAATATGAACCAAACAATTTAAAATTAATTTTGTAACTTATTTAACTAAATTTTTTTACGCAAAAAAAAAAAAAAACAAAAACTGAAAACGGCAGTGATACCGAATGGACCCTTAACTTCTATTTTCAACCGAAGCAACTTTTTGAATTAATACTCAGTCACATCCCAAATAAAAATATTATTTATTCGCTTCAAAATTCAAATGTGATTTATTTTGAATTTGAATTAAGCTAAAAATTCTTAGGTAATTATCCTCAAGGGTGACAAAGTTTATAATCTACGGTTTTTTTTTTCTGTTACAGGCGCTACTGATATCACGAGTGGCTATGTATTTGAAAGACTAAAATTTAAACAGTCATCGGTCGCATTTTCACCCATTCGATAGCAATTTTAATACCCCGATTTTGTTGGTCGTGTTTGTGGGTAGATTGTTCTTGAATCACAGACGAGCACATGACAGAACTCGAAGCTGTGACAATTGCTACTCGCTTTTGTCGCAATCAAAATTAATAAAACAATTACAATGTGGATTCGGATTTGTAAATTATGTAATTAATGTAACGACTTGAATTCCCGGTTCTACTGATGAATATCAACTATAGTGATTTAACTACTCTTCTGGAGTCGCACAAATTTAGGAAGATCCCAAGCAACTCGTATAGTCGTATACGTACAAATTTGTGGTGCCACAAAAATCTTGATATGTTCTTAGCTGTATATTACAATTTTAAATCAGATTAATATTTTAGGTGCCTGCTGCCTGGTTGCCTGGTTCATACCATCATACGTGAAGCTTAAGTTATCATGCTGCGAGTTTAAGTTATCATGCTGCGAGTTGGAAAGCTCTCAGGAAGACATCAGGGGGCTGTCCGCCACTCAGCTTTTGTTCGTCATTGATCTGTTGATAATAAGAAGCAATGCTGTCTGTTAATACTTAATACTAAGAGAAGTCGAAGATTTGAACTAGGTAGAAGTCGTAGAACGACTTTCTAAAACTTGAGGTTCTTATTAGTACTCACCACATAGTATGGGACACCACTGATGTGTGAAGAGTATTTGTCAAGCTCTTCTTTCACCTTCAAGATATGGACAGAAGACAATATTAGTTATTAGTTAAGACGCTAGAGGATAGGAGAAGATCGATGCATTAGGTATCACCGTATCACTACACCCTTGGAGCAAGAAAGACACAATATATCAGTACTTCACCTCAATGGAGATTGGGGATACCATGAACAGGCATTTACTCACTAAAGCTAGTTCAAACTTCAGTCAGTTTTGCTAGAAACAAATTCATCAGACAGTAACAGTACGTGCAGGCTACAGTATGTGATATTTTAAAAGTACGGGTCTTTTGCATCTTTTCTGAAGTAATGCGGTTCTAAGCTGATAACAAAGCATGTATGGGGTATATGCCTCCTTCACGGAAAGATGGGTTTTTGCATGAAGGCATTTGCAATGAAACAGCCTTAATGAGAAGTGAGATGGTGTTATGCATCCAGGCATTTCTGTATATTTATTCAACTTTTTTATTTTAAGAAGCACGAGTTTTTTGGGTTAGGACCACTGCATCAGGAATTCAATAGCGAGGAAGCAATGAAGGATTCACACACCACATTTCCACAGTCAATTTTTTAAGTTGGATGATCGAAATTTGTATTGTGCTGCAGTCATGCACATTATAGACAGAGGAATACCTCATTCAGACCATTGTTTGGATCCTCTAGAAACTCAGCTGCACCTTCTATCCCAACCTTCCGCGCAGATTCCACAAGGAACTCCCTGCAAGATCAAGTCCACATGCAATAAATAACTGGAAAGCGGAAAGGGATCCAGAACCGAATCCAGGAATACATGTGAATGCAACACATTGAGTGTATCAAGACAACTTTCGACGATGAAATTTGGCCTAATTGCAGTCTGTCTATCAAAAGGATTACAAAATTACAACAGGTCAATGTAGTTATTTGTCATGCCAACTCATTCTAATATTTGAAGTTCTTGATTAACAGGCATCTATGGTGAAACTACTAGATTAACTCATTAACCCAGGTACTAACTTAGAGGGTAAACTTTAGTTTAACAGTCCTAGATTCTTCTATTGCTAGTACAACGACTTTTTAGATTACTCTTAACATTGATTAAAGATGAGTGCTAAATAAATCCATTTTATATAATCTCAGGAGTCTAACAATCCTCTTTTTTTTTTTTTTGGTAAAGATTGCTGTCAATAGCCACATTCACATACCTATCTCCTATATACTTTGCCCTTGTGAAATAGCCAAGGAAGAGCTCCTCCACAAGATCATGTTGCTTATGAAGGCCTACTTTGCCAGCATAGTATATGAGCCTGTGACTGTCCAAAGAGCTTCCCCTGTATTAAGATTCGCCAAAAAAGTGTTATCAATATTACCTCTGACTGCTTCAAGCTAAGTCAACCAAAAAAAATTCAAGATATGATGCCCTTACGTTAAGCCATCGATGTTGTATACAAGACCAAGACTCCTGAATACCTGCAAATGGATAACTTCTAGGAGTTAGCTGCCGATCATCTAAGAGGAGGTAACAGCGCAACCATAAGTTAAAAGATGAGAATTGAAATAGTGATATACATACATCTGTCATTCGACCAATTATCTGTTCAGATCGAGAACCAAACTTCTCTCTGTAGAAATCTCGCTTGTTCACACCCTCTACAGGGGCAGAAGGATTAAGCAAAAAAGGATGCCATCTTATCTGTAGGAAAACTGATGCATCAAAATCTAGTTGATGAAGCAAATAAAGGTAAAGGAAGAAAATAATTATGGAAGATCCTACAAAAAGATACAGGATTTAGACCTCAAAATCAAATTGATCATTTGATGCAGCAATAGCTTTATCAAGGTTTCTTTTGCCAACAAAGCACCATGGGCAAACACTGTCAGAACTCACATCAATGCGAATTGGCTTCTTCGCTGTGCTACTAGCAGCAGACTCGGCCATACTTCCTACCTGCAATATTCCTAAAGTTTAAGCTGCCTAATTAATTTCCTTCTAGTCATGGTCAGATTGGTCACATGGACATCAGCTTATATAGCACAACAGGAACAGCCTCCAGCCCCGCCACCATTTCATCAAACAAACGAAAGCCCTCTAAGAAGAAATTCGGGGTTCAAAGAGTTTTATAAAACGACTCTCCTTACAGAACTTACAACAATACAAGACCGCAAATTTCTCAGTTTAGCTCTTGCGCATAGCGTATCAGAAGAATAGGTGTAACGGCGTCTATAATGAGCAAATCAAGCGTGCCTGGCAACAAAACTGCACCTCCTAGGTACGGGCCATTAGTGTTGGTTTTACAGGGACTAAAAACCAAAGAAAGTTGGCTCATATCAGTCTTATTCAACAACATGAGGGTCAACTGAGTGGTGTGACAAGGTGTGCATCTTAGAAATGGATTTGCAGTCACAAATTTGTTAACATCAGGCCTTCTTAAATTGATTATTAGTAATATAACCATCGATCGACCTTCTTAAACTTTTCGTTGAGATGATTCTTTCACGTCGAATACATAAATACCACACATAATCCTCATGCACAGTCAAAAGCATAATTCATAACCAATAACCCAGAAATTGAATCAAACTTTAACATAGGCAAAGAACAGCAACCCCAATTCCCAAATCATAGTTTTGATCAGATAAAACAATTAAAAAAGCTAACAACTTTGGCCAAATTCACACATACCCAATTCAGATTATACATGAACATTTCTAAAAACAGGCAATTATTCCCAAACAAAAACATGCAATTAAAACAAAATCAACCCTTTTTTTTGCAAATAACAGTTGAAGTAATTAAATTACCGTTATGATTTGGGTGAAAATGAAGCAGGAACAGCACCACCTAGTTTTGGAGTTTCTGTTAAAAAAATGATTTAACAGTGAAAGAAGATTTTTATTATATTTGATAATTTGCAGCCATATTTTATGGTCGTTAACTTTTACCCACACGTCTACAAGATTGTTAGAGATGGTCTATATCTTTGACTCTTTCTTTGTCGAAGACTCGAAGGTGTCTAAAACGCTACCTACTATTAGAACAACTAGTTCATAGAACCGTAAAAATGACTCCAATTTGTTACCTATATTTGCATCTATTAAAATTAGAAACTCAATTTCTACTATCGGGTTTTGGGAACACGCAGTAGAAAAACCGAGTTAACAGGGATTTTATTTGTCAGAAAAGAGCACCGACCACTTGCTTGCAGGATCCCCCAGATTGTCGGATTACCCATCAACTTCCTCATCAACTGCTTTTTATTATCTTCTAACGAACTCAACCTTCAATCATTTCTCTCTCCTCAACACTGTCAATTAAACTTCTTCTCAATTTATCTGATTAGCCCATCATTTTTGTCTGAATTTCTAGCAGTGTATGATATCAAAATCAAATTTCTGGGTAAAAAAGGTATGCCCTTTACCCCCTTTTTGCAAATTTAATCATTTTTACTGTATTTGTATATTTTTGTGGGGGTAATTTCTTCAATCTTGTCAATTTTGAATCTTTACATTATGTTGCTCCTGCTTGTGTTTTCCTTCTTGTACAAGTTTGCTTCTTTTGATTGAATTTGGTTGGTTATTGTTTGGCATGTTGGTTGAAATTTGATCATGGGGTTTCACCTTCGATTGCATGTGAAGTTGAATTTGTAAAGGTAGTAACTCTTGTTTATAAGGAGATTGTTATCAATGTTATTATGATTATTCTGTAATAGGGGTTGTTCTTGTTGTGAATGATCAGAAATTGGGTGAATTCAAGTTAGGGTTTCACTTCTTTGTTTTCTGTGGAAATTGATTTAGGGGTTTCATTGTATGCTATGTCTTAAAATGAAGCAATGCCATTTTGTTTTAGCGATTTCGCTACGCCGATAAAGTATTGAATTGTTCTCAATTGTGCATTGAGTAGTTACCATTCATTGGGGAAGGTTTGGTTTTGCTTGATTAGCTGAGAGAGTATGATTGTTAAAGTTACTGACTTTTTTTACAGTCCACACAATTTCAAGTATTCTGTGATGATGAAGCTTTGTGCTTTGAGTTTGGATTTGACATTGAAAGTTTCTCAGCTTGATTGTGCATTGACTTGTGGGAAGTATGTTGGATTCTTTCTGTTGTCAGATTGTTAGAGATTATCGATTATTCCTTTGTTCCGTTTAGAGATGGCGATTGATGAACTATTGGGAAAGTCAAAACCTGTGTCTGTGCCAGCAAAGAGTGCCATATATGTGTGGGGTTACAATCAGCGCGGACAGACTGGCAGGACAGAGAAAGAGCGGAAATTAAGGATACCGAGGCAGCTGCCCCCTGAGCTGTTTGGATGTCCAGCTGGGATCAGTACTCGCTGGCTGGATGTCGCTTGTGGCCGGGAGCATACTGCTGCTGTGGCTTCTGATGGCTCTCTATTTACTTGGGGTTCAGATCTTTTCCTCCTGCTGTTCTAATCCCTGTGTAACCTCTTAATTCTGCCTATGTTTTTCTATGTGGGGAGAAAGTAACTGTAGATTCCATTCGTAATCTACCTTACTTAATTGGACATCTGATGGTGTGGGTTCATGGCGATTAACGCTGCTGCTATCTGTGAATATGTTTCTTTTTACGATTAAAAGAGCGTGGTTTTTTTTTTTTTTTTTTGTTTTTTAAATAGTGTTGTTTCCTAATCCTGGCTTATAAGTCTTGATTGATCTGGAAGGTAGTGGGGATTACACTTTTATTTGGTTAATCTTGGCTTCTCTTTGGGTTGTTGGGGGGGGGGGGGGGCGCGTTATACGGTGTAGACTTTTCTTGAGATCATGCAGTTTCTTGCACTGATTTTCAGTTTCTAATTTTAACTTGGTAATTCTTCACTGGGTGGTACATTTGTATAAGATTTGGTAGCTTATACTGTGTATTGTTAGTGATTGTTCTTTTTTGTAGCAAATGAAATTCTGTGTATTGTTATGTTTTTCTATGAGGGAAGAAAGTAACTCTAGATTCTATTTCGTAATATACCTTAATTATTGCACATCTGGGCGTGGGTTCATGGCTTAACACGGCTGCTATCTGTGAATATGTTTCTTTTTATGATTACAAATGTTTTGCTTACGTCTTTTAAACAGTGTCGTTTCCTAATCCTGGCTTATAAGTATTGATTGATCCGGAAGGTGGTTGTTACACTTTTATTTGTCTAATTTTGGTTTATCTTTGGGGGGGGGGGAGTTGAGTGATCTTTTTTGTAGCAAATGCAATTCTGGGAACTTGCTAAACATGTGGATATCATTGGCAGGAGCAAATGATTATGGCCAGTTAGGAGATGGAACTGAACAAAGTAGGAAAAACCCAAAGAGAGTAGACCAATTAGAGACGGAATTTGTGAAATCTGTGTCATGTGGAGCGAATTGTACTGCTGCTATAGCAGAACCTCGTATAAATGTTGGAACACTATCATCTGGGAGACTTTGGGTTTGGGGCCAAAATCAGGTGATACTCTGGTCTTTTCCTTCGTCATCCATTTAGCTGCTTTGTTTGTCCTTTTTTTCGGGACTGTCATTGTTTATCATCCTCTTTTTTTCTTTTTTTTTTCTTTTTTTTTTTAATTACATCATCTTGTTCTTGCAGAAATCAGATTATCCTCGTCTATTTTGGGGAGCTTTCTCACCTAACACGGTACAGTTCTTTTCTATCTCTCAATGTTAGTCTCAGATTAGTTGTTGTTATAGAATGTGAGATTAGATTTTATGTTCGTATTTATCTGAGTTATAGTTAAGGCAAAGTATATCAACTTACTAAGGAGGTTGGCTGCATGCCTGCATCAATAATTGAAGCTTAGGTTAACTCTAATTCCTACTCTAGTTTCCCTCAGATTTGACTTTTAAGCTTGAAATCTGATTTATTGACAGGTGATACGGCAAGTTTCCTGTGGATTTGTACATGTAGTGGCCTTGTCGGAGGAGGGTGTTCTTCAATCATGGGGTATACTCTTCTTCTTCTTTTTCCTTTTTTTTTGTTTAGGTCTAGCAAATGACATGGCTGATAGCCTGATATCCTTTTGAACCCCTTGAGTGTGCCTTCTTTGCTGGATTTGGGGGCTAAAATTCTCGTAGTCAGTTTTTCACTATTAGAATGCATTGCTGTAAGTGAATGTTTGTATGTACATGTCACCAACGGAACCGGAATTTAATTATTCTTTTGGTAACAGGCTACAATGAGCATGGTCAACTTGGCAGAGGGTTTTCTTGTGAAGGACTACAGGGGCCAGGTATTCTGAAAGCATATGCAAAACATCTGGATGAAGCCCCTGAACTTGTAAATATCACACAAGTATCATGCGGCAAGTATCACTCAGCTGCTATATCGGAGTCTGGTGAGGTGTAAGTGATCTAAGGGACTTCCCTTACTTGAGTTATGGTATTGATTATGTGGGGTCTGCATGGCGAGGATGAGCAATGTTAGGATCATCTATTTCTGATGGATGGTTACACATGCATAGCCAGTCCTGAGCGTCTTTATTTGCTGTGACAGCTATACCTGGGGTCTTGGAAATATGGGCCAACTAGGACATTGTTCTCTTCAATCTGAAGATAAGGAGGTATTGCCTAGACGAGTGGTTGCTCTTGAAGGATCTCATGTAACAACCGTTGCTTGTGGAGGAGTACATACCTGTGTCGTCAACGCAAAGGGAGCTCTCTATGCTTGGGGTGGTGGGCAAGTTGGTCAGCTAGGCCTTGGCCCCCAAACATGTTCAGCATCTTTCATTTTTAGAGATTCTCATCTAATGCTTCGAAATATCCCAGCCCTGGTGATCCCAAGTGGCGTGCAACTTGTTGCTTGTGGGCATTCTCATACTCTCATCTCTACCTCAGATGGGAGGATCCACGGATGGGGATATAATAGCTATGGTCAAGCAGCAAATGATGCTTCTACTTATGCTTGGTACCCTTCGCCAGTTGATTGGTAAGCTTTGCATTTATGCTCTCTTTGGTGCACCTTTTGGAGATAAATTTTAGGTCTCTTCAAGGACTACCATTTTCAGGTGTGTTGGAGAAGTGAGGAAGCTCGCTGCTGGAGGGGGTCATTCAGCTGTGCTGACCGACGCATGTTCTTTGAGGGATTTATGTGAATTCAGAATCGCTGAGGGTCTCACTCCTCGAAATGCTGCTCTGATTGAGGATGTTGCATATAGAACCAGTTCTGATGCATTAGTTCGCCTCTGTGAAAGGCTGCGGTAATGCTTGCTCCCTAAATCTCTTGTGGTGTTCTAAGTTAAGTTGAGTATAAAGTGTTTCAAAAAAAAAAAAAAAGTGTAAAGACTATGTTCCAGGGTGGTAGAAGCATTTCATTAATACTGTGAAGCCATTTCTGATATCATAGATATTCCGCTCCTTCTTGCTCTTGTTTGTTCTGAATGTTAGGCCAAGGTCAGGGGGTACTTGAGGTTGAAACATGGTATACGTATAATTTAAATTCTGAATGGTTAATTGATGATGGTGGAGGGAGCGTGCGGCTGGCGGTAGTGGATGAGGGGAGAGGTGGAAGGGGTAATAATTCTCCAAGCTGAGGATATTTGGGGACAATAGATTATCATAATATGAGGGTAATAGTTTGTCATCTCCCTCCTTCCTTCAACACTTTATATCAATGCCACCACTGTCTTACTTGAATGCCGCCAGTTCCAGCGTCCCACTATTATTTAAAGATTGTCATCTCTAACAATAGTTTTGGATGATACTGCTTTAAAAATGAGTCATGCCGGAAGACACTGCTGATAAAATTGTTGAGTGGGGGGAGGGGGGGGGGTCTCAAATTTAGGTATTCATGTGGTCTGTCTATTAAAGCTCGGTTGAGCGTATCAAAGCTGGCTTAGCTGCTGGGTGTTTTGGGTGATTAGAAGGCCTAGGCTAAAGTTTGTGCTCACTGTATATTCCGAAATTGAAATGCTGATCCTGTACAGATCTCCTGACTTATTTTAGTAGCTTTTCATGTCTGCTTTCGGTGTCAAACCTGAGTGCCTGGTCGAGTGTTTTGAAGTAGGGTATGGTTTTTATGTACATCTATTCTGCATGAGCAGGCAGATGCAAGATGGCAGTGCATGGGACTCTGAAGATGATGATGATTCAGATTCGAGGAGGACCTGAGGAAACACTGGGAGCTTGTTTCCTTTGTTTTAGTCTATATAAGTGATTGCTCTTGGCTGTCGAATATCCGTCTCAGGTAGCTAATCTCTACTATGTATTATTGAATGTGTTCACCATTACTTGTACCACTTGTTGGAGAAATGTATTGCTCATGTAAACAAATCAATGTCACAAAATTGTACAGTATCGCTCCAGAAACACTGGTTAATTGTATGATTCGATTTAGAATGTAATAATAAGGTTACGAGTTGGTTCTCCATAAATCATATTGCCTGTCTGATTCTGGATAATTTTTCTGAGCCTGATTGTTTGTGTCCTGCACCATCTCCACTTCCTCGAGTGGAAGAGACGAACTACCACGAGATGACGAGTGATGAGAATGTCCAGAGAAGTTCCATCATACAGACCACCAGGGACAAGTTACTTCCGAGTGACGAGTGGGAGGATCAGTTTCTGACACCGTGAACTGCCTCACCAAATAACCCACATTCCCCACATTCGAAAATTGAAATTAGAGAGAATTATTTACAGAGTGAAGATCAGGTAGTAGCGATGATTGCTTACATATCTCAACCCATCGTCTTACATTCTTACGAAGAACGCTTATGATATTCGACTTACATACAACTTGCTCATAATATATAGCAGCATTTATCAGAGAAGTTCTGAATCATGTAGAATTCTTCAGCAAAATGCTTAATGAGAAAAATGGCTGAACATCCATGCCGGTATGGCACCACTGTTGATGTCGGGGCGATCCTGCTGAGTGCTGTGGTTTGCTTGCTCCGGAGTCACTTGCCTCTCTTGATAGCCACCTCTGAGATACACAGACAAACTCTTGATTGAGCAGTATAAACACGAATTCGATCACCCAACCCTAACGTTTTAAAAAGGTCGTAACGTGTTGAGACACAACAACAACGCTCTTATCATCCAAAAAATAAGACGATACATAAAAACGTTTAAACTTACACACGGTCAAAATAAGGACACGAATGTAGGCCACAACTCACATACCCAATGGATAGATCAGAAGGAAATGGGTAAGGGTTCGAGGATGTTTGCATGAATGCTTCACTAAGATTCTGCTGTTCTACTTGTTCCCTTGCTTCTGCAGTGTCCTTTTCTTTCACCTATATTATTATAACAAAAAAGTTCACCAAGAAGTATATCAGAGATTTTCGATTGAGAAATGGCTTCTGTATGAATGTGCGCAACAATTGTACCCTTATACTCTATTATCCTATAGATCAGGAATTACGTATGAACAATTAACGTACAGTACCATTTTTTTTAGAATTTTATTCTGCTCCTGCATAGATTTTCCCTGCCAGAAATCAAGTTTATTAGGTTTTAATTAGTACTCCATGCTTTAAACTGTACACTGTAAACAAACTCAAAAAAAAAAAAAATGCGAAAGTTATAGGATTTGGCTTACTTTTTTATGGAGCCGAGATATTGAGTCATGCATAAGCTGATTCTGAAAATGAAAGACCAGAAATACATATTTGGTTAGAATAAGGCAGCTACACTACATACTGTTTAGGGTAAATTAAAGACTGAGACTAGACGTGAGAATAACCACTACCTAGCATAGAGCAATGTATATATCAATCCTTATTGAAAACCAATTGAAAATAGGAGGATAACCGATAATTTAACCCACTTATTTATATATGCTAGGAAAGTTCCACTTAAACTCGAACGTAATTAAACCTAGACAGTAGACACATGTTACAAACCATACGAATTGAATATATATTACAAAACTTGTTCGACACTTTGTTGCTCGAAATTCGAATGATGTACGCTGTACGTACCTTCCTGCTTCTTATTCGCTTAAGTGCACTGTCAAGCTGTTGCTCCAGATGATGTATGTACTATTTACATTAAACTGAAGCTTCAATGACCATATCAGAGAGAAGTTGGAGCAAAGTATAACCTAAGACCTACAATCATTAGGGTTTAATTTTTAATCTTTTCTAGTTTTCAGAATGAACTGTTGAAATAATAGGGAAGGTTTAATCTTTCAGATGACCTTAACTTCTATAAGAAGATTAGAACCACCATGAATGATATAAAAATTGAAACTTTTTGCTTGAGCAAGTTTTTCTTGTATGGCTGAATACAGCTTCAAAGACTGTAAAAAGCAGGTTTTTCCTGATGTATGTCCAAGTGAAGCAGCCAACAGTAAATGCCAAAAACAGGAAGTGGGAGAATATCAGATTGAATTGATCTGATGATTCTGATGATAGTTCTGTGAACAATAACGTTACCCCAGTGCCTTAAAACACTTCTGTGTATAACAAGGTAGAAGTGGTACCGAAATCAAGGAAACAAAGAAAATCACTTTGGATCGGAGGGAGGGTTCCTTCAGCTAACTAATACCTCATGTTCCTTTGTAAGATTTCGAGTCTGGCGATGAGCCTTGGGTACTCCATGTCCCAGCTTTCCTACATGTGTAGATATTTCCAAATAAAGATGCAAGCTCACAACTCAGAAACCTCATTCAACCAGCTACAATGGCAAGTCTAATTTGCTAAATTTATCAATTTGAAACTTTAGATTGATTCATCTTTCATACAAAACTAGTTTGCTAGGGCATAAATTGGATATTTAGAGTTGACAACAAAAATTGAGGGGTAATGGAGTTGGAAGTACGCAATCAAATCATGTCTCCTGATGACCCATAATGAAACTTGCGTTTATAAACATAACTTAAAAACGAGCTCCCACCTCAATTAACCATTAAGTACTTCAGTAACGAAATCAAAGTATACCTGATTACTGGACTCGGGATCGAGCTGTCTCTCAGCATAATTGTACCTCTCATATCTCTCCATGATTTTATCCATGCTACTTCCACGAATAGTAGAAACTTCATGTTAGTCCAACCCGAAAATTGTGTACTTAGCTTTGACATAATGTATGGTGGAAAATATATATATATAAGCAAAGCATGGTTGCTTTACAACCTTTCACTAATCTACTTAAATTTTCATACCATTCTATACATGATTTGATTTGTCTTCACATTACGCTGTAATACAAAAGCTACTATTAAAGTTAATGAACCACTAACTTTTAAATTATAAGAGTTTAATTTGCTAATAAGATACTGAATGTATTATACATACATCAACACAGAAGTTATTGCATATTGTATACATTTCTCTAATCCAATTCGAATAGGAAATGAGGTAGCGCGACCAAAGTAATTGTACTATCAAACCAATCTTCGAACCCAAATACATTTACGAATTAGAAAAAGATAAGTTGAGCCAATTAATCGAAAAATGTCGAAATCAAACTGCTTTTAGCTAGTGTATGTTAATGAAGCATCTCTTTTTTTCTCCTTCCATGTATTTTAGCTTGACCTAGCTATATTAATTCAGAAGTAGTACACTCAAAATTAAACCATTCAATACATACAATAAACAATTTTATTAGCTCTTCATCCAAGTACATAGGTGAGTGGAATTCAGTCCCCAAGATAAATCAACAGCACTTTCTATAAACTATGATCATGAAATTACCTTAACCCTAAACATTCATCCTACTGTAACTTCAAGAATAAGCAAACAAATTGTATGTACGTCCTAGGTTATTAACCCTTGTGGAGCTCAAGAACATGAAGATTTCCGACATTTTTGTACATTATTACCTTAATTTATTCCATTGCCCTATATCATTAACTATGAAATAATCGATTAAGTTGCGATAATTATGAAAAGAATAATCATAATAGTACCACTAATCCAAGGTGCAAAACCTCTGGACTCATGGGTGTTGAGTCAACTATAATAACCTTTAGTGAAAATTTGAGCTAAATACTTTGGCTTAACCAACCAGTGATATGTTATGTCTGCAAAATTTAGTACAACAGAATATAAATGATTAAAGAAAGAAATCATCAAATCCACTAGATCAACGACCTTGACCTCCATAATCACACATACTCCCTCCATTTTATTAGGTTCTTTGCATTTGGTTTGAATATGTGAGAGGAATTCAAACCAAATGCAAAGAACCTAATGAAATGGAGGGAGTACAACAACAACAACATCCAAGCCTTATTTCCAAAATGATTTGGAGTCGGCTAACATGAATCGACATCCAATAACCGTCTTATGCACGCCAAAAAAAATATACAATATACATAATAACGGGTATAATAGACGGATTGTTATTCGTACTACTCGGATCCCCCGATAACTTTTACACTCGATCTGCATAACAAGAATGGTGAATGTAAAGTACTAAATTTCCTTACGTAGAAATTACCGTATACGGAGTACGTATTATTTTTACCCCCGCTCTTCCAATATAAGTCAAAAAAAATTATTATGACAAAATTACTAAAGGAGTAGGTGATTTTTTGGGTTTTGAGTAGTAGAACTAAAAATAACATAATCAAGAAGAGCTTGTAAAACACATTTCATAGTAGTACTCCATATGCACTCTCCCACAGTCCCACATACATACATACATACATATACATCAAATTATTCGTAGAAAACTTTACTTTAAAATTGTTTTTTTACTGACATAAGATTAAAGCTCAAATTAAAGTAAACCCTATAGCTACAATAATTCCTGAATTAATGAAAGTTGGGACAAGAAATGTATGCTATGATAAAAATGTAAAAAGATCAAGATCGAGGATAATTTAAACACCTAGATTCAGTGGCATACTCAAAGAGCTTGCCTTTGGTGTTGAAGACAATCAAAGCAACCTCAGCATCACAGAGCACAGAGATCTCATGAGCCTTCTTCAACAAGCCCGACCGCCTTTTCGAGAACGTTACTTGCCTGCTTATCGTGTTCTCGATCCGCTTCAGCTCCACCTTTCCCCTCCCCATTGATTAATTTCACTATATATATAGCTTCTTTTTTTTTTACACTGAAGTATATATGAAATTTTGCGAAAACCCTTCTAATTTGGCTATAATATGTAACGTTTTAATTGACGTATTTGGTTGTATGCTAGTGTTTGTACTATATATGTGTATTTGTGGGGAAGATAGAGGAGTTTTGTGCACAAAAAAGAGTGGAAGAGATTAAAGGAAAGGAGGGCCAATGATGGAACATGGGTGGGTTTCTATTTCTGATGAGAGTTGGGAGAATGAGCTCAGTCTAGGGAACAATGTGAGGATATTAATGTTTCCTTGTATGGAGTATATGTATATATATGGAAAGTGGAAATAACATAGGTATGTATATGGAGCATGAAGTATACTAGAAAAGGATCATATTATACACTCCCAAATGTAAGATTTGATCAGATTGATTATTATTATTCGATCAGAAAGAACGGCGACATGAATTGAAGTAGCATGTAAGTACGTAAGTAAATATACGTAAAGTCGTAAACGTATTAAAACATGTATTTATATGTAGAGAATAATGAGATAGGGTTCTAGGTTGAATTACCGATTTTTGACCATGTGTGTAAATTATTTCAATTCCTTTTGTATATATAAGTTTTCTGAAATTCCTTTTTGAAAATTATTTTGAATCACCCTCAAAAAGAACATACTAGTACATTCTCACAATTATTTAATTTATCTCAAAAAAATTTAAATAAAATGAATGAAATTGAACGTGTACTTGTGAAAAGGATAGGCAAGACTCAAGATATGTAATTCGTGGAAAGGGTTGATTTCTAGGGAAACCATGTGGTTTTTCTTTGATGTGTTGTCGGATGGTGAATGGTTGTAAGGGTTGCAACATACCATGAGTTAAAGACCTTTGATTTGATGTGTATGTATAGGGGACAAAGACCTAAGGTTGTAGTATAGTACAAGCTCACCAAACTTGCATTCTTTTACGTGCACTACTAAGTGCCTGTTTGGCCAAGCTCCAACTTCTACAGAACTACTTCTCAGAAACAGTTTTTGAGAAACAGTTTCTAGAGGAGAAGCTCCAAATTGGAGCTTCTACTTCTGAAGAGCAAATTTACACTAGAAGTGTTTTTGAGAAACCAGAAACAGTTTCTCAATTTTAGGTGTTTGGCCAGTTTTCAGTTTCTAAAATCCGCAAGTCGTAATATATAAGTTGTACTACCAAACATAAATTATTGGTGGGACTTACTACTAAGTCGCTTGCCTAGTCTTGAATTCTTCATGATTTGATTGAGTTCGTTACTTGCTACTTAATGAGTGAATAATGTAGAAAAAGGTAATTTAGACGTTGTCAAAAAAAAAAAAATGTAGAAAAAGGTAATATCACTAATACTCCGTATGTACTGTACACTATACACATGCTCAAGTTTGTTACATATAACTTCGATGATGTATATGTTTCATCTTTAAATGCGAAGTTTATTTTGCATACATCTCGTTGTAAAAAAAATAGTTCATGATTGTATATTGCATCTTCGAAAAAGTTGATGATAAGATGTGTAATGTGAAGATTTTTGCATACATCTCCATATCCAACAATGTAGTTCATGATTATCAAGATCGAGAAGGTAGTGATGACATGCATTTCTGACTCAATCAAAGATACCCAAATATGGTCACATAGATTAAATTTCTTGAGTGTAAATTAAAGTACGTATGTAGTCAGGTCAGTTGCTCTAACTTCCTTTAAAATGTTAGACAGAATTAACTTGCGTAACACCATTATCATTAGGTCAGTTCTGCCTAAACATATACACGTATATTTATAGATAATAGATTTAGATATATCGTTAACATATTTCAAACCAAAACTGGTTACGAAATGAGGAAATTAAAAACCATGGGCTAGGGAAGTAATATAGTTGTACTAGGAAACGGGTGAAAATAAAGTTTGAGAGGATGGTTAACGGGGGGAAAATTAAGACAAGGTGGGTTTAAAACAGGGAAGAGTTGTCTATTCCTGATTAGTAGTTGTTGTACTAACGTCATTATCAAGCTTAGATTTGAGCCAGTTTTCCGTACACATTTCTAATGTCCTGCAGGTCTCAGCTAATTACGGCAGAGCGGGGCATCTTTCTTCCAACTGACCACCAATTTACATTTCTGTCTCTCTTTCACATCCTTCTTCGTTTCACTTCTTAATTGGTTCTTCTTCATTTTGATTTTATCTTCCCAAATTTTCACCTTTTCCTCCTACTAATCATTATTAGAAACATTACATTATTAGAAACATATCTTTGGGTTGGAACTTGGAAGTAGAGATTCGTAAATACTGCATCGTTGTTGACGTGTACTTCCTCCGTTCCACTTCAATTACCTTGAGGGATTTTTTGGAGTTGATTAAGGAAAGTGAGTTGAGTAGTGGGATTTCAAATAAGGAACCGAAGGTGTTTGAAATGGGACGGAGGGAGTAAACGTGTTGAATGAGTTGTATCTTCTTGTATGTGTGACAAATAGGCACTACTACGAAGTATATGTTAATGTGAGTGTTAAACACCCTTTTTCATACAACTTGGTCTTGGTAGTAGGCATCAAGTTAATAAGAGCACACTTAGTGTTTATATCTAACCATCTACAAAACCGGGTTTCGTATTTAGGTTAATTTTTATACGGGTTTTAAATGAAGCTTGCTTAAGATTAACGCATCAACCCTATAAAGTGAAGTAAATCAACACAAAAAAGCCATCGAAGAGGCTCTCTATCAAAGTGTTGGATCAGGTTTTCAAGGCTCGATATAGGGATATCAAGCATATTGTGAAAACGCAAATGGGCCTGGCCACACCCAAAGGAGGAGAGAGAAAGTCCACTTCATAAACCAAGAAGGTTCCATCCTAAAACCAATTGGCAATAGGAGGAGTAACTCCTTGATTTATAAACTAGAGAATTTCTCTCCTCATTTCCAATGTGGGATACTCACATGTGGAGTATAAATGGGCACTTCAACACCCCCCTCTCACATGTGAGTTCCCTTTAAACTGCAGACTGGGCAAACAAAGCAAACTGGGGCTCAATCGGCTCACTACAGTTGCGAAACAAAGGCCCAGCTGCACAAACGGCCAGTATCAAATACACGAGACCCAGGTTCCAACCATGGGCTCTGATACCATGTGAAAACGCAAATGGGCCTGGCCACACCCAAAGGAGGAGAGAGAAAGTCCACTTCATAAACCAAGAAGGTTCCATCCTAAAACCAATTGGCATGTGAAAACGCAAATGGGCCTGGCCACACCCAAAGGAGGAGAGAGAAAGTCCACTTCATAAACCAAGAAGGTTCCATCCTAAAACCAATTGGCAATAGGAGGAGTAACTCCTTGATTTATAAACTAGAGAATTTCTCTCCTCATTTCCAATGTGGGACACTCACATGTGGAGTATAAATGGGCACTTCAACACATATGTTCTTCAGTGGTCCATATTCGTGTATCCGAGTATTAAACTTAAAAAGCATCAAATTGTACAAACATTTGGGTGCAAAACGTGGTCCCGAAGTATTAAAACATTGTAAAGAAAAATTAAACACATAAACTTTGGGGAAATTAAGCAAACATATGAACGGTTAATTGCAAGGTATTAGGGGACCATATTACCTTAATCGGGTATTAGTACAAGGTTTATTCACTAATTATCTCGTTAATACAATTTGAAATGTTATGCATAGGGGACCATTGAAGCAACAAGATTGTGATTAAGATCTGATATAAAATCAAAAATATTTTAAGGTAGGATTTTTCTAACGTGTGTCCATAGTGCGCATGATAAAACTTAATTCATTTCCTTAATTAAGTGATATTCTCCTGAATTGACCAAAAAAATTCCACAATTTGTTTTTTCAAGTGAAAATTTCACTTAGCCCCTGTGCGATTGGACTGTATTTTTCTCATCTGATTTGATTCGATTTGAATTAAATTGATCTGATTTGAATTGATTTGAATAAACTTGATTTGATTTGATCTGAACTGAACTGAATTAATTAATAAATTAACTGCAATAAGACGAATTAACAACTAGAAATAGATTCATTGATTGTTATTTGGATAATTCTTATCTGATTTGATTTGATTTGAATAAAACTGATCTGAATTGATTTGATTTGAATAAATCTGATCTGATTTGAAAACATTGTTGAATAAGTTGAATCGCACAGGCCCTTACTTAAAGAAGGAAATGGAGTTTTATCATGTGCCCTATGGGCACACGTTAAAAACCCCGTTTAAAGTTTCACCCTTTTTCTTGATTATTGTAGGGGACCATATTACCTTAATCGGTTATTAGTACAAGGTTATTTCATCTGGGCCAGAACTATGGAATAGTCCCTGAGCCCAGCCCCAAGATAGGTGCAGACCATAGTTGGTTTGATATGATGGGCCATTTTCATATATGGGTCAACCATACTCGATTTATCGTTGGGCCTCCACCAAAACCAACCCATTTAGGCCCAAACCTACTAGCTGAGTAATGTCGACCCATTTCAACAAGCAGTCAAGCACCAATGGGATATGAGAATTCGACCTCAAATTATGGACTAGAGATTGATTAAGCTTCCATTTCGACCTCAACGCTTACATATCTTGTACGTCACACTGCCTTGTACTACTAGGTCTACTACATAATTTCGTGAATAAAGTCTCATGAAACAAATACACTGTAACCGAATAATATTACAATGTAAAAACACCTAAAGTTCAAGAGTCTTTTACTCTTACATTCTGAATTATTAGGAGTCACACACAGTAGCTAATGAAATTTTTACAGTTCAGACTGAAGTTAAAACAAAAAACAGTAAAAATTAAAATTTAAAAAAAAAAAAAGAAAAAAAAAAGAGGAAAAAGCAGTTATGCAGTAGCTAAAGGTGTTCTTGAGGACTTGAGCATTACATTTGCATCCACCCTGGTAAAAATCCGGGGACTTGAGCATGAGTTGTGGCAACAGTTAGCTGGTCTGACGTTTCTGTGTTATACCTGCATATACACAAAAACACAACACAAAAAATTCGTCAAAAAATTGGCTCTTTCTTTCACTTGGACGCGTACCCATGTTAGACACTTGGACACTGTTTCGAAAATGTAGCTTACCCTATTTGTAGATTAGGATTGCATTCGATTGGCTGAAAAAGACCCTGAGAATGGTGAGCATGCTGGTGCCCATAATGAACATTTTGTTGCTGATGATGATCATGCTGATGTTGTCCTTCCCATGATTGCCGGAGCTGACTGTCTTTAACCATAATCCTATCAAGCTACACAAGTAGAGATCAACATTTCTCAATTAATTACCACTTTGACAATAATTACCAACAATCACATTGGTAAATTCTAAATTCTAATCTTACTATGCTCATAAAGATAAGAATAACTAGAATGTAAGGATAATAAAACAAACACCATTGAAATGTTATAGTGTAAATTACCTCAGCCTTCAAAGATTTATTGGCCTCAATCAATGCATGTTCCTGTATCCAATTAAGTAAGAGATGTGAATACTATTGATCATTTCTCAAAATGCATGTGTTTGGCCTAGGAGTCAAGAATCGAGTTTCCTAGGGTTGTCACAAATTCAAATCCTCGGCACTAATATAATGTACCAAACTTACGTACCTTTGATTGAAGGTCAGTTAGTTGATCCAGCATCGACTGAGTCTACATAGCAACATTATTTGGCAAAAACATGAAGTTAGTAGTGAAACTCAAAAGGGGAAACACGAACTTTACAGGGCTAAATTCGCTCCAAAACTACTAACGTATATATATATATACAAACCTTGATAGACCTAATTTGCTTAAGAGAAGACTCAAGTTGCCTTTCAAGTTGATCAAGCTCCTTCACATTAAGTGGCCCTAACTCCTCTCCAAGTAGGTTCCTGAAACGTGTATGACACCCAATATTTAGACCATAAAATTGCAACATTCTATAGTTACATAAAACCATTTCGAAACGATGAGTAGAGTTGATTATTAGGTTACCTATGCGTTCTTTGGAGTGATTCATACCGAGCCTTCAGTTTCAAGTACTCCCTATAGCTGGTCTGTGTAACACAAAATTTTACTCGTCAATATATACATGAGATAATGTAACTAGGGACACGGTATACATTAGATGTATGAAGAATCTACGATACATCAAACTTCTTATTGCTTAGATTAAAGTATGTATGTAATTGGCTCGGTTAAAAGCATACTTGTAATACCTCGAGCTCCTTGGATGGTTTGTTGACCTCAACCGCGCCATAGCTGCACTTCTGGTACCGCTCCAGGGTTTTGAGCATGCTGCAGTTCCAGTACATTATCAGACAAGTTACTTCATATACACACTTTGACTCTTGCTAGATGGTGAAAAACATTATTGAAGTCAATTAATATGATAGTTCATAATACATCACTAATCCGTTGTAGTCTAGTTGGTTAGGATACTCGGCTCTCACCCGAGAGACCCGGGTTCAAGTCCCGGCAACGGAAGTTTTTTGAACTTTTTTATTTTTTTTATTTTTTTTTTATTTTTGGGATTTCTGGAGCCTAAACTATTAAAGTCAAGCAATAATCGGTAATTACGGATCTCAAACAAACATCCACAATGCAAGTTTTACAACGCACTAATCAATAATAACGGATTACAAACAAACATCTACAAAATGCAAGTTCTACAACATCAAATTAATTAGCCATGTTTGATCCTTAATTATTAGGCCATCAATTGAGACAACTATATCATTAGCATCTTCTAGGGCACCTTAATATCCAGAGCTATATAGTAAAGCCAAAATACACTCTCATTATCTTGGATAATAACCATATCCTCCTAGTTACACATTATTTGCACCTTCTTTCCACATAAATCTGCATACATTTCGAGTTCATGTACACGAAGATTCGACAAGTCTAGCAATGCATTTTAGAAAGCTAAGTTCTTTCTTTCTCGAGTGTAAGCGTAACATAGAGTCATTTATCAGAGAAGCTGCATATATATAAAAACCTTACTATAGTTAAAGCAATTACTACCATTTATTTCATACAAACTGATTTAACACAACTGTTATAACAGAAACAACTAATTTAACACAACTGTTATAACAGAAACAAAAACCAAGGCTTAATGAGACTATTGTGGCCTATATATCCGATGTTGCAAACACATTTCGCAATTCAATTCTTCATGTATCATATATGTGGTCAATTCTATTAGAAACATTACATCTCCCATTTTTAGCTTCAATCTTTGACTATTAAGAATTCCCTTTCACTAATTCATTGCAGCTCCTATTTAGCTACGACTACTACTCGATCTAGTCCTTCGGTTAGATTGTTATTAACGTTTTATTTAAATTCGTTCACACACTCAAACTAAATGTCATAATAGTGGATAAGAATGAAGGGAATACATACAACATCCGAAGCAAAGAAATTAGCGAGGAACAACCCCCAAATTCTTGCTATTAAAGTTGATCATTTGGAGTTGTGATTATACAACACTTTTTCAAGATCAAAACCTTCTTAATTAGTGCAAATTGTGTGAAATAGACTATTTGTACATATATATGTTACAAATTCATATAAATTGCTTAACTCAAACAAAAAAATGTAACCTTTTAGGTTCAAAAAATCACAAACAAAGAATTGAATTAACCAAAATTGACCTCCCTCATCACTTAAATGATCAGCTAATTAATTTTAGCAAGTAGTAATACAAGATCATTGTCACTAATTTTTAAAGATTGAATCTTTAATTTGATTAAAGAAGGATCTCATCATGAAGTCAATTTTTTTACTAATTAAACCTCAATTACTTGAAAATATGAGCTAATTACTTTATTTCATAAGCCAAAACTCAGATTCCCAAAATTAGAATTCATCAATCAGATCATCAAATCAACCAAGACAGTAACTTTAATTGTAAGAAAAAAAAATGGCTCAGACAAATACAATTCAGACCATAAAAATGGCACATACAAATACACATAGGATCTTTGATTTACCCAACAAAGAAAATCATGTTGTTCAACTTCATTTATTTTTATTCTATTAAACTTAATAATTAAATAAAACAAAAGCAAAAAAAAAAATGAAAGATCATACCAGTAGATCTAGAGAAAGTAAGGGAAAAAAGCTCAACACTTTCTATTTATAGTAAGTAAACATAAAAACCAAAAACCAAACCCAGATCTCAAAACTTCACAAGATAAAAACTTTATTGTAAAACAATCTGATTTATACACACAAAATTAATATGAAATTATGGGGAAAATAATTTCTGGATGATGATGATGATGATGATAAAAATGGTAAAAATACTACCTGGGTCCACTGCAAAATTCATAGAGCTTGCCACGGTTAGAGAAGATGATGAGAGCAACTTCAGCATCACAAAGTACAGATAATTCATAAGCCTTCTTCAACAAGCCATTCCTTCTCTTTGCAAATGTCACCTGCCTGTTTATTTTGTTCTCTATCCTCTTCAACTCCACTCTTCCTCTTCCCATAATTTCCTTTTTTTTATATATCAAAATAATCACTTCAATTTATATTATTAATATTATTATTGCTATTATTTGATCAAAGATTGTAACTTTCTTGAAAAATTTCCACTTTTGTTCAATGAAAATAATATTTACCCCTAACCCAAAAAAAAAATTTATCCTCTTTTTGCAAATTTTGTTATTATTAATTTCTATCTAATATTGCCCTAAACACACTTGAAACCTTTGTCTACAATATTTATGTAAATTATTTCCTCTTCTTCTCATAAACATAAAAACCCACCCCCAAATTTGTGAAAAAAATACTAATGATATATAAATAAGAGGTTAAATTAAAGTATTAGATAGCCCTAAACATACATAGCTAAAAAATATAAGATATGGAAAATAAAAAATATTGAAGATTGGAAAAAATGGGGAGGAGAGAGAAAATGTGAGAATGTGAAAATGAGAGGGTTTTTGCCACAATGAGGTCTACTTCTACCAACAATCTAATGCTAAAGCTTATTAGGGTTGGTGTATGTGTGGTTTATTTTTCACTTCCATTATTTCTTGTCCTTATTTTTCTTCATTTATTTTTAAAATTTATTTTTTGTTCATGTAATTTGATGCTTTTTTTTCCATTTTTATTCAACTCCAGCTACTTTTTTTTTTTTGTCCACTCGCATTTTGGGAGCGTGAGGAATAATATTTTTTTCTTCTTTTTTTTTTATTGAATTAAATGGGATTTTTAATTTTTTGCTTGTTTTAATGTTTTTGATCATTTTATTATATTAAAATTACTTCCATTGAAGGGGACATTGATTAAAGGTGAAATAAATGATAATTTGAAGATTATTCACAATTCAGGCCATTTTTTACTTGATTTTGGTGTTAGCACTTCCCTATTAAGTTTTCAGTATTTTTGGCTTAGTCTGATCTTATGAGGTTTCTAAATGATTTCAAGAGTCGGGAGTTGTCTACGACAAACTGTTGATTTTGTTCAATAACGAAAATTTACTAGGAGAAATTGTAGTAGTCGATCTAACTGTTGTCATTTCGATAAATGAAGAGAGTACATAACTAAACGCGTGCGTTACTTCGCACCGGGATACATACGGAGTATGTAGATACGCGAAAAGGCTATGTGTGTGCACAATTCTTGCTTTTTTTCTTTCTGATTAACAATTCTAAGAGAAGTTGTACTACATACAAATTCTAACAGTGGTCTTTAAGGAATATGAAAACGTCGTCAAGAAACTTAAAATGGTTCTACAAGTGTCGGGTTGTGAATGGGTAGATATCATTTTCATGCAGCATCTTTCTCCCATGTGATACGCTGCACTCAAACAACTCAAAATAGAAATCCCACTTGCATTTTTCCTTGCAATTATTTCATGTACGTAAATTTATAAAATCCAAATTTGAAGTTAAGGGTCTACATGTGCTCTCTCGATCAATTCTGAATTCAATTGAAACTTTAGATATTTTACGCTTTCTCTTAAAATTCGTCAAAAATCGATCATATATAGGCGCTATCTTTGGAGTAGGTTCGGGATAAACTCTTACGGTCTTGGCCCAAACCCATGAGCCATGAGCCTACGGTACAACTAACCGGCAAAAGCTCAGTAGGAGTGACCCAAGTCCCCAACAATAACGAGTTTGATTATATACTTATAATTAGTGGCCTGGGATAAACTTGTAGTCGTAAATTCGTAAGAAGTCGAATTGAATTATCAAAGACATTAGACATTTGAGTTGACTCAAGCATCCTTCGGTTATTTAGTATAATCAGATGGTCCATTAACTTGTTCGTTGTTTGGTGTGCTAAGTTTGGGTCAGTTGGCTCATCGTATGTTATTCTTCCACATTTCGAGAAGTCACAATTTCAGAATCCGCCACAAAGTTAATTAGACATGTGTGACATGTATGCTTCGACTAAGAGGTTGCTTGTGTATGTACTCGTGTTGAGGTTTCCAATGGCCAAATCTAAATCAAAACTTTCAATACCATATCTAAGATGGAATTTAAATTATTCACCTTCATTCAAAATATAAAGCTGTATTTATTTATGAGTTTAAGAGCTCTTGGGTGGCGCAGACAAATATCTAGTAGGTAAAATAGGTATGCCAAGTGCGAACAAAGAGGGAAAACAACCTTTTACGTAGTGTACAATTTGTCACAACCCTGTTTAATCTGTAGATGAACAGTGCAATTTTCCGAGGTAATTTTTACTTTGATATGATTGTCCAAAGCCTCCAAACAAGCCGCAAACATCACCTACGTGTCACACTTTAACCGGATCATGTTACTTCTATCTGACGCCATCGTCCTGAACAGTAAATTCGACCGTTAGATCGCCTCTGGATATTGTGCTCCGTTTGGTTTGCCAGGTGAGACGTGGTATCGCCTAATAATATTATACTTCTGCTACTACTAATTAGTACGGTGTATAAAGTATAGACTACTCGTAGAGTCGTAGGGCTAAAGTTTCACGTTCCGCATAACTTTTAATTTAAAATTGACTGTTTTTTGAAGTTTTTTCTTGCTAAATTAATGTTTTACTAGCCTTTTTTTAGAAATTTTTGTTTGTCGAATTTATACAAATGGCAATGACGAAGTATTGGTTTAGTGAGTACGGAGCACTCAAAAATTTACCAAAGACATTGCATGTTTACATGGTAGCTTTGACTCGACTTTAGAGCTTAGAGTACCAAGGAGTAAGTATGGTCATGATTGTTGATTAGCTAGACTAGGTGAGAAAAACGAATATCATACGCGTTATATGATGGTTATTGGTCAAGTAGCATCTCTCACATAGTCATACCGATACTTTAATTATATCATGTATTTGCATTCTTTTTCTTATGTCACGTTAATGTGTATGAAATATATATACATGAATAATTAAACCCATAATATTACTATGATATCCAAGTAAGTAATGCAACAAACAAGTATTCAAGATAGTAAAAAGAGCCAACACTTAATACATTAGCATCAAACTTGTATTCAGCATAATTGACTCCAAATACGCACAAAAGACGCTCAAATAGCGTTAATTTATAGCAATCAAAACCTAACACATAAAAAACCGAATATCGAAGCTGATCAAAGAGACATGATCACAAAACATCATTGATCATCAACAAAGTTTACAAACTGATCAAGCGGTGTGTTTGGAGGCGCTCTTGGGAACGTCTGGCAACAAAATGCCCTAAGGGCGCTCAAAGGAACGGCTAAATGCCGTGCAACCTCGTGACGTCTGTCCGGCCACAACGTACCAGGGTACCATGTCTGAACCATTATTGCCACCAACTTCTTTGAACTCAGGTCAAATACTGGTGCTCCTGCTGAAGATTTTGTAATCAATGGCATATGAAAATGGATCAAGCCGCTTCCATTGAGATTTTGATCGCTGCAACCAAGATTAATAATTAATTAATAATTACCCCAAAAAAATTAATTCATAATTAAACAAGAAATTTAGAGTTCATGTACACGAAGAGTCTACAAGTCTAGCAATACATTTTAGAAAGCTAAGTTCTTTCTTTGTCAAGTGTAAGCGGAATAACATAGAAGGACAATGCTAGAGGTCTACAGTGTAGACACCCAAAAGTGTCTACAATCAGCAATAATTTTACTACACTAGCAAAATTTTACTACTCACACTATTAATTTTACAACCTGAATTTTTCATTATAATTAATTTTACTACTCCGATCTCAATTTTACTACTACTAACTCAATTTTACACTGTAGACCTATAGCAATTTGCAACATAGAATCATTCATCAGAGAAGCTACTTATAAAAATCATGCGTGGTCATTATTGTTAAAACCTACGGTTAAAGCAATTACTAACATCTCTTTCATGAGCTCACCTAATTTAACACAACTGTTATAACAAAAACAAAAATCAAGGCTTAATCAGACTATTGTGGACTATATATCAAAGTTCCAAGCTTACAATTCTTCATGTATCAATCCAAAGGAAATAAATCTAGAAACATTTCATGTCCCATTTCTAGCTTCAATCTTTGACTATAAGTATTCTCCTTTCACTGATTCATTACAGCTCCCACTTAGCAACAAGCTACTCGATCGATTTGCTTAGCTAGATTGTTATGGTTTTGTTTAAGTTCCTTCACACACTCAAACTAAATGTTATAATAGCGCATAAGAATAACGGGAGTACATATACAACATCCGAAGCAAATAACCTAAAGAGGATCGGCCTTCAAATTCTTGCAATTAATATCATTTGGAGTGATTATTACACCACTTTTTCACCATCAAAACCTTCTTAATTAGTGCAAATTGTGTGAAATGGACTAGATATTTGTACACATATTACAAATCATATGAATTACTAAACTCAGGAGCTAATCCAAGGGGGGTTTTGAAAATGAATCGAAAAAATGTAAGCTTTTCTATTGAACAAGTAAAACCAGACATATAATTAAACAAATTTAATCTCTCATATATATATATATATATATATATATACACATCAGTATAATGAGCTAATTAAGTTTAACATGTAGCAATACAAGATCATTTTTACTAATAAAAAGATTGAATCTTTAATTTGATTAAAGAAGGATCTCATCATGAAGTCAATATTTTACCAATTAAACCTCAATTACTTGAAAATATGAGCTAATTACTTTATTTCATGCGCCAAAACTCAGATTCCCAAAATTAGAAATCATCCATCAGATCATCAAATCAACCAAGACAGCAACTTTAATTTGTAAGAAACAAAATAGCACATACAAATACACATAGGATCTTTGATTAACACAACAAATAAAATCATGATGTTCAACTTCATTTATTTTTATTCTATTAAACTTAATAAATAAAACAAAACCAAAAAAAAAAAAAAAAAAACCAAAAAAAAAAAAAAAAAAAAGAAAGATCATACCAGTATTTCTAGAGAAAGTAAGATAAAAAAAAAAAAAGATCAACACTTTCTATTTATAGTAAGTAAACATAAAAACCAAAGAACCAAACCCTGAAACCCAGATCTCAAAACTTGACAAGATGAATACTGTACGAGTAGTAATAAACAAGCTTACGGAATAAAGCCTTCGGAGTACTGGTAGGCAGCTTCAATCTTGACTTCCTTTTCTTCACCAACTTGGTAGATTATTGTTGAGTGGTGCACAGTGCATATTTTTTGAGTGGTATAGACAGGATCATGAGACTCTACGACTTCGGAAATACATTTAAAAGGAGAGTCATTTGACTGTGCCGGGTTGATTCGAACAGACACAATCATCAAATCCCTGACCTCGTCAAAACTAATAAAAACCGCGACACACTCGACATTCTGGTCAAAGAATTTTGCCCGAATACGTAATGATCGACTCATTTCATCAACATTAGCAAACATCATCCCCTCCAATTGATGTAACGTTGCGAATACCAATAATCTATCCGTATTCTTGGAGAAGACAAATCCAGTTGTATAAGTAACATTTTTATCTGTTTGGCGATCGTCAGACCATCCCAACAGGACCACGGATCTGCCTAAAGTGTGGTTATCCATGTTGAGTTCTTCTTCTTTGTTTTTTTGAAGTTGGTTTGTGTTTTGTTTGTTGATTGTGATGGCTATAGTGGATTTACAAAATGATTAGTTTTTTCGAGTTATGAATTTTTTGTATCTCCGAAATTCAGAATTTGGTGGGAGACTGATTATATGTTCTTGATTTAAGAACGACAATTCTAATTTTCATAGACAAATTTGATTTGATTGTGAATTTATAAATTGAAAAAAAAAAAAGAAAAAAAGATACGGGGTACTACGTTTGATTTATGTGCCACTGGAGCATACTAGGGTGTATATTCCGATTTTTCACTACTACGTCTACTAGTAAAACATCCCTAACCACATTGACCACATAGTTAGAGACTTTTTTCCTTTGACCCAAAAAAACAGAGATAATTTTAGGGTGCTTGTAATTATGGGCACAGTGTACGTCATCTTTCAGTTTCTATTTATGTGAATGAATGGGTGATGAAGTAGTGAAGGTACAAGTACAACTCGTGATTGACCAGTCAAAAAACTCGTCTCATGTGATCTTTACCCCAGATCACACAATAAAAATGATACTTAGAGAGTGTTTGGGAACAAGGATTTGATTCTCAAATCCAAAATTGACACAAATCACATATTGGGGAACTCACGAATTTGAGAATTTGGATTTGTGTCAAATCCTTTGGAATTTGTATCAAATCCAATTAGGCCAAAAACAAATGACACCTCAAGAGGTGTCATTTTGAAATCCCACCCTCCCCAAACATTGAATTTATATTTGAATTCCACATTCTCAAATGATGGATTTGAAATGATTACAAATTTCCAAATTCATGTTTCCAAACGCTACCTTAGTTTAATTTATGTTATAGGGTACATAATACAAATGTTAAATAATGGCGAAAGTAGTAAAGGACCCCCATACGTTTGCTCTTATGTGAAATCAACCCCCACATGTTTTAATTGTAGCAATTGACCCCCATAAGTTTGTCATAATGTGAAATTGAGTCATTCTTCAATTTCTCACCAATTTCTCATCACCCATATATATCATTTCAAAATAAATTGTACATTATACCATTCACGAAAGAAAAAAGAGCAAAATACATTAAAGTACAAATACTTAACGTGATAAATTTGGGCTTAGCTTTTTGTGGATTACACTTGTAGACATTAACTTAAAGATAATTTATCCATTTTTGGGGTTTTGTGATCATCAGATTCATCACATATTTTGGGTAGGTTTCATTCGCGAGTCATGAAATTGTTCTTAGAATAAGTTATCTTATAAAAACAAATTGCAATTTTGATTATATATTTATATTGGGGTAAAGATCAATGGACCATTTTTAGAAAATCAGATTTAATAGTGAAATGGTTTGGGTAGGATGAATGTTCAGTGAGTGCCCAGCAAAACGAAATTTGCTTTTTTTTTTTTCTTCTGTTGATATGGTTTAATAGTGAAATGGTTTGGGAAGGATTTAATAGTGATACGGTATCCATTCAATGATATAATGTACAATTTATATTTAAATGGTTACTGTGAGTGAGAATTTGGTGAGAAATTGAAGAGAAATTGGCGAAGGATTCAATTTCACATTTTGACAAACTTATGGGGGTCAATTGCTACAATTGAAACATGTGGGGGTTGATTTCACATAAGAGCAAACGTATGGGGCTACTTTACTACTTTCGCCGTTAAATAATGTATAACTTCTATACATTAAATGAAAAGTTTCACAAACGTCTGATATATTTCATAATTTATGGCAATTGTTGATGTTTACTCACATTTTTTCCGAAACTTCAACAAAAATAAACTTTAACTTTATCGGTATTCCAAAAATAATCCTACACTTCGCGTTGAATCCCGCCCCAAATTTCATTGACATTGACCGGCCCAATTCGAAAAGATTCATTATTGTCTAAATCTGCACCTTGGTCTGTTGTTACTTGTTAGGGCTCCTACTATATCTATGACCCGTATAACTTTGTTCAAAGCCCTTGTCTAGCCTAGTTGCCACTTCAGTGGACGCCCAAGACGGAACGCCCTGGTAATGTAGACTAACAATGTTGGAGGTGAGTGAAAAGAAATTAAAGGAAGGGATTCTAATCCACTAGCTCGAACCAAACATCGTATACCTCGTATTCTAAGGGCGACCGCATAATTTTCCCCCTCATATAGTAACTATTATTATTATTATAAAAAAAAAAAAAAAAAAAAAAAAAAAAAAGAGTGATTGACTTTAGGAAAACAGATACTTCGTACTAGTCCACTTGACCACTTGTGATGTTATTAGTTCCATTTCTGAAGTTGAGTGTTAATTCAATACTGCATGCTTGTACATCTCATATACCCCACTTTATTACAAGTACAAGTATTTACTCAATACTCATACTGGTATGTGTCATTTTTATAAGGAAAATGCTAAGAGTCTATAGGTAGACGAAGGAAAATGTGTCTACACCTAGTGTGTAGTAAATTTAATTATGGTTGCAGTAAATTTATAGTGTTTAATTTAGAAATTAACTAGATAATAGGAAAGTGAGATAAATTAGGATATTAATTAGGAAAGAAATCCTATATATTTGATTTTACGACAGACGCAAATTATATCATGCTCCCGGGAGCACAATGACTATGGTGGTCCTTCTCACAATAGAGAAGTGGGGACCACACTTAAAATAATTTAAAATTTATTTAAGTGTGGTCCCTACTCCTTTATTGTGAGGAGAACCACCATGCTCCTTGTGCTCCCGGGAGTAAGCATTGTACTACAGATGCCAAAAATTTACTGTAAATCATGAATATTTACTTCAATCATATATTTTTTACTATCTACCATCTTGATTTTACTACACTTGAGTTATAAGGACTAAAATGTAGACAATTTTTGATGTGTCTATACGTAGACTCCTAGGATCACCGTTTTTATAACACAGCAACATTAAATGTCAAGACCTTTTTTTATTTGTTTTGGACGAGAACAAATGTCTATTTTAGACGTTGTCAAAACCAAAAAAAAGAAAGATCATATGCTCCTCACTTTAGAACATCTACTGCTCTACTTTGAAATTTCGATATCAAAATGACCAATATTCAAATACTCCGTACATACCATAGGAAGAACATCTCCCAATGGTCAACTTATGATGAGGAATTAAACATTGTTTTTTTGAGGGTAGGAATTAAACATTCTAGTCTCGACTAATCATCATAAACCGACTGTAACACAATTAAAATAATTAATTAGTCACTTCACCCACCGTTAAATCCTCCGAAACTTGACCTTGAGGCGCAGAAAAAGCTGCAATACTCTCATCATGAAACTCTATGACTGAGCGCAAAGATATTCCTAAATTCTTCTTGAGTAACAGTTCTGTTTCTTCCTTATCCAGGTAACCACCATCAACTCTGAAAACCATCCCCACAATGTAGTTTGTATTTGAGTCAAATATAGGTGACCCCGATGAACCAGGCATAATTAACGGCATGTAATATTCTAACCAAATAAATAGCCAAATGGATCAAATGGACATTGTTGTGTTGACGACATGTTCTATTCTAACCAAATAAATAGCCAAATGGATCAAATGGACATTATTGTGTTGACGACATGTTGAAATGATATATTCATTGCAATTTGGTATACATCATTTCAACTTGTAATTCATAAACATATAATTCTGCCATTTGTTGTATAAATCTCTCCATTTTTAATGATGGATTATAAAATGATGAGCATAACTCTTATATCGATGCTATTACACTAATATTGAAAAGATTGGCATGCTTTTTCGCTAAACCATGACAACTTTAGAGTTGATTGTTTTGTATGATAATGATCCATAAGAGTGAGAGCTGTAGTAGTTAATTTTAGTTTTGTCGTCGATGTACCAAAAAAGAGTACTTACGCTGCTATAAACCCTTGTGAGTGTTGAAAACCATCAGCAACAATTTGTTCGCCCTTCTTCGCCGTTAACGTTAGAATAAGGTGATGGATAGTGAAGATTTTATGACTAAGAAAGACGGGATCTTTGGAAGGAATAACACCTTGGATACAGTTGTAAGGAGGTGTGTTTAGTGCATCTTGAGAAAGCTTGATACAAATTAGACTCATATCTTTAGCTCTGTTGAAACTAATGCAAACACCAAATACTTGAATTTGGATGTTAAAGAAAGATGGATTGTGGACAGTGTAGATGCGTTGATTCGGGTACAGAGAGTTCTTCCAGGGAACCACACCTTCAATGCAGTTGAAAGGTGGCTGGTTTAGTTGTTTAGGAGAAAGTTTGAAGACAGTAAGGGTCACATCCCTCGCGCGGTCAAAACACACGCAAGACCCCTCGACCACCGTTTGTCGATCGAAAAACATTGCTTTAATGCCTATTTCGTCAGCTGTGACATGTGCGAGACCATTCGGAGCTAAATCTTTTAGTTGATGGGCAGTCGAGATGACTTTTAACCCATCTGGAACTTGTGAGACAGCAAACCCGGAGCAATAAGTATTACGACCACGATGTCTTTTGCTAACCCTAAACAATTTGACCGCGCATCTTCCTGGGTTGTGATGATCCATTTAGTTTTTTGAAGAAATTGTTCTAGTGCTTGGCTGGGAGAGATAGATCACAAGATGAAGAAAGGTGTAAGACTGGTATATGTATATGTATGTAGTACATATTTATTGTTTGGTGTGTTAGTAGGCCTTTTGTTGCTCAAGTTCACCTCAAGCTAAATTACATCATCATCAATTTGCCACTTCACCTTCATTTTTAGAGATATGAAATCGATTTTATAATCTTCTGTAAGAACATCGACCACATGCACAAAATGCATAGTTATAACCAAACTTAACGGAGTTCTAACGGCATTAGAATATAGGGTCACCACGTGCACAAAATGCATATTTCACCTCATAAATTTTTCGATTATTTATTTATTATAAGACTTCCTTTTTTTTTTCTTGGGACATCTGTTAACGATTGTTAGTGTAAGTGTGTAACTGATAAACATTAACAAAAAAATTAGACAAGTTCGCCAACAACATAGGAGTGTCAATTCCTCTGTCACATCTCATCATCAAATTAAATCAAAGTTTTCTCATCAATAATACCGAAAAAGGAGTTCTTTCTCTTTTGTCATCACATGTTCACTGAATATGTCAAAATGGATTGGGCTCGCTCAATCTAAATAAATTGAAAATGTTTGGTGCCTTGACTACAATGCACCAAACAATCACCACATATGAATAGTGATTTTGTTAACCCGGTGTGACCCACTTCAAGACGATGGTTAGTCCAGCCCAATCCAATCCAATTAATTTTGTTGACCTCACATATTTTATCATATATAGTAATAATTAGATCGGGTCAGGTTCGGGTAGGAACCATACATATATAGGAACTTTAGGAATCAAAATGGACCACTAGATCAAAAAGAATCCAACGGTCCATATTACATGATCATTAATACGAGAAAAGAACAAAAAAAATCAACACTCTATATTCTCTCTCCTTCTACACTCAACCCGACAACCACTGCCCTCCTGCCGCCGGACCTGCCACCATATCATCCGCCTTGAACGCCATCTTGACCGCCTCCTGACGGCCACCACGGCCACTATCTTTCGTGCAAGCTTCCCCTGCCCTCCCCTCCACCTCCACACATCGCCGGCGAAAAAGTGTCGATCGAAAGGCGATGAACATCGAATAGGAATCTGATGAACATTCAATCCAAAAATAATGAACATACAATCATCTTAGATAAACATCTATTTAAAGTTGATGAATATTCAACTTTGATGTTCTCTTTTCAAAAAAAAAAAAAAAACTTTGATATTCGTGAACATTCATCTTCGATGACTTACAATAGCATGTTCATCAACATCACACACATGTTCATCAAATTAAAATTGCATGCCCAATAAGTTGAAGGGTAAGTTTTATCGAATGGCAATTAGGCCGGCACTGTTATATGGCACGGAATGTTGGGCCGTGAAACAGTGTCACGTTCATAAGATGAGTGTGACGGAGACGCGCATGCTACGGTGGATGTGTGGACATAGAAGACGTGATCGGTTAAGAAATGAAGTTATTAGGGAGAAAGTAGGGGTTGCACCCATCGGGGATAAGATGATGGAGAACCGACTGAGGTGGTATGATCACGTGAGGAGGAGGCCTAGTGACCCGCCGGTTAGAAGAGTAGAAGGGTGGGGAAGTGATAATATTAGTAGGGGTCGGGGAAGACGCAAGATGACTTGGATGAGGGTGATTAGAAGTGATATGAGCTTCCTAGGGCTTGAAGAGAGTATGGTGTTGGATAGGGCGATGTGGAGAGACTCTATACATGTGGAGGACTTAATCTGACTCCTTTGATTTCTTTGTTTGGTTTCCCTAACTCTTTTCCCAAAACATTTTACCTTGTGTTCAAAGTTCATATGTTTTTCAATATTTTTTAAACCTTTTTAATTTATTTTAACGACTTTATAACACTTCCTTTAAAAGTGTTTAAATACTCCGAAAAGGTTTACAACATTTTGAAATTTCATGGCGTACACAAGACGGTTACTAGATGACGATTCGTGTTAGCCGACCCCAAATCATTTTGGGAATAAGGCTTAGTTGTTGTTTATTGTTGTAGTTGTTCATAAAAAAAATGCATATTCATCGAATTAAAATTCCATACTCAATCAACATTGTATAATGGATCTGGTGGTGAAGGGATGAAGAGATGGCGTCGCCGGCCGACGACAGTGCTTTTGGTCGGTCGGTGGTTTTTGGGTGGCGGTTGATGATGGAGCTGGTGTCGGTTCGGGTGAGGGGTGATTTGGGCGGTGGATGGGAAAGAGAGAAATGTGAGTGAGTTGGGTGGGTTTGTTTTATTTTAATTTTTCTATATTTGATTTTATTCTATTTCATGGGTGTTCTCATGGTTCTCATGGAATCATGTGTTCTCATGAGAACTGGACCCATATACAATATGTACATTATAGAGCAGTTTAATGCGTTGTTGGAGTAGTTTCTGTAGCTATACTAGTTTATTAGCCCGTGCAAAATTGCACGGGTTGTTATATGAACTTGATTATAACTCTTATTACTCTATTTCAATTTTCACCCCATCATAATTGCGCCAAAATCAACAAACATGGCGCCAAAATTGATGTTCTCGCGCTTCTCCAACCATGCTACAAGTTGACACATATTATTGCTATTTTACTTTGTTAGTATGGATAAGACAATAATTGCAACTCATAATTCTCCACTTGTCCAACAATCTTAATTGTTACGCACAACGAATTCAATCAAAGAAAAATTAAAACCTACCATATAGAGCACCCAAATGTAGGAATATGTACCGTGTCGATGGTATGTTTTGCTGAAAACAACTTTGTGACACAGCCTCATCCGGATTCGTCTTTTAAGTATAGTCAGATTACGAGTCGCCAAGAAAGCATCATCTGTACATCCTCTCAACCTACAACCATCTCGACAAACTATTCGGACGTGAAAATCTTTCCAATGTTTATTCTCGTGATGTGCACGTTAGGTGTTATTCTCGGATTGTCAAACTGAACTATACAGAGTTGTCGTGCAATTCGACAGGGAAAAAGACTTGTGTTTCACTTTGGTCATCTTTTTTAATCTTGGCACATCGTTGTGTTGACGACATGTTCTATTCTAACCAAATAAATAGCCAAATGGATCAAATGGACATTGTTGTGTTGACGACATGTTCTATTCTAACCAAATAAATAGCCAAATGGATCAAATGGACATTATTGTGTTGACGACATGTTGAAATGATATATTCGTTGCAATTTGGTATACATCATTTCAACTTGTAATTTATAAACGTATAATTCTGCCATTTGTTGTATAAATCTCTCCATTTTTAATGATGGATTACAAAATGATGAGCATAACTCTTATATCGATGCTATTACACTAATATTGAAAAGATTGGCATGCTTTTTCGCTAAACCATGACAACTTTAGAGTTGATTGTTTTGTATGATAATGATCCATAAGAGTGAGGGCTGTAGTAGTTAATTTTAGTTTTGTCGTCGATGTACCAAAAAAAAAGAGTACTTACGCTGCTATAAACCCTTGTGAGTGTTGAAAACCATCAGCAACAACTTGTTCGCCCTTCTTCGCCGTCAACATTAGAATAGGGTGATGGATAGTGAAGATTTTCTGACTAAGAAAGACGGGATCTTTGGAAGGAATAACACCTTGGATGCAGTTGTAAGGAGGTGTGTTTAGTGCATATTGAGAAAGCTTGATACAAATTAGACTCATATCTTTAGCTCTGTTGAAACTAATGCAAACACCCAGTACTTGAGTTTGGTGATCGAAAAGCGTAACTTGTACGCCAACATCTTTAGGGGAGAGATCTGGCGTATCCATACCCATATCATCGAATTGTTGACATGTGGATATGATTATCAGTCCCTCTGAATCATATCCACATGCCAACAATTCGACACCACAAACCCGGAGGAGAAAACTAAAGTGGTTGTTTTTTTCTTGTTAAACCATGTCAGCTTGACCGAGGATCTTCCCGCATTGTCATGATCCATTGAGTTTGGGTGGTAGTTATTCTTTAGGTAAAAGAAAAATGACTGAAAAATGTTGAGGAAAAATAGTAGAGGACCGATGGGGAGTTACTCTTATTATTAGTAGTAAGAAAGAAGTATATATACTCCATACTATAGGTTATACAGGTTAAGTGAAGGGCACCCAAGTAACGGTAGTGAAATTTGCACGCTGGAATCGACTAGGGCACATTGCACATATAGCATCTGGTTGCGAGCACACAACATGTCCTAGTCGATTTGAACTAGGAAATTTTGTTCACCAAAAATAATCACATCTGTAGTAGTAATAAAATTTTATATGGCCGTGGAGTAGCATTAGCACATTTGTAGCAAGTGTGACGGTGACAATACAAGCAAAAAGATGTTATAAATATGTCAATACAAACAAAATATTCCGTATATATATGTTTAGTGATATATATGAGATATACAAATAGCCTTACTCGTAGTGTTTATCCCAAAATCTTATATAATAGCGTCTTAAGTGGTAGTTTGATTTGTTAATATTCTCTTATCTTGTGACTAATCCAAATTTGAGGGAACAGAGTCTTAAATGAGAGACCATGAAAATGGAGTAGACTTGATCATGGCCACTACTCAACTGCCAGGCCGGGCTTTTCGTTTGTGGGCCCTTTGATTGGCCCAAGCCTGCCCCATTCGGCTTTTAAGCAGACTTTGGGATTCGTTGATTGAGAGTGGAAAAAAAATGTTCAATTAGGAAACAATACAATCTTTTTCTCCTTCCAAAAAAAAAAAAAATACAAATTAATCTTTCCAGTATACATACTGTACAAATTATTATAAATCACTACTTATACGAATATTCCAATAAACTAAAAATCAATAAGTTTGGTTCGTAAACTGGTTTCGGGTAGGATTCAGGAATCGGGTTGACCAGGTATCGGGTTGGAACCTGATTCATGATGCCTCATGTTTGGCTCAGTTTTTGAAACAATTTTTAAACAAAACACTATGCGAATTCATCAGCTTTAATCATTGATAGAGAAAACACCAATTAAGGAGTAAATAAGTCATTGCAACATTTATCTTTGCTCTAATCTGATCAAATCAAAAGTACAAAGTATAAAGCGGCAAACTTCATCTTCAATCCATTTTTTATCAATCATTTGGACTCTTGGAAGAAAATCAAGATAAAATCATTCAATCAAAAAAGAAGCAGACAAGCAGTAGCACTAGCAACCATGGGAGGATGAAGCGTAGACATATATGTGATTGCCGGTAAAGGTGGGACGTCGACGCTGAGGTTAGCGGCGATGATTTGTTATAGTTGGGTGTTTCATCCCGTCTTCAATCCCTCAATTTCGGTGACCCAACAAAAATGGAGGAATATGAAAGATAAATATTTGATGGGGAGTCATGAGGAGGGGTTTCAGTGAATCCGGTGGGTAGTCGGCGGATTTATAACCCGATACCAGTGGGTTTCATTAGCACGCTAGGAATCGGGTTTATAGAGTGAAAAAAGACAACCAAACATATGGTATAGGGTTTACCAAATCCAAACCCATTCCTGAAACCTGAATTGTGTGAACCAAACGGGGCCTAATAGTTTACAACAAGTTGGTGGGGAGGCAAAATACGATCTGAGCCCCCAAACGGCCACACCCTTTGCTTTGGCAAAACCAATATATTGTATTTGATTCGAGCAAGGCTCGCAATATTCGTAAAACTAAACTAGTCTCTGGTCTTCAGTGAACTTGAAGGCATCCCTTCGGTCCTCGGAGAAGACCCAAAACAAAAGTAACCATGCTGATAAGGCCAAGCGGCCCAATAATTTAGCCTGGTCTGGATCATTGTGGCCCGTGAACATTATAAATATTCGGATCTTTTTGCGTACCACTAGTCCACTACCTTTTTTTTTTCATGATTGCTAAACGCAACTTTTTTTTTACTAACGTAACCTGGTGAAATACCTATTTTGTCCCCACTTTTCCCAAATTAACACAAATGCCCTAAACCTAATTTTATTATACGGCAAATTCACGTGGTGCCCCCAAACTATGTCAGAATGCGCGCGGTGCCCCCGAACTTTACAACTATAGACACGTGGTGCCCCTATATAGCTACAGAGTATATTTTTTCCCCTAACGCCGTTAACTTTTGAATGTTAAAAGGTAATGTGTCATGTGATTAGGGATTTTAATCAAATCAATTTAACTAATAACTAATAAAAAGAAAAATTTAAACACATAAAAAAAAAAAAAAAAAGTATTGATTCTCTCCAAAATCATCTCAGCCCGCCCGCCACACCCTCCCACCGCCCCAACTACCCCAGCCAACCACCACAAACCACTCAAACCGCCTCCCCTCTGCCCACCGTCACTACCATTCGGCCGCACATGGTGGCACGATGCCAGGACGACCCGTCGTCGGAGGTGTAGTGCGTCACAACCACCTTAAAATGGCCCTTCAATTGATTTTCTCTCTCCTCAACCAAGTAGATTTGAAATCTTCTAGGCGAGAAATATAGTGGACGGTGGCTATGACAACCTAGATAGGGTCGTGGCTGGGCGGAGGAGCTTTTCGAGGGTGGGTGTATATTGATTGAGGAGAGAGAAAATTAAATTGAGGGGGCTTTTGGGGTGGTTTTCATAAGTGGCGCCTCTTAAGAATGGTTGTACTGGGCTCGCGCCGCCATGTGCGGCCCAGTGGTGGTGAAGGTGGGGAAGGGGGAGGCGTTGGGGTGGTTGGCGGTGGTTGTTAGGCGGTGACGAGGGTGGGGGTGGGCGGCTGGGATGATTGAGGAGAGGGGATGTCCATTAAGGGTAATATTGGAAAAAAAAATGGAAAAATTAGGTTGCGCTAGTATTTTTTAGGTTACATTTAGCAACCCCCTTTTTTTTTTTTAGGGGAAAAGATCATCTTCATTAACTTACGAGCAGCCCAATAATTTAGCTTGGTCTGGATCACTGTGCCCGTGCTGTTAGAAGCACAAACGGAACATTATAAATATTTGTGCTTTCCGATTTGTTCAGGTATTCCTTTTTCCCTCGTATCTCTTAATTTCTTAATTTGGTATGAAGAAATTAAGGGCCTGTTTGGTATCGTTTTTTGTTTTCAGTTTTCTGTTTTTTTGAAAACCGAAGTCCCGTTTTTGAAAACCAGAAAAAGTGGTTTTCTGTTTTCAGTTTTTATTTTCTGTATGACTATTATAGAAACATACAGTTTAAATTAATTTTTGCAGCTTATTTAGCTAAACTTTTTACGCAAAAAAATAAAAAACTGAAAACGGCAGTGATACCGAACGGGCCCTAAGATGTCAACTTTCTTGGTTTTAAGGTTTAACTTTTATTTCTATGTGATCGATTGTTTTTAATATGCGGGTCTTGTAGCTACTTTAATTGATCTTTTTTTTTTATATGCATATTATTGGGTGCTGTTATGAAAATTGAGGTGAATTTTATTCTATAATTAGCAATTGTATGTTACTCGGAGTTTCAATCGTGATTCGGAGGTGTGAGCATATGTAGTAGTTTGATTGTAGAATCGCTGGTATGATACCATTGAATTTCTGGCATGATTTTTATTGCTCGATGGTTGCACTAGTGTTTTTCTTTTCGAAATCGTAACATATACATATGATAATATCAAGGCCTATAATACTTGATACGTCGTTTACTCCCTAACCAGCAACCCACAGCCAGCGGTTGTTAAAGTTAGAAGGATGGATTCAAGGCTTTTCAACCGTTCCACAGCGGCGTTAACGGGATTCTTCCGTAATCCCCATGCCAATGTTTTAGCTGCAGAAGAACAAATTGGTAAGTCCTTTAATTTCTTCCCAATTGTCTCTTGCTTACTTATAATTTACTCTACTTTTCTATTTGCTGATTTGTGCAATTGAATTTCTTACCGATCGAAAACTTGGATATTGTTTTGCAGCCAATGGGACGTACAAAACTTATACCATGGATCAAATGAGGGAGTTTTCGCGTAAGTTTTCTTTATTCAATCATTCGAATCAATCATACAATGTTGTACGTATTAAGATATAGACATTGATACTCCAATACTCATCATCTTCCTAATCGAATAATTTGACTCTTATTAAGAGTATAACTATATAGAGAATTAGGATAACAACAACTAACGTACAATCTATGTCAAAACTCAAAACCCGTGTCAATATTAACTTCTCTATATATAAAGCGTTTGACCAACACCTTCTTCATCTCATAATCCCTTTGCTGATATTATAATGTAAGAGAGACTCTACTTGAGTACATGTTATAAGAATGTTCCGAGAACAAAGTCCGTCCTAGCTACTACACGTAACAATCGTAAAAGTTTAAGATAATAAAAGTCGAATAATTAAGTCTTACTATTTCCTAGACCATGCACTTTGTTAAGTACAGTTTCGTGGAAATCATGTACTAACACATACCAGTAAAAGACATGTGCTATAACCTCATTTCCGTTTAGAAGGGTTGGCCCATGATACAAATTAGCCTCCTTCAATAATACGGAAGGATTCGAATAACGTAATGTTGTCAATTGCGTGTTTTGTTATTAACAATATGAGCTTTGTTGATAATTCGTTTCTTTTTCAGATGCTCAGGCTTTTGGGCTCTATGGAAATACGGGCGACGTCGATGGACATGACGCCGCTAGCTGGGAGGCAAGGAAGTTTGCTCTTCACGTTTCGTCCTCTGTTGTTGGTCTTTGCTGTCCTACCTCGGGTATGTTTATTCTTATAGCGTTTCTATACTCTCTCCGTTCCTTTCATTTGTGAACATCACTCTCTTGTTTGTTTTTGCAATCATGGTTATAATTGCAACTGGAATACTTTTATAACTTGTAACACCTCTAATTTTTCCAGGGTTTAAGTCCCTTCAAGGCTCCGGGATGGTCATACAGATGAACGGTGCTACAAGAGTATTAACCTCGTGTTATATCCTGGGAGGTCGAGACTCTCGAGAGGAGGTGTTTGATCTAGAGGTTGGATTTTCTCTGATGTTAGCTTGATATTACTGATATGAATATTTGGAATACATATATGGATTTGGGTTTCAATAGGAACCAAACTGATTTTAGAATTTTAGGAACTATTTTTGGTAGCATATATGAACTAATTTGACCTAAGAAGAAATTCAATAGACTAAAAGCACCTACAAGTCTACAACAAAGGGTCAGCCCTTTCTGCTCCATTTTCTTTTTTTGTGAATACCACTTGTTCTTTAATCTTCTCTCTTCTGCATGCATAATGATAGGATTAAGATCCCCTGGAGTTGAAAAATAACTCTACATGGTAGAGTTTACTCAAAATGGAAAATTAACTCTATCATGTAGATTTATTCATTGTGTTTAAAAACACATTTTCATTTATATTTTCCATTAATAGTAAACTCTACCAACAGCGGCGAAGCCAGCTGGTGGCTTGGGGTGGCGGCCGCCACCCCGGCCGGGGAAATTTTTTTTGAAGTTTTTTGGGCAGAATCCCTTTATATATATTTTAGAGCACCTATTTAACATAAGATGTTGTTAGTATAGTGGTTAGAGTGCTATCATTGTAACCTGGAGGTTGTGGGTTCGAATCTTCTTAATAGCAAGTCTCATTGTTTTTTTAAATTATTCCTATACTTTTTAAAAATAAGTATAACTTTAGTTAGTCGACGATGAGATGATTTGAACTCCTGACTAAGGTTTGAGCAATTGTTCATACTAACCAGTATGCTACAAACATTTCATGCTACCTAATGCATGTCTTTGATATATATTCTCGTTTAGATTGTTCATTTCTCCACTTATGTTTTGTTCGCATTTACAATATATTTTTTCTTTCTTATTTCATAATTTGTTGAGCATATACGTTTTATTCAAGATCGAATTTAGGGGGTAGCCTAAGGTGCACCGGCTACCACAAATTCCCCGAAAACACCTAATTATTGCCTTAAAAATTTCAAAAAATTAGGAGAAAAAAATCAAAAAAAAAAAAAAACTTGTACTAAGATGGTTACCCCAAATTTTTGGGGTTAGGTTCGCCCCTGCCTCCGTTATGTTTCTTATTAAATAGGATTATATAGTTTCAATTTTTATTAGAAACAATAAACGATTCCTATATTATCCGTTAGAGATACCGCTTATACAATTATAATCCGTCACCCCAAATTTTTAATTCTGGCTTCGCCCCTGTCTACCAACTCCAAGGAAAAATAACTCCAGGGGATCTGAATCCATAATGATAAGACTAGATGGACACACAAGCTAAAGATTGATGAACATTTGATATTATGTTGATGCGCATTAATTGTTTAATTCATAAACATATTATATGGATGCTATTATTTTTTCATATTTATAATTTCGTTGTTTATTAATAATTGACTTTATTATGTTTTTCAGGTTGACATTTTTCTGCCTAATGGTAGGACGGGAAAGGGTCGTGTCAGTTACTTCGACTACCATCACAACATTGCTCTCGTACATGGAGATGTGAATGGAACCGAGCCAGCAATTTTTGATGATTCCAGATTTCCGGAATTAGGAGATACTGTAGTTTCAGTTGGGCGACGCCTAAATCACAAACTAATAGCGTCCCAGGGTAAAATCAATGTAAGAAAAGACCATTTTGATTCAGATGACTTAATGTCATCTAGCTGCAGCATTTCTGAGGTACATTTTAAATCTTTATCTATTTTCAGATCTTAATTTCACGTTTTTATCTCTTCATTAGTTTTCTAAGGCTTTAACCTACATATTGCATTTTAGCTTTCAATCTCTAGTGTAGCTAAAGATTTCCTATTCTTTAGTAGTTGCGATTGGTGATGTAACTTTTTTAACGTGATTTCATTTCATTTTGAGTCATTCAAAAGTCTCTTTGTGTTTACAACACAATGGTAAGGTTGCGTACATTGTCTCCTCAATCGTTTTTCCACATATTAACAAAAGTTATTCAAACTACTTAATTAATCACTTAAATCTTTGTTGTGTTGTGGTGTTTGGTGAATTACGTAATCTAGAATTTTGTGGAGGTTAGTAATGGATCAGAGGTATTTTGGTGGTTGTGATTGAGAGTAGACGGGTATTTTGCTGTAATAATTTGGCACGGAAGACTTCAATACGGATGTATTTTTGTAGTGACACACACGATGTGAAAGGAAGATTTAACAGAAAGTTAAAACATCATTGTAGCAACTTAGGATTAGTCTAGCACGTTGTATTGTTTGTTCGATGTTTTTGGAATAGCGTTCTGAAGCTACTTTGCATGTCCGTCGTGTTTAATGCTTCCGTTATAGGTGATTGAGTAAATATTTTTCTTACTAGATAATATTTTTTCTTACTATTTTGTTATCTCTAAACTAATATAGGTTGTCTTAATACATACGAGTAATTTTCTTTTTTTCTTTCAGTGGGGCATTGGTGGACCGCTCGTAGACGTTTCTTCTGGAAAGGTGATAGGGATGAGCTTTTTGAGTAGAAAGGGTTTTACCCCGTTTATGCCTTCTAGCGTTTTACTCCAGTGCGTAAGGCTGTTTTTGGATCCTGGGTACGTTTATTCAATTTTAAAATATGATTTTACTATTTAAGAATTTTTTATTCTTGTACCTTAAGAATTGAAATGCATTGTATGTGTTTGTTTGAAAAATTGTTTTGTAGGTATATTGACCGCCCTTGGCTTGGTATGAAGATTAGAAGTCTGAATGAGTTGAAGATGACAGAGTTGGATTCAATATATCTTAAATTCAAATCTACCGATGGAGTTATTGTGAAAGAGGTTTGCATTAAAAATTATATTCTTTGCAAACATTTAACCGAAATGTTGATCCTACTTTAAAAACGTGCCTTTAAGTAAGGCAATTACTCAAAACAGGCAACGTAGGCTCATCAACTTACTTATCCCATGTACATTGCAAACGTAACAATTTTATGATCTTGTCTATTTCTGCTACCTTGTATAAATTTTGTCGGTGTTGAATTTGACTCTCTTTGTATTTAATTATCTGATTTTCTATAGGTGATTGATGAATCTCCGGCTAAGAAGGCCGGGATATGCATTGGTGACGTTATCATTTCATGCAACGGTGTTCCAGTTAAATCTCCCGTCCAGGTGATTTAGCGTTCTTTTCTATTAGTAATCAAACTTTTTTATATTACAACCAAGTATTATTATTTTTCAAATTGTTCTTTTTAAAAGTACATGCGCTCGATAATCACGCGTGTTGTTACTCTACTAAATTTGGATCCAATTAATGTATATATTTGCAGATCGCTAATGTACTTCTCAGAATGGTTAAGCCTCGTCACGAAAATATTGGTTCTAAAAGGAGTAGAGACGCTAAGGCTGAGACTGAGGCTGAGCAGCCGGTTGTGGTCGGTAAACATTTAATTAATATTCAACTTTGGTTTTCATTATTTTTGTCGTCTAATGTACAATGTCATTTTGAAATCAGGTTTCCTTACAAACTTTGCAAAGGTTGGCAGCCGATAAGACTGATCCTATCTATGTAGGTGTTGATTGGTCCCCTCCGGCTATTAATCAGTATGTCTATTCAACTCATTCTCTAGTTCCTGAACCATGAATTAAATGATGATCTAAGTAGAGAATTTATTTACCAACTTTTGGCCAATTTTTGCTCCTCACAAGGAATATTGGCTAACCTAGAAATTTTGTTCTGACTTTCTTCATTTGGAGGCATGGCTAGCATGGGGGTTGTGTGATCATGCGCATCTCTCTTATAAAGACGATGTCTTGTTATCTTTGTGTGCTTCGAAACTGTTAAGTCTTATGATTCACCATTAGATCGTCGTGGTGGTGACTTGGTCAATCAGTCTCGGAAGTTGCTTCTTTTATAACAAGTCTTTTTTTTTAGTGTCTTTTATAAAGTCTTGTGACCTTTTGTTTGCAATTTCAATTTCCCTTTATAACCTTGACACAGGTGGCCAGTGTTACCGGTTGCTTATTCAAGGAAGACTTGATCAAATGAGGTCTACATTGAGTCGCTGAAACTCAAATCAATTACATGGAAGTGTTAAGAGCTGTGTAAAAAACTAGTAGTATTTTGCTGCTTGAACAAATCGTCCATGCTTTTGTAGATATCCCTGGTGCTTGTAATAGGAATTTCTAATTTTCGAATGACGTGTACTCATTTGTCAACATGTCCACGACTGGTGAGACTAAAGTTGCGATTATCTACCAAAAATAATCTTAAATCCCAACAATAGTAGTAGGGAAGTAGGGATTGTATCCACGGGGAAATGGGTAGCCAAATGTAATGAATTAAGTGCCTAAATAACAAATAATAGGAGATTGAGAGTTGTGTTTATCAAACTAACTAGAGTGAACAAAAGCAATTTGTGAAATGTATTCAATGGTAAAACGGATCTTGATCAATTAATTCCCACAACGCTAACTAATCGGTCCTAGTTATCACTTTTCCTCTATCAATCTCAACTACTCTATCGTGGAAACAGAATTCTGATCGGCACTACCCAATAACTCTAACTATCAAATAACCTAAGCGCACGATTAGATTCAATTTGATAATAGCAATACGGATTAGAGAAATATCGATAAAGACAAGCAATACTAACGCACGTTTCGTATTTAACATGTGAGTCAAATCTTTGCTCTAATTCACTAACGATGATTACATACAAATCAATGAATTTGGGTTGTACAATGTAAAGATCAATCAAACAATAGATTCCTTTGACTAATCTAAACTAGCAATCAATCAATCTTAAGCAATTAGATTAGTTGTACACCTAGCAATCACAAAAGATAGTTGAATAAATGAAAACCAAAGATAAGTGAATAAACTGAGAACAACAGAAATAATAGATCAAACTCACGATATTGTCAATGCGATGTTACGATTAATCGATCAAGAAATAAAGGAATTAGCTCCTAATACAATCCATAGAACCCTTGTTTTTCTTCTCAAAAGTCTGAATGAATAATAAACTAGAGTCGAGATTCTTATTTATATAGTCTAAGAACACGTAAAATAGGAAAATAAGGAAATAGGAAAATCCAGCCATCGCGGTCCGCCAAGCAGATACCGCGGGTCGCCAAGCATTACCGCGGTCCGCCAAGAGCATGGTCGCGGACCGCCAAAAGTTTCTGGCGCAAATCGCCAAGCTGTGATCCGCGGTTCGTCATATACCAGTCGTGGGCCACGTAAAGTTTCTGCCTCGATTTTTCAAAAGACTGCAGATTCTTCGTTACTTGTCCGGTGAAGGCGTGTAACCACTTACTGGAAAGCTAAGAACATGAAGAATCATCTCCAAGTGCTTTCACAGCAAAATTCCAAACGGTTTGAGTGATATGAAGCTCCAAAGTTGATCTTTCTGCAAATCAGCTCCAAATCGCTTCCAAATGAATGACCGCTTCCAAAAGATAGCCAAAAAAACCAAAATCAAATATAAATGTTGTCCATGATACTCTAACACAAATTAGAAATATATTACATCATTTTGATTGTAAAGCAATATAAAAATCGGCCATATAGAGCGTATAAACCGAGCACATCAACAACCGGTAAAATGCATCTCCGTTCTCTGTTTTGTCGTTAAGTTTGGTGGGATACTTCTGCCTACAATAATTTCTCGCAAGTGGTCGATCCCTTTTTATTTGTTGCCCTTTTATGATCGTTTCTTCAATTGAATGCTTTTAAGATTTATGATGGTGCATGCGTTAGAAATGAAGCCTTGATGAAAGTCTTTTGTGTGACCGTATGGAGAGAATCATAGAAGACGTATTAATGTAAAATATTTTCATTGGAAGACTCGAAATCCAAAAAAAAAAAGAACTTGTGCTAGAAACATCTAAACTTTAGCCAAGTCGAATTTACATTTTTTAGCGTAAAATCCAAAGCTTTATCATCATGAGTGCAATATCCGCACGAATCAAACTATCAGACTACATGAGTGTTGGAATTTTTTATTAAAAAAATAAAAAAGTCCTACTATATGAATGAGAAGATACATTGGATACAATATATATTGTATTAAGAGACATGGTAACACATTGTACCTTATGTCAAAAGACATGCTATTTCACTCCAAGGGGCATGTACTTTCACTCCCTCAAATAAAATCAGATAACTTCCAATAACTAACTTTTCATTTGAGCTCCTCTTATCTATAAATAGGACATGATGTTGCACATTTTAGGATCATCCAAAAATCAAAATCTCATCATTCATCCTCCCAAAAGCATTCTTCTTTTGTGTGATTGTCAAACGCCGTAGAGTTCGCTGATTTCTTGTATTTGAAGTACCGTTATACAAGAAAGGTAATCCGTTCTATAGACAATTGTCTACAAACCTTGGGCACCGTTAGAGGGGACAAATTGTGTTAAGGACACAACGTGCATTCGTTGGGCTCGGGTTTTGTCTTCTAACTTTGTTATTTGTTTACTTATTAATTACATTGATTGAATTCTAATAATTGCGAATATACATCCGTAACAACAATGAGTTACATAAATCAATAGAAATTCAATCTTTCACATCAATTTCTTTCTACTTGTGGTTCAAACACACTAATTTGTTCTCCTATACAACTTAATCAGTACATTCATCAATTATAATATGATGGATTAATTTACATACAAATAATATACAAAAATTCATTGCAATAAAATAACAATTGAATCTGTAAAACTCAGATGCAAAGATAAAAGGGGGCGGGGGAAGGCGAAAGGTTGAAAAGGAAGAGGAAGAAGAATTGAGACGAGGCTCTGGGAGGGGATTTATGATACGGAACATGAAAAGACAGCAAGTAAAATGACGTGGGAGGAAAAATCCGGGAGTTGTTTTGAGCTGACAAATAAGCAGTGACCTGGCTTTTTTTTTACAATCTTTGATATCTCGCTATGTCAGCAGGTGATACTAACCAGTATAGATAGATATGGAAGGTAAATTCAAAAATGCTTGGAAAAATTTGGACGTTACACCGATACTAATAAATCATGATTGACGAATAACATTACTATTCTAGAAAAAATAACGTTTCATAACAATTTGTACCACTCAAATTTTGAGTGCCATCACATTTACGTACACGTTTGTCAATACGTGTTCCAAATTATTGTGACTAATTGACAATTGCACGTGATAGAATAAGTATCGGGTACATACAAATCATCTCCGCTTTTTAGTTCTTACAACACTACACTATCGACGACAGGAAACGTACAAGTTACGACGACTATTGTGTTCTGCTAGAAGCAGGTGAGGAGCATTGAGGGCAGGGGAAATGACCCTTAGCTCTACAATTAACACATGAAACGGGTTTCTCATCGAATTCAAATCGGCCCGGAAATAAATCATCGATCGCGTTATTAAGTCCAAATAACCCACCCGGTTTATTAAATCCGGACCCTTTACATTTTTGGCAAGCCACTAACTTCACGTCCCCACATTTCTTGCACATCCCCAATGAGCTGCAAAGATTAGAAATATTTCAACAAAAAATTGTAACAATATATGCATGATTCTACCAAGCCATACCCGTCCATATAATCTAATATTACGTCAAATTCTTTATGTTTGGTTTTGAAATTTGAAACACTTTCACATGTGAATTAAACGTAAAGAATTCAATAAAACTAGTCGATCATTTAGAATTGTTTGTGACTGTATTGGTCTTTACGTCTCATAGCGTGAACTAATAAAGTAATAAACCAATCTTTACACATGGTAATAAAATAAAGTAAAGAAGTTGATGAAATTACCTTCGTTGGGCAGAGGAAATGAAGGCGTCGACTCTTGGGGCAGCAATAGTGGCACATAAGAGGAGAGTACCAACACCAAGACCTGCAATTTCACTTGCTGTTATGCTCTCCATTTTTTTACTTCTTCTTCACTCTCTCTCTCTCTTTATTTGATAGTGGCTAAGATTATTCTATCGTGGGTTTTGCTCACAAATCAGCCTTATCCTGATATTTTGGCATAAAAAAACATCATAGTATATTATCCATATAATTTAAGAGCCGTAGAAGAGCAGCTTCGGCCCATTAGCTCAGTTGGTTAGAGCGTGGTGCTAATAACGCCAAGGTCGCAGGTTCGAGACCTGCATGGGCCAACTTAAGTCTTTTTTTTTTTAAAGCAAAAATGGAGATTATTATGCTAAGTTCGTTCCTAATCAATATTCCACTCATTAACCCTCACAATTTTTTGGCGTAATGAGTTACGACTTCGACATACTATGTATACGTATACAATACAAAATTGATAAATATATCATGTTCAAAAATGGTGATTATTATATATACGTATTTCACTCATTGATCCTCACAATAATCTTAGCTTTTGGCATTACGAGTTATGACTTCAACATGGCTACATGTATAAATGGCTGAAGTGAACAGTCGTGTATAAAACTATAAATATATGAAAAATGTAAGGTATACGAAACATTTACAGCCCAGGTTTGTAGGGATTCTATTTATATTAGGATGTGATGATGAGATGTGGAGTATATATTAGTTTTTTTTTTTTTTAAAAGCAAAAATGGAGATTATTATGCTAAGTTCGTTCCTAATCAATATTCCACTCATTAACCCTCACAATTTTTTGGCGTAATGAGTTACGACTTCGACATACTATATATATGTATACAATACAAAATTGATAAATATATCATGTTCAAAAATGGTGATTATTATATATACGTATTTCACTCATTGATCCTCACAATAATCTTAGCTTTTGGCATTACGAGTTATGACTTCAACATGGCTACATGTATAAATGGCTGAAGTGAACGGTCGTGTATAAAACTATAAATATATGAAAAATGTAAGGTATACGATACGAAACATTTACAGCCCAGATTTGTAGGGATTCTATTTATATTAGGATGTGATGATGAGATGTGGTATGTGGAGTATATATCATCCTCGGAACGAACTTGAAAACGTGATTAAGCAAGAGTAGGGTAACGAACACGATTCAATCTAAACTAGATCATCCACGTACGAGACGACTTCCTAGTTCCTAACCCTATGGAAATAGGGCCTCATGATTCTCAACCCCATCAAATTTTACTTTCGGTTTGAATAATAGTAAGATTAGTAACGGCCTTTCGGGAAAAAAATAATCTGGCCTATTAAACCATAGTTTATGGCAATAACAAATGGGATGTAAAAAGTGTGGTTATGGTCCCCCTTTCCTCTTTGAATTGGGTTGCACCACTTAATCAGCTTTAATTAGCTTAATTAATCCGCTGACATATACCAATTTCTATTGGAAATCATGCTCGATCGCAATCGATCTGCTTTAAATTTGATGTTTTCATCTAATTAATCATCATATTCATGAAGTCTTGTCATGTTTATCGTTAATCGCTATCGCCATTGGCTAATATTATGGCTAATTAGCTTTCTTTCTCATATAGCAAGAACTTAATCAATACCCATTTCCAATCACTTGAGATCAGATCTCTTATTACTATGTATAAAACCGAGTTATCCGATCTTTATTATTCTTAGCTCATATATACATGTCATGTAACACCGTGATGCATTTCTAATAACTTGAGATCCGATCTCTTACCATGTATAAAAAAGTGTTATCCGACCTTTATTATTCTTAGCTCGTATATGTCATGTAACACCGTGATGCATTACCAATTACTTGAGATCCAATCTCTTACTATAAAACCATTACTTGAGATCCAATCTCTTACTATAAAATCATGTTATCCGATCTTTATTGTTCTTAGCTTGTATCATGTAACACCGAGATGCATTTCTAATAACTTGAGATCCGATCTCTTACCATGTATAAAACAGTGTTATCCGACTTTTATTGTTCTTAGCTCGTATATGTCATGTAACACCGTGATGCATTACCAATTACTTAATCTCTTACTATAAAACCGTGTATGTTATCCGATCTTTATTGTTCTTAGCTTGTATCATGTAACACCGAGATGCATTTAGCTAGTCACTAGTCCTTTCATATATGATAATCGACATCTGTATTAAGGCGATACATGTTCGAATTTGATAAATAATATTCTCCCTTAGTAATACAATAATTAGCCATATAGAGTTGGAGCATTTGGTTGCATTCTGCAGGTCGTACCAACGTAAAACATACCAATGTCCAATGAACATCATATACGTGCAAATCGAAGAACAAAGAAATGCTACTAATAAACAAGATGTACGAAACACACAGATCATCAGACCTAGGAGCTATTTATATACTAATTAAAACAGTAGCTCACAAAATAAAACACTAATTATAAAATTAAAATATAATTAGCAGCGCGATAATGTCCAAAAAATTTGAAATTTAGTCGATTATCGTCATTGTTTTTTTCCTAGAAAATGTAGCCTTGATGATCACAATTTATATAATTGTTTGAATCCCCTCCCCAAGAGAATCCATTATTACCACTAATAACAATATTATTGTTGTTGTTAATAATACTATTGTTATTAGCTTGGTTTTGTAATGATAGTGCCATCTTGCTGCAAAACTGGTCTTGCTGAGCCTGAGGTGCAAATTGATCACCAAAATTCCATAGTCCACCCCAAAATAAACTGTCGTCCATCCACGACGTTGATGATGGTGGCGTGATTACTAAGCTCGGATCATCCATGGTGGTGGCCGTGGTGGTGGTGCTTGGATACACCAATGTCATGTCTTGCTTAGTAGGAATAACTTGACTGATTTGCTCATCAATACAATTGCTTACTAAATGTGGATGTTCTTGTACTTGTTGTTGTTGTGTTTGCGGCTTAATTTTCGCGGTTTGTGACTTATTACGCCTCTCTGATGATTTCCTGGTTGATCGTTCCTTCTTCTTGAAGTGAGTTCGCCAATAATTCTTGATTTCGTTGTCTGTTCGTCCTGGTAGATATCTTGCAATCGTGGACCACCTATACATGAAATATATATATATATATATATATATATTCCCATTGTAAGGTTAATTCTATATGTGTCAAAAATAAGTATTTTAGTGTTTGTGTTTGTAATAGTGTATGTCTTACTTGTTACCCCAAAGGGCATGCAACTCAATGATAATGCCTTCTTCTTGAGGTGTTATTTGGCCTCTCTTTAGTCCCGGCCTTAGATAGTTCACCCACCGCAGTCTGCAACTCTTACCACTTCTATTCAATCCTGTAGATTAACTCGAGAATGTTAACACATGAAAATTATGTCTCTATTATGTATGCATGTCTTTAATTTGCATAAAATATGAACAATTTTGAAGATTATTCTATGTATTTTGAAGATTATTCTATGTATTTTGATTTGTTTTGCACCATGGCAATGAGGACAATATATATGCCCTAGATCACTTCTAGCTAGTTTCACTCGGGTATATATGTAGTACTATTGAAATGAACATGACTTGCTAGGATAAACCAAAACAAAAGCATGTTAAGGCCGCAATATATGACAAAAAATGGGCGCAATTTAGTTCAATTCAGATCAAAATGACATAACAAATATTACCTGCACAGCGTGCTACAGAGCTCCATCTTCCCTCACCATGAACGGTGACATATTCCGATAGCAACTTATCCTCTTCCGGAGTCCAAGGACCCTTCCTCCAACCTTGCTCCGGCACAACCCAACCCATCAGACCTACCATATTTTCACTAGATAGCAAAGTACACTGCTTTAAGGCTTATGTTGTCTCCTAATTTTGTGACACACACTACTTAATTACTTATCTTTGCTAACTCTTATATATCTCTCTCACCTCATAATCGATGCTTCAAACGTTCTATATATAGTAGTATGCAAGTTAGTCATTTCAAATAAAGTATATGCTTACGTGGTACAACAATATTCATACTATATATGGTGATCTCATCACCACTTAACATTAATATATTGCACTTAATGTGTAATTAGTAGTACAAAACTTTGCAAAGTAGCCTTTGTTAGATTACCTTTTTAGCTTCAAAGTGAAACACATCTGTATATGTTGATAAAATCAAGATTTAATAAGCTAAGCCTATTGGAATTAAACACCTAAGTGCGGCAAATCTATGATGCCGTACTACACTTGTTAATTAAGATTAGTAAAAATGTTAATTAATTGATTAAGGTGGTTATAGAAATCTTAATTACTTGGTTGCATATGCTGAATCATTGTCTTAAGGACATGTGATTTGTTATTTTTATGAGAACTTTTAATAATAAGCTAAATTGCAGAACCAACAATTTTGTTGACTTAATATGGACTTTGAACATCTATTTTCAGAATTTATATTAGTTGTGAATCACTCATCACTCATAGCTACTCCGTAGTCGTTAATTTCTGATTTAAATGTTTATCATATATTTAAATTAAACATTAATAAACTATTAAGAAAAACACACGAAAAAACTATATAACAATCTAAACTTTTAGAGTTTTAGTGTGTAAGCAAAGAGAACTTGTCTTGTATAATCACTCTACAAGGTGTGATATATAATCATATGCATCATTTCTAGTGTAAATTTGCAATATGTGACAGCACGACAGCTCTACTCCATATATTTGTGTCTGATTTGTATTTGATTATCGTTTTGATCGTGTTAACTTTTGTCAAGTATACATTAATAATTTGGCCGATAAAATGCATTTCCTTTAATGAACATAGAATACCTATATATGTATAGCACACCGTTTTCATTAATCTTCGCAAATTTTGTTACACCCTGGAGAAAGAAGCAAGAACGAAGGAGATTTAACATCCAATAAGTTCATCACATTTGTTAGGCTATACAACCTAAACATACTTTGTTGATTAAGAAAAATCCCTTATTAACTTTTTGAATGTCATAAAGAAGCTTCTAGCATACCTTATAAGGTAATGGGAGTTTCCTCTTTCAATTTAATTACAATTAAAAATTCGATAGAAAAATGAGTCATCATTTCGACACGTGGCGGGCCATGAGTCATGGTTTTGGACACACCAAAGCTATGAGTAGAATGTTAAGGCATTATCTGGTTGGATTAAGTTGATTAATTTAAGGACATAATGCTATAATGGGCAAAGATTGCGAAGGTTTAAGGAATTAATTAAATAGGATGTGTAATACAGTACTAAAAGACAAGATCCAGCGGTAATAAAGTTGCAAAGATACTACTGCGAAAATGCTTGAATAGATAGTACATCTAATCGGCTGATTAATATAGTACATAAATTCAAGAATTTTCTCAGTACTATCTTTGCTTCTGAGTTGTTCTCAGATAGTATCATTCATCCAATCCTGTTTAATCGGCTAATAGTGTACCCAAAAGGCCACAATTTGTTGCCACTCTAGAGCCTAACAAGTGTAACTTATGCTATAGTGACAAGCGATAGCACTTAGCTTGTAACTTGTAAGCGACAATGATATCTGATCTTATTATTGATAATTTCAGGTGGATCTAACTCATTTGAGTCATTTCGTCATTGTCGGGTTCACAAAAACTAACACAGCTTATTAATTAACAATCCAAAATGATTTCTGATTAAGTTAAATATCATTGAAACGATTCCTTCTAAACTCTAATTTATTAGTGAGGTGACCCGGAGCAAGTTGTGGCTACCTCAGTCACGCCTTATCCGGCCGTGCTTGGTTGGTCTGAACTATCTAATACTATATATTAAAACCTGAAACCAGGTCTTTCATAGGAGAACATTTGGCATTTATTAATTGGATAGAACATAAAAATAGTATTAAATACAATTATTGGTTAGGATATGGTAAGAAATTATCATAGGGTAGTATAGTATTATTAGCTAATTTATGGAAAATAATCATTATGGTAATTTATTAGAACAAACATAAGATTTTTCTCATAAAACGAGTATAAACGATATAAATACATAGCTCGGCGTGCCACGGGCATGCAAACTAGTATACTACTATTATTGAAACAAATCCTTTATTATAAAAACCAAATAACCGCTTCGCCGTGATTCAAACCGTGATGTCTAATTATACCTTAATAATGTATCATGTTGATATATATAAACTGTGTTTAATTAAGATTAATATGAACTGTTGACGGACTCAACACGCGTGTGGTTTCACAAACTATTTCTACAAGATTGTCCTACAAGTAGAAACTACAAACCCTATCATCCAAACACAAGAGTGATGATTTGGACGAATCTAAAATCTAAGGATGACTGGAGAACTCAAAAAGACAAAGATATATAATTGCACCATTTTGCCATACAAACATTCCCAAAAAGGTTTCTAGAATGATTTTAAGTTAGTAAACATTTAAGCGAAGAAGATTCGAAGAAGTAGATGAGCTCAGCAATAATTCGTGCCACCTCATTCATATTATAAAACTCCCCATGATATATTTCATTGGTCCACGTTCATTGCAAACATCACAAGCCAAAAATCAATCGCACACTTTTGGGTTGCATGCAGCTGCTTCATAGGGATGCAAGCATCTGATCAACTCACGTAATTATTGCATTATTGTATGTTATTGTTGTTTAATTAATCTTATAATCGAATTGCTTTAGCTAGATTTGTGACTAATTTGGACGATTATCGTAATTAGTATACTTGTATGTCACTATGTCTGCAGCCTTGCGTCAGTACAAGTTTTTCACAATCATTAGCCCATGTACAACAATATTCCTACTCCATTGTGTAATTTGCTCGCAATTATTTTTCTTCTTCTGATCTGCGTGTGTCTATGAACCCCAAAGGGTTCAATTTAGGATTCGATATTAAGAGATGCGATTGTAAGGGCCCAACTTTTCGATTCTAATCTGACGATTTATAGTTAGTGTCGTAGCAATTTAGTGGTTAAGGCAAAAAATATTTTCGAGTCGAGATTGGGGTCGCAACATCAACCCCATGCAAAATTGCAAGTGCCGTAGCAATTTAGTGGTTAAGGCAAAAAAATATTTTCGAGACGAGGTTGGGGTCGCAAGTCGCAACATCAACCCCATGCAAAATTGCAAGTTATATACTCATACGGAGTATATGAAATTATCTTTGGAAAAGAGATGCTTTATTAGCCTATGCCCTATATGACACCGTAATCTTGGGCCATTGGTTCTCATTAGGACCTATATGTATGGTTACGAGTAACTCTTGGGCTCCTTTATGCCCTGATTGAAAAGGAGTTGTTAGGCTGAGACCCAGGCCAGTGATATTAAGGCTCCAACTCTCCAAGTCCTCAAATCAACATCTAGCTAGTTCAGGGTGTCTGTGTGATTTTGTGCTTGGCATGGCACCATCATTTTGGTCAACCAATCACATTCTTCATCCATCAGTACTGAATTGTCGTTATTTGGTGATACTGATAAGTTTTATATTACCCGGTAGTATATAAACATCATTTTACCTAAACTTACATACATATTAATTATTACCAATCTAAATGTGCTTCCAATCACCCAACTAAGCAATTCTGTCAACTTTAATTTGTCCTCTCTAGATTAGTGGCAAACATTACAAGTTTAACATCGCGATAATCTAGTTTAGGGAATATAAAGGGAGTGATGTACTAGTACACTACTAAGTAAGATCAAGAATAATTCACTTAAATCACTATCAACGTCTTAAGTATGACGCACGCTTGCTAATGATTTCCATACAAAACAAAATTAGAAAGCTTGATTCAAAGGCTAAGTACAATTTACGAAGTCAAATTATTGCTGTAAACAACAACAAGAAGTATGATTACGAAAACTAAGCCACGCACATAATTATATTGGTCTTTTTCCCCTACCAAATTCATCTTAATCTCTGCGTCATAAAAAAAATTATTTATTCAAGCTTATCCGTCAAAAACTCAATACATAAGTCACACTCACTCACTTTTAACCTAACCATTCGAGTAACTATGAGCAGTAACTTGATAATGTCAAATAATTCCTTATTCCTAGGGTCAAGCATATACTTAGACTATATTTATCAAAACCCTCCCTTGCCTCAACTATTTGCAATAAAAAATTACCATTCTAATTTTATGTCCCAAATTTTAAGATTCAAGATTTATTGGTGCCCCATCTTGCCCCAAACCATATCCTATTTTCATAAAATAATTTCTAGTAAAAACCATATCAAATGTGGTCTCATTTTGTAGAACATCAAAATATATAAACATTGATATAATGTTCAGAAATTTATATTATATAATTCACTAGATTTTTTAATTATACAAATGCTAAAATATATAAATAAAAATCAGCCTATGAATGTTCGACATGTGGCAATGCCATTGATCAATTGTGGCACAAATCTGGTGCATGAGGCGCCCCAAGCTTGGTTTTATTTTCTGTTGCTTTCTTTTTCCCACGTGGGAAATATTTGTCATATTGATAAACATAGTCTTAGAGATGCTAACTAAAGCTTAAGTAGCCTCTTTTTTTTTAACATTTACTTCGACATAATAATGATATGTCCTTAATTATCGAGATTGACCTAGTGGTTAGATTAGAAAACCAATCTACTTAAGTGTTATCTCGAGTTTGAATCCTCATATTCCTACCCCGCAACATTAACTGCTTCTATATACGAAAAATAATGATTCTAATTTCCTTTTTGAGAAAACAAAATTCGGCATTTCCTCTAGCCCACACCAAATACGAGTAATGAATTCTAAACTATTTGCGATTATTAATTATTCCACTCTTATAGGTCCGAAACGAAAAGGTCACCTTATTCTAGTGCCTCCTCCCGAGTTACTTCAATCCTTTTCCTATCTGAAGTTACTTTCTTTACACTTACTTGTGACATGTACCATAATACAAAACTCCAACCCAATTATTCTTGGGACATTTCTCATTGATTAGGCTTTGAACTATCATTTTCCATTGCTTTTATCTCTAGCACTTAAAATATGCTGGTAGGTTGATCAGTCCTCAAGTTAAAAAAAAATTATAATTTTATACAGATATATACTTGATCCACAGCACAAAGAAGTAGGTATGATTGTTTGGAGATTACATTTTATTTTTTCGAAAGCGATTTCATTCTAAAACAAAATGTGAGGTGTGCAATCAAGACATACATGAACTATATATAACAAACTCTTTTTTCGACAGCTATGTTTTACTGCTTATAATATATGTTAGTCTTAATGAGGTAAAATTGTTTGTGACTGTCAATTTTAATTTCATGATATTATTCAGGCCAATTTTCCATGTATACTTCATGTCCTCCACTTATGTGGCCTCTTACATCCACATTAGCATGAGTAGGATTATAGGCTTAGGCCAAAAGTGTGACAAAAGACATAGGGTCTATACAAGAAGTCTAAGAGGATCAAATTTATCCACTTACCACTTATGTAAGTGGATTATAAAATCACTTACTAATCTCCACGTGCAAATGGCATAACCCCTGCACTATATATGAAGGCAAAAGATTTTACTAGTCTTACGGTATATGTATATATTTTATCGGGACGATTTTACTCATTTCGAATAAATTGGTAGAGGAATTTGAAATTTTCTCCAACTATCAAATAATTGAACGATAAGTATATTTTTGCAATCACCTTGAAGTTGAATTTTATTATTTTGCTTCATCAAAAATCATGTTAAGATACCCTCTATAATTTGATTCGAACGATCTCAAACTTTTAAGATACCCTCTATAATATATGCGACGAATAGATAAACACTCATCAAATGTTCATATAACTATCAAAGGGGAAAAAAAAGAACATTTTTTAAAAAAAAAACTGGTTTATTTACGTGGTTTATGCATGTCTTTAGTAGTTCAATACTCGTGCAAAATTGGACGATTATTTGGAAGAATGGTGAAAGTCGGGACTTTGGAGTGATGGCACTCGTGCTTGGGAAGTCAAGCTCATTGCTTCACTTCATCGTCAATTTGGGGCTGGTCCAAGAAGATATCGTCAATAGGCTAGCTTGGCCCAACGAGCTGCTTTACCTTTGTCACGTATCAAGTACAATAGACCGGCCCACATATATGATGGACTGAAGCCCATAGCCAGTCGTATAAACCGATACCAAAGTGCAACACTAATTACTCGATCATCGGGTGACGCAATATTATATGCTATCTTAATTATTTAATTTTCGGGTCGCGCAATATCATAAATCATAATTCCTCATGCGTACTACAATGTTTACCATGAATCATTCTTAACTGCTTTAGTTCATTGAAGCACACAATATTAGGCGTTACCAAAAGCTTTTTGCTATAATATTTGGCTAAAATCATAGAATTACATGTAGGGGCTTTTCATAAAAATCTGAGATGTTTTTCGTTTTGAACCCACTTTTCGTTAAAAAAACATGGATTATATAGTTTTTGTTTTGCCAATTTTGACGCTTTTTTGTGCGTGTGTGGAGCAAAATAGCTATGTTCTCAAAAATTTACATATGAATAACCTTGTAACGTCTTTGTTAAATATAGGGACGAGTTTTTTAATTAACTATTAAGAAAGTTATTTAAACTCATTGGGTACACCCCACACCCATTCAGGTTATAACTCGAGTCTTTTTGCCGATTATACCACTTAACATAGGTTTTTGACTCCACTACCTTGCTAAAATCCTATAACAATGACATCTATGCATTTACTTATAAACTTGAGCCATTTTTACTCTGGTTAAATTGTTGACCAAATACTATTGATACCCCATTGTTTTTTTTTTTTTTTTTTTACCATTTTTCTAAAGTATTACTCCATTCGTTCGTCTATCAACTTTGTACTTTCTATTATGGGGTGTTCATCTTTAAACTTCCGACTTAGAATATTTCTTTATTTGTACTTGTAAAGATCAAAATACCCCTACTTTATTTATTTGTTTGCTGAAAATGCAAGTGGAGCATACCCCTATGTTGTAATTTTACACCAAATGGACCCTAAAATTCATTTTTTATTCTATTTTTTTAAAAATTGTTCTCAATCAACTACTCCCAAATTCTTTATTCTATTTTCAAAATTCATTCTTTATTCTACTAGTATTTATTTATCATATTTTTGTCAAAGGGAAAAGTAAAAAAATTAAAATTAAATTAAATGGAGAAAAAAAGAAAAATACAGAAACAAGGGTTTAGACTCTGAAAACATGGAGAGATAGGGTTTCTCAACTCAAACACAAAGTCGACAAAATAAAGAGGAGCCGGCCTCTTCGTTTTGTGTGAAAAAATCAAATAAAATCACAGTAATAAAGTTTGTTTATTTATAACATTTATAATCGTATAATATAAAGTCTGATTATTAGTATTAATTTGGTAGTTTATGCTTTCATTGCTGCTCAAACTTGAGCAAAAACTCCCCATAAAATCCCTCGTTTCAATTTCACTTGAGCTGCTAAAACCCTCAAATTATCAACAAAAGAAACCCTTTTCTTCGTTGCCCGTATCTTCCCCTTCAAGTTTGAAGGGAGAACAACCAGCTGAGATGGGTGGTGATAAAGATGGTGCGGTTGATTTCAATGATTATGCCATTATCAAAGAAGGCGAGGCTGAAATTCTTATGCATCGTAACAATCAAGTTTTCTTCAATAAGACCCAGGTCTGTCAATAAATTTTTTGAATTTGAATCGTATCTTAACCTTTTTTTTTTTTTTTTTGATTTGATTTGTTTTGTAGATTTTGGCATGTATTTTATGTACTGTTTTAAAGTGTATTGTGATGTTGAAGTTGTTTAATTGGATTTGTGGATGTTGGTTGGAGTTTATGTCGAAAAAATTGGGTAAAAAGACCCAATCTTTTGTATTGGGTTGGGTTTTGAGTAAGCAATGCTTTTTCAGTGATATTGCACAGAAAGGTTTGATTTCGGGTTCGGGTTTTGGTCGCAATGATGGGTTGTTTTACCTCATTTCTATGCAGAGTTTGTATATAGTGTATGTGTGTGTTTGAAGAGGGGAAAGGTAAGAATTTTTTTGAAGTGGAGATTGGTAATTGGGTTTGGGATTTTGAGTAACTTGCTTATTGGTTTCTCAGTGATGTTGCACAAAAGGCCTTATTTCGGTCTCGGGTTTGGTCGCAATGATCGGGTTAACCTCATTTTTTATGTTTGTGTGGAGTGTGATTGGAGAAGGAAAGCTAGGAAGTTTTGAGTAATGTTTATAATGAATTGTGGAGGTTGAGCTTATTGATTCGGTTTGTTGCTCAGTGATGTTGCACAATAGATTTGATTTCTGTTTAGGGTTTGGTCGCAATGCAACGTCTCTATGTTTCAATAGGGGTAAGGCTTGCGTGCATCCGACCCCCCCTTACCCGGTGGGAGCCTTTAAGGCACTGGGGTTAAAGATGTTGTTGTTGTTGTTTGGTCGCAACGATGGTTTTACCACAGTTCTGATGCATTGTTGTGTAGTGTGTGTTTGAAGAGGGCAAGGGTAAAAAGTTTTGAGGTTGAGCTTGTTAATTGGGTTTGTTGCTCTTGTGTTGGAGACCTTGGAGTTCATGTTAATGGGCGAAGATGCATTCTGTATTGGGGTTTTTAAATTAAGCTGCTTATTGCTGTTCTTATTCTTTTTTCGATACAATTCATTGAGTGCTTGGCATTTTGAAGTTTGATCAGTCAAATAAAAGAAATTTGAAGTACTAGGTTGTGTGATTTTGTTGTATCTAAGAACTTAATATTCTGGACGTTTGTGTAAACTGCTGAGGAATTGACTGACATCTTCCATTGTTGGGCATTCGTAAGTTTTGGTTAGTAGTGGAAGTTTTCCAACAACCATTTGCCCTGGATCACCTTTCTACTTCTGGCACTTTGCGTAATTAGTGTCTGGTAAGTGATGAAGGGATTATTTTCATCTGGTTTGGATAGAAGTGTGAAGACTTGAGATTTCTATCCTAGTGATTGAGCTTATTTTTTGAATTGGGAGTAGTGATGGTTTAAGGCGCAGCATATGGAATTGAAATTGAAGGTAGGTTCTTTATGACGCTCTCTCTAGATAAGAATTTAGTGCTGTTGGGCAAGTCCCCTGCTTTTCTACCCTCAACCTGTTTTTATAAGGGATTGGAGTTTTTATAACAATGAGGGTATATGCCGAGAGGAGGTGGAAAGTCATGCAGGAAATTTGGTCTTCTGAACATGATGTTATCAGATGGATAGAGAACCAGACTGGTTTGTGTGGATAAATTGTGCGATTGCTGATACATGGTGCAGAATAATTACTGGTTGTTCTTTACCTTTTTTTTTCTTTAAGTATGGTTCGTTGGTCTAGGTACTGGTGTACCGAAGCTTTTGTTATTTTAGTTTAGGTAAGACTTACCTGGTTTATTGTGTTAAGAATTTATTTTAATGGTGTGAGTGTGACTCAAGATGTGTTCTTTTGATGTGATTATGGCATATCACTGCATGCTGCGAATCTGTAACTTCAATGTTACTTTCATGATTCTGACGTGTAATATGTATTCTGTAATAACCAGGTTAATAATCGGGATTTATCTATCGCTGTCCTGAGGACATTTATAAACAAACGTAAAGAAGAGCATGAAGCATTCGTAACAAGGAAAGCAAAAGGTGCACCTAAGACCTCGGAAGAAAAGTCTGATGCCTCTGAAGAAAAGCAAAAGCATGAGGAGGTGCCAGTTGAGTCAAAGGTTAATGGTGACAAAGTGAATGGGGTTCATGAGGATAAATCTGCTGAACCCATGGCTGAGGATGCTTGTGCTGGCTCTGCTGAAGAGCCTAAGAAACCCACTGTAGCGAAAATTCAACGGGAACTTAAGCCCACGAGAGTTCTTGAGGTATTTTCTCTGCTTTGACTGATCTGGATCTCTTTATGAAGAGACTGAACTTTCATTTTCTTCCATCGGCATTGCTGTATTTGTATGACAGACGTTTATGTTTAACTGTGCACTTGTGCAGGCCTTGTCTGCCTCTGGCTTAAGAGCTCTGAGATATGCACGTGAAGTGGAGGGCGTTGGTCAGGTTGTGGCCCTGGACAATGATAAAGGTATTTTGGTTCTTTTTCTTGTTCCTAGGCTTGATGTACTGATTTGGATCTTGGATTGCGGGCTACTTGCAATTATTCCATGATTTGTTTTCAGGCCTTTCTGGACAGTCCCTTATAATCTATTTTTGCATTCAAACTTTCGATCGCCGTTAAAAGGATGTAATTTGTGACAAATCTTTCTTTGTGTTCCAGCTTCTGTTGAAGCATGCCAGAGAAATATTAAATTTAATGGTTCAGTGGCATCTGCAAAAGTAGAATCAAACTTCGCTGATGCTCGGGTTTATATGCTCACTCATCCCAATGAGTTTGATGTGGTATGCTATTACTTCTATGGTTTTTAGTGTTATCATAGTTCTTCATGGTATATTTTTTTTATTTTTTTATTTTTTTATTTTTTATTTTTTTTATTTTTACTGGAGTTTTTGCTGATTGTTGAAAAGGGATTTGATTCATTAAGACTTACAATTTTATAAACTTGAATTTTGCTTGTATCGGAACACTGATGATATGGCAAAATATTACTAATAAACATTAGTTTATGCTATCTTTTTCCTCTTTGTATGCTTTGTGTATTCTTCTCCATAGCCTATTAAGAACTGCTCTGTGTGCTGCATCCAGGTTGATCTTGATCCATATGGTTCACCATCTGTATTTTTGGACTCTGCCGTTCAGTCTGTTGTTGATGGAGGCATGCTTATGTGCACTGCCACAGATATGGCAGTGCTGTGTGGGGGTAATGCAGAAGTTTGCTATTCTAAGTAAGTAAACTTCGTGGTCGTCACATTTATTTGTTGAAATTACACGGTGAGATCTGTTCTAATATAGTGCTGATATTTGATTTGTTGAACAGGTATGGCTCAATTCCTCTGAGATCTAAGTATTGTCATGAGATGGCTTTGCGGATTTTGCTCGCCGGCATTGAGGTGTGTTTTCTATAATCTGTTAATAATGCTGTTGTAGCCTCTTAGTGCTGCTCCCGGTGTTCATAAGGAAGTATTGGCCCTGCCTCTGCCCTTACTCTCTCTCCCTACTCCCCCCACCACCCATCTCTTGTTAAAAATGCTAAACCACAATGCACTAGCTTGAAGGGTTATGGCCTTATAGCTATTGTTTTAAGAAGTCAAAGTTATTAAGTTAATACTATGCTAGGTTTTTCGTCTACTCCAGAATCTTTATTAGTATGATTGGAGTGTAGTTGATGATTTGAGCAAAGTCCTACGCTCATCCTTGTTGGAATATTTGACTTTGTGTTATTTATTATACTGAGGTGATCTTAGGAGTAAAATGCGCACAAATATGACAATGAAAGAATGAAATTTATCTAGAACCTAATATTCCCTTGGTTTTTGCTCTCTAGTTCGAGTATTGTATATGGAGGAGAGATAGACTGGAGGGAGGGCATGCCTTCTTGATTGTCTGTAGTCTTCTTAGCTGTCTGTAGTCTGTTTAAGATGGTTGTGTTAACGTTGTTTAAAGTTCTCAATCTATGTTAAGCAATTGATAGGTTTAGGCAAGCAGGGTTTTGTTCTGCTCTTTTTTTTTTTTTTTTTTGGTTGTCACTAGAGCTGATCTTTTACTGTACTGTACTATGCAGAGCCATGCAAATCGTTACAAACGGTATATCGTTCCGATACTTTCAGTCCGGATTGACTTTTATATTCGAGTTTTTGTTCGCATATACAGGTAGGTGACTTATCGTCCTCGACAGAATTATGTGATGTTTAATGTTTTTGTTTTTAAGTTTGCAAGTGAATCTTTGCTGATTGAACACTGATAGTGATTGTTTATTTATCGTAATGTGTTGTTCCAGTTCTGCAAGCGCTATGAAGGAGACTCCACTTAAACTATCATATGTGTACCAGTGTGTTGGATGTGATTCTTTCCATCTCCAGCCTCTGGGGAGAACAGTCTCTAAGGTAATCCTGCAATTTTAGATTAACTGTTGATTCTTTAGTATCATTTTTGTTTGTGAGGTAAGCAATTATTGTATGTATGCATGATGCATGTCTCAAAACTTACTCAAACCAAACCTCCAAAAAGAAAGAAAAAAAAAAAAGCTTACTCAAACCAAGGCAACTTTGGCTAACTCTGAACAGTAAGATTAATACTATTTGAAAAAGAAATCAACGGTCTCTGGCGAGCGATGGGATGGAAGAGGGATAAAGATTGAAACTGTGAATAGATTTAGCCATATATGTGGAATTGTGTTCTTGAAATGAATAGGAAGTATTCTAGTTTCTACTGTTTTGGCCATTTTCATGTGGCAGTGGCAGCAGATTAAGAAGTCTTTTGGCCTGCTCCCCCCCTCCTTCCTGTAAAATGTAGTAAATCAAAAAAACTTTTTAGGTTGAGTTGCTTCTGGAGAAATAGTGCCCTAGTATACGCCCTATTTCCGTGCTAAGAAATCTACTTCCACTTTCTGGTTGACTGATATGGATATTTAACTTGTTCCTCCAGAACAACAGTGTGAAATACTCTCCTGGCTATGGTCCTGTCGTCCCTCAAGAATGCACTGATTGTGGTAAGAGATATAATATGGGGGGGCCTATCTGGTCAGCTCCCATTCATGATCAGGAGTGGGTGACTTCCATTCTAACCGATGTGAAAGCTATGAAGGATCGATATCCTGCTTATGATCGCATTGTTGCAGTGCTAACAACAATTTCAGAGGTCCTTCTCTGTTCTGAGGATAGTCTCCTTTTTTAATGTATCTATAATTGTACTGAGGTCCGTCATTATCATTTCTTATGTCAAACTGTTGTGTGCAGGAGCTACCTGATGTTCCATTGTTCTTGTGCTTGCACAATCTTTGTGGAACTTTAAAATGCACATCTCCATCAGCTGTAATATTTCGTTCTGCTGTCCTAAATGCTGGATATCGTATATCAGGGACACATGCCAGTCCACTGGGTCTAAAAACAGACGCTCCCATGAGCGTCATTTGGGACATAATGCGCTGCTGGGTAAGCAACTTAGTTTCTTTTATTTCGATTGGAGAGAGCCCCTTTTGTCTACCATTAGCCATGCTAACTTCTAACACTGAAAGCATAGTTGGTGTTCACGTTGTATGAATTGTAAACTAATGATGTTCTCCATGGAATGTAGGTGAAAAATCACCCAGTCAAACCTCAGCCTGCTGATCAATCAGGGAGCGTGATACTGGCCAAGGAACCCGAACTTCAGGTACAACCACTTCGACTTTTTTTTCTCTTTCTTTTAATGGTCTTGAAGAACATGCTCCGAAGTTCCAGTGATCCTAATCAAATTGCTCTGTTGAATCCTACTTTTTTCAGGCAAACTTTACTCGAGCTGTCGCCTCTCTTAGCAAGGCACAGGCAAAGAAAGTAGCTCGTTTCCTACCCAACCCAGAAAGGCATTGGGGTCCCAAGCTCAGGGCAGGGCGGACGGTCACTAGCAAACACGTCTCTCTTCTGGGTCCTGATGCCGTTAACGGTCATACAAGCCACGCAGAAGGTGAAGAGCCTGATGCTAAGCGTCAAAAGTCCGAAAATGCTACCTCTGATTCGTGACTATGATAATCCTCGTCTAAATTATGTTTCATGTACCTCAACAGGGGAAGGAGGGACTGATGAATGTCCAAAGGCATGAGAAGCCATTCTTTGTTGGGCTAATATGGTTCTCTGTTCGTAGCTTTATTTCTAGATTTACGCTTTACATGTAATGTAACAGTAGATTTCAGCCGTCTGTGGCAAATTTTGGGAGACATGATTATTTCACGTTTACAGATCATTTATTTTCAGATTATACAGAATTAAGGCCATCTCTGAATTGGTAAACCTTTTGCCCCCAACACAATTGAAAGACAAGGAAAATGAATGCTTCGATACGAGGTCTATTATAGGAATCGAAGTGAGGGGATGAGTGCAAAGAAATGAAATCGAGGAATAGTGTACATTACGCGACTGTAAAGAGTACAATAGAGCTCGTCAAACAGAGTATCAAACAGAGTATAAAAGACGGAATCATAGTTAGTTACAAACGATACGGGTATTAAACGGTTCCGTTTAATACGGCGAGTATTTAACGGCAAAGTTTTCAAAATATACAGTCCAAAATCCGGCGAAAAATTCGTTGACTTTTATAAAACGGAAAAGTGCGTATAATTCGAAAAATTCGGTTTCGTTTTGCAACATTCGGGAAAAACAACCGGAACAAAATCTTTCCTAAATAGTGTAAAAGAAAACCAATTGAACTCAAAATAGCTTTGAAACTCTTTCTACGATGCATTTTGCTAACTGATAGTAAGAAAATAATGACAAACATAAAAGAAATAGAAAGACAGTATTGCGAAACTTACCAAAAAAGAAGTTGATTATTAGAAAGTCAAAGTTTTTTTTACAATAATTCGTGATAAACGTTTAATTCGCGTTTTAAACGGGAGGGTGAAGTTTTTTTTTTTTTTCTTTTTAAACGGGGATCACCTTTTAATTCGTTTTACACGCGTTTTTTTGAAAAAGATCGCTTATTAAAGTAGAAAAAACTAACAGAGGACAGAATTAATCCAAAGTATAATCATCTTTATTGGTCTGAAACTCGATATAATGAAGATGAATTCTGACTTCAGAAGCCAGTAGGAAAATAGAAATGCTGAAGAAAAACCTGAAATATAAAAGGCCTGCTACTGATCTATAGTAACCACCCTAGCTCTGATCCGGTCCCTGGAGTCAGATAGTGGGCATCAATATGGCTAAGTAACAACCATTGTATCTTTAATTCGGGTAAAAATGGAACCGTAAACTTGTAAAGTAAATTGATCTATTTGGCATCAGCCTTTGCCTCCTTAGGTTGGTTGAGCTCGTCCCAAGCCTCGATCCATGTAACCATGGCATCTGCAAGCTTGTCAAAGTATCCATCGACCTTGGCTAGCTTGTCCTTGACCTGCTTGGCAAGCTCACGGTAGCATTGCTGGACAGTGGTGCATTCTTTTGGAATGACAGCAGATTGGAAGAAGGGAATGATTTCTTCTTGCCAGAAAATTCCCTTATACTCTTTCCTCAAGTTGGTGAATGGGTTGCTAGCCTTGCTGTGGTAGATGTAAGGAAGACCTGTCTTCACTCCCAGTCCCAAGTGGTCGCAAATTACCTGAAACAAACATCAAACAAAAATTAAAGGTGAAATTGTGTTTCATAATCGATGAAACGTTAATGACACTCAACAATGCCATTTCATCAACCATCAGATGTTATCATGTGAATGTATATGATCAACTGCTCAAGGGGAAATTGAGGCACCTTAATGCACCATCCAGCCCACATGTCATCGTAACGTCCAATGGGCTGACCGTCACCCATAAGGCCAAAGTACATGGCAGGGCCGATAAGCTCACGGTCAAAGGCCAGGTTCATGCCACACATGGGGAACAATGTGCCCTTGGGGATAGTAAGAACAGCATCCACATACCTGAGAATGACACAAGTAACAAGCTGCATTAATCTAAAGATCAATGTGGAGCAGAATGCTGGTTGGAGATCGACTGAGCCAATAACGCGTACCTAGTGTTCCTCTCAAGGGGCTTGACAAGCTGAGTTGGTGCATCATAGTCAGGGATGTTGAGCCAGAGACCATGGGAAACAGCAGTGGGAACTCCCTCGCGCAGGCTGAAGGGGTATCCACGGACAAAGTCAGCACCATCGCGGAAAGGATCATACAAAGTGTTGAAGAAGAAAGGAGTTGATGGGCAGAGTAGATTCTTAATGTGTTGCTCGAGAGCATTAATGTCGTTGCCAGACGGGTCTTTGGCAACCTGCACGCATCAGTCAATCAGAAGAACTATAATAACAGAAGATTCAGTAAACATCATCCCTGCAGAATAGCACAGGTATAATATATAACAGGTCTGAGAGGTCAAATTATTCTAATCTAATGACAGCCACAACAGTCAAGATTCACAAATTCAGCTTAAGATACAAGCTTATATAACAATAAACAAACACCATCAAAGCCTCGGAACTGCATAGCAGAGAGTATATGTTAATATAAGATTGCGTCAACAATTGTACATAGAAATCTTCACTCTTACACTTGATTAAAAAATCATCAAAGAATATATTAACGTCTACAGACATCACCGACACCAGCATTTTGCCAATCCTTGCTAACTTTGGTTACCATTGTATTAATCAATCGTTACTTCCAACAATCATTTCAAGACAATTAAAGCACTAAAGACTCCTTCACAAAATCGGCAAATGCTATATCATTCATTGCCTTTAACCTGAGATTATTTCTTACTACATCAAGAATGTCAATGTGATGGCGCAACCACATTGATATAATGGCATTCTAGTCAGTATTTTTCATCGAATACAACTCACATTTTGTCTGTATTGACCTATGTGCCTCATTATCGGCCTAAACCTTCCCCGAGCACTAAACCAATACTGACTAATGTGATTGTCTTCATTCATTAAGATGCAACATTATAAGAAAAAATCACACAGCTGTACCATATCAGAGAATTATTCCTAGATTGAGAAAGATAAAAGGCAAAAGAACCCAAACAACACTAGAATGCCATCTGTTCATGTGTATTTTTCCTACTCAGAAAGTGTACAAGATCTAGCTTATGTCATATGATTCTTTTTACATAAAAACAAAGAAAAAAGGTGGGACACTAGTGCATCATAAAGAGTGGGACACTAGTGCATCAAATTAACAGCTGAAACCCTAACCACAATCTCACTAATATCACCACAACTCAAAGTTCAGGTGACAACCATGTACATAAATTCTAAAGATATCATCTTTCTTATGCACCATTCAAATTTGATGGAATTGTATACAACAAGATTCAAGCTTTAGTACACATCAGATCAATACTCACAGAATTAATTTAACAAAATCATTCATCATATATATCCACATTGGCATGACATAACATCAGGTCTAAAGTAACAAATTGGCACTCTATCCGTTTCATGGAATTCTTTACGTCTGATTTGTATAACTAAAGACGAATTCAAACCAAATGTAATTGTCATCCAAAACCCCAATTGAATAAAAAAAAATCCTATTATTCTCCAATAACCATGCAATAAAGCTGTAAAAAAAATTTGATCATTAGAGTCGTAAAAAACAAGATCCAATATTCGAAAATTCGACCTCCAAAAAACCCTCAAATTGACAACCAAATTCAACACCATCTCCAAAAATTCGAAAGACCCAGATCATAAAAAACATCAAAAAACAGAACCCAGAAACCAAAATCAATCGAAATTAACAAAATCAAACAAAAGAGGAGAGAGAAAATTAACAAAATTTGAACATACAAAGCAATCATCATCAATGGTGTAGATGTACTTCTTCTTAGAAACCATATAACCAAAACAACGGCAAGCGGAATCCTTGAATGAAATGCAATTAGCCTTTGGACCCAAAATCCTATTAATATCATCTCTATTATAAAGTTCATAATCAAATCCTTCTGGAACCATGATCTTCTTAGTAGGATCACCGTCTTGTACGATGATCAAATGGTATTTCTCGAAGAATGGCCGCCACATCTCTAAGAAATCGAGGTTTCGTATCGTCGGGATTACGATATCGAGCTCATCTTTCAGCAATGGTGTTGCAGAAGTCGACATTGTTAAAAAAAAAAAAACAATATGATGGAAGACAAGAAGAAGAGCTATGATATGATGAAGAAGAAGAGTTTGAGTTTGTAGTATTTATAGTGTTAATTTTATAATTTTTAATTATTATTTAAAAGTTTTTTTGTTTTAAATAAAAAGGAGTTATAGTAAAGTGAGAATTTTATAGGACCCAAAAAAAAAAAAAAGTTTTTTTTTACGTGGTGGCACGTGATGGGGCACGTGAGTATGGCTTTGTGACTTCTCCTTGAATTAAGGTCATTTTTTAAGGAGGGAAGGGACTCTAAGTGAGGGGGTGTTTTTAATTAGGTGTTTATGTTAAAATGGGAAAAATGTGAATTAAAATGTTATTTAGGCAAGAATTTCTCCTTGGGTAAAAGTAAATTTGTGGATTATGTGTGTGTGTGTCTTTGATTAGTCTATTGTTGGATGGAATTTTGGGAGAAGCTTATGGAATAAAGTCAACAAGAAATTTTAGGCCACAAAGTTTGGTTAGTGGTCATTTACATAATTTAGACTTGCAAATTGGTGATGGAAAAAGGAGTACAATGTTACTTTAAAATTTAAGTATCGATTTTAATTTGTGAATAAATTGTTATACAATTGTGTATGTACAAATGATATTAGCTAACATATGTGGTTCGACATCGGTTCACGTAGCCGAATAACATATTCTCAAGGCGTAACAATAAAATTGCATTTGTTTAATTACATTAACAACCATTATGAATATTTCATACTGATAAAAGTTGTAGATCCTAATGGAAAGAATGAACCATCATCATGATTCATGAGTAATTATTGGCATTATTATTGTAGGGGTCGGCCATATGGTATTAGCACTTTAAATGTGTTATAGGTTCATGTCTCACATGATACAACCACCCTAGTTTGTGAATGGGTTTCTTCATAAACCTTAAAATTAAACATTTATTATAGTTATTAGGTACCTCTCCCTTTGATCGTAAATTAGCGTTTCGATCATGCATGTGTCTGCTTTTACATGCACCAATTCACTTTACTTTATAAACACAATGTATGTTCACAACTTTCAAAATATATATGCAATAATATGGCCATAAAAGTTTCTTTATTTTCGAATGAGTTACGCATAGATACGCGCGCGTGATTGAAATATTTATTAGTAGTATTCATTTTATTATATGAGAACCGTCACTATAAGAAATTTAATGATCTCTTGGAATTTGGCCAAAATTTCACCATGTTGCATAATAAGGTTAGACTCTTGAAAATTGAAGGTTACTCTGATCTCTTTTGAGTAGCAAAGAGAATAATAGGTTGAGGATATCCATTCTTTTAGAAGAGCAAGGTTGATTAAAATTTGTAATATATATATCATCTCTTAAAAAGTTGTCGAATTTTACAAACCGATTTTATATTTTGAAATAATAATTAAATTATAACGTCCAGCAGTCAAAAACCTTCGACCCGGACTTTCTAATTTGAATCAATTGCATGGCAGTATGGCACTATATATGATGGAGTACTACTGAGAAAGTTGACATTCAATTGCTTCAACATAAAATAACACCAATTAACGGTCCAAAACCATGGGTTACGTACTTAATAATTTGTCCATGCTAAAAAGTCTAAATTTAGTGGAAATAACTCTAACTAACACACTCAACTCCAAATCTTTCAATTATAATAATTAGTGTCAATACTCAATATACTAGTAGTACTACGAAAACACTACATGGTCAAAATGTAGGGAATTTTTTTTTTCTTTTTTTTTTTTTGGGGGGTGGGGGGGGGGGGGGGGAGGGGTTGAAAAATCAAAGTGTGTAAGAAACCAAATTGTTAGGCTAAGAATTTGGCCTTGCCCCACATTTCCAATTTGTTAAGTTTCAGCTAACACAAAAGATATATTGTTGTTGTTTACCAGAGTTTTGGGTTAGAACGAAATAAATCCAATAATAATATTGAAGATTTAATACAAAATGACCAAGTTTTTAAATCTACACAAAATAACAATTGAAGATTGAGTAAAAGAGTTGGTCAACATATATACGTTGTCGTGTCCCCTTTCTCAATGACTTACCCTTAACTCAAAGTGTGTCTTTACAACCCATCTAAGAAAAGATAAAATTGAACTCAATCCTTGAAATTTTTGCTTGTTTAATATTGAACCCTCGACCAAAGCTTATGAGTTATGACCTCTCCCCCTCAAAAAAAAAGAAAAAAAAAAGCTTGTGTCCTCAAATCGAAGAAAAAAAAAAACACAATTATCCATAGATTGTTGTTTTGTTATGGTCTTTACTCGAGCTCGATGAGCTCGAGCTCAATTCATCTGACTAAACGAGTCGGGGTTCTAAAAATCACGCTCAAACTTGGTAATGGAAACCTAAGTCAATTGTTAGTCACTAGTAAAAGGCGCGAGCCCGAACACGGAGTCACGGAACACCAAACCACATCAAACTTCAAATGGCCATGGGTCATGGGCCATTAAACTGCACCCATAATATCAGCCCAGCCCAAATTATAGCCCAAGTCAATTAAATCAAGGCTTACTAGTTGAGATCATAGAATTAATCTGGCCCATTTTTACTACCCGTCCATTGTATTTGTTGGTCTGGGTCATGCTACTTAATTATTCCACAAGAACCCCAAAGTCTTCTCTCGGAAGTTTTAACAAGGTTGAACTTCCCCGGACCTGAAAGTGGTTCGGCCATGGTGCCAAGTGCCAACGATTAATCTAAAACAACTCCGTAACAGTTGGTCCAAGTATATAAAGTTGCGATGTTTGGTACTCCCTCCGTTTCTTTTGTTTCTTTACGTTTCGTTTGAATATGTGAGAGGAATTCAAACGAAACGTAAAGAAACAAAAGAAACGGAGGGAGTACATAATATGTCGAATTGTGATGCACCATAACATGATAGATGCCCTGAAGCCCCTGATTATTGGATGAACTAGCTAGGGGACACTTTTCCCAGATCTTGACTGATTCAGCCCCATGAAATGAACCACTTTTTTTTTTGCAAATGTTCAATCCTTCTTTACTAAGGTTAGATTGACATATGTGATTGGCTAAAGAATCATACTAGTATAAAATTTTTACTATATGATTGAGCACATAGATTAATGAAATAGTTGCAACTTATAATGCACCTGTGCCCTGACAACTTTCCTGCATCATCAGCCTTTTTTTTTTTTTTTTTAAATTTAGTTCTACTGTAGTTAGTCATGAACTCATGATCAGTAGGTTGCTTTTGGAGAGTCCACTTTTTTTTCTTTTTTTTTTGTATTCATTCATATGTTAAGAATATGAATATTTGATCATTGATCACACTTACTTATGATGCTGCACTTTTTTGTACCAAGATGGGGATTATTATAATTAAATCAATCTTCTTTTAATTGTTCCTTTGATTCTCCAATTCATCCATCATGAACATCTGACTTTACAGCCTGAAAATATTTATGTTATTACGGTACGTGTAGGTTATACATCGAGATTAATTATACTCCTTCCGCCCCTAAAAGATCAATCTTACTCGAAATAGGGATAACGGGGTTTCGATTATTGTTTCTAAAACTGATCATTTGCTAAAGGGATCGGATTCATCTTGGGAAACACTTGTGAAGATATGGAAGACCAGACTGTAAGGTTGCATTTGCTTTTTATGCGCATGTTTTCCAGACTGTAGTTAGGATCCTCATGAGATTATACACCCAATCATTCATCATTCATCATACCCACAGAATGAATCCATAAGTCTACAATTTTAGTGGTGTCATGTCTTATTTCAAGTTTAATTTTTCGTGTAACAATCTAATCAGGGTTTAGGATGCGTGACACTTCAAATGCGTCTTATGTTAACCAACTCAAATCATCTAATTCGGACCAAACTTGTATGATCGACATGAGATATGGACCGATGCTCAGCCTTACTAGTCTGTAATGATCAAGTCTAAAGAAAGCCAGAGCGCGCCAGAAGAAGAATGATTTACTTGATTGTGAATCTTCTCTAAGGTGTTAGATGTCAGGGATATGAATATTATTGTACAAAAAAATCCCTAATCTCATCCATTCTGCTACTTCTGTACAGTCCAATCTATATATACTTGGTAGTCTAAGACAAAATTAGTAGCTCGAAACTCGAATCCGCAATCCATTAGGTGCTTCAACTCTAGGGAACTTTACAAGCTTGTTTCCTTCAACTTCCTCCCATCTGCAACAATGCACAAGCATTAAGTACATTAGTGTTGTATCATTTTTACTGTCAGTAAATAAACTATAAGTACTACAGTTAATCTTTAAGACTGAACAGTAACTTGCTATTATATGTTTGTAATGTTACCTGTATCTGGTTACGAAATAGTGAAGAAACGTCGAAATTTCAGCAATTCCTAGTTCCTTTCCAGGACACTGCCTTGTTCCACCTCCAAAGATTAAGAAATAATGCTGTGATTCCAAGCCCTTGTCCTGCATTCCACATGACCGAGAACGTGAGTTTAATTTCGTGTAAAGTTCGACATTAGGTTAATTAGAAAGGGCCTCAGGTTAACTAATTCAATGAATGGGACTGCTTACCAGCCATCTCCATGGGTTGAATGCGAGTGGATCAGGGTACAAATACGGATCGTAGTTCACTTCTCGTGTGTAAACATATATTCTCCAGCCTTCAGGAATCACAAACCCTGAAATTCAGAGAATTTTTTCGGTTAGAAATAAGAAATTTATTCTTCCCTTGGACACGCCTAAGGGACTTTCTAACAGGGAACTAAGCTTAAAAAATTTCATGAATCGCAAATTATAGCCACATGTAAACCATAACGCAAGTTTTACTATATGTTACGGAACAAGGTTCAGAGGACATGGGCACGTATATCCGACCTAACCTTACCTAGTCCCGAGTCCCGGCTAAAGGCACATGTAGGAAGGTTCATCAAAAGGTGACTAATCTAAAATGGACTAAAAGCAAAATACTAGTATCAAAATACATGAATCATTGCAAGTTGACTTTAAGCAAATATAGGCAACATTCAGGCTTGATTATCAAATATATATGAAGATCCCATTATCATGCACCCCAAAAAGCTATGGGCCTAAAGGATGAAACAGTCTGGGTCAGCATTATAGGCATGCCATGTGGATCAATATGTAAGGGATACCCTACACAAAAAGGAAATAATATAACCCAAAAGTTCAAGCATAAGGTGTGGTCTTTTGCATATTCTATTTCCCAAAGGTTCCTAAAAATTAAGGGATTGTAGATTGTTTGATAAGTTTAGGTCACTTTATACTAGTTTCATAGCATCAGCAGCCAGGCCACCCACCTTGAGCAGATCAACAGCCCAAAAAGTTAAGAGCATAAAACAACAGAATAAAATTCTAACAAGTAACATGGCCTCAATTAAATTAATTAATTCTTATTGTATCTTACAAAAATTTAAGGGAATGTTTGTTTGTTAAAAGACCAAAACCCACCATTTATTTCCATTTCTTGTGTTGTTTTCCTTAGTACCCCATTAACAATTGTGGCTAATCTTGATGTCTCAAATATCACCTGCAACAATAATAAATCAAAGGATAGTTGTTATAAATCAGATTAAATTACAACATGTTTAATATAATTATCTTGTATTAATTAATATGGTTATGAATTTGTGTTCTTACTGCTCTAGTGAATCTCATAGACTTGTAATCTTCCCAAGTGATTGGATCCTCTGGCTTTTTTCTTGCTCTGATTGCTAAGTGTTCATTCTGCAAAAAAAAAGGCCGCAAAAGTTTAGAACTTTAGAGGTCGAAATTGAGTAACACCTGGTGACGCTAAATAACGGGTTTTTTTCACTTAGTACTTACTCTAAGCTCTTGAAGAACACGGGGATGATCATGAAGGTACTTGACAGCCATCATTGAAGTGGTAGATACAGTCTCATAACCAGAATAAACAAGGGTAATGATTAGATCAATGATCTCTTCATCATTTAATTTATACTTGTTTTCATCTTCTTTCATAAGGCAACCAAGCATATCAACTTCTGAAACTTTTGATGATCTTCTGTCTTCTATTAATTTCGTCAAAATGTTCACTATGTTTTTCCTTGCCTATAATAATTAACATAAAACAACACAATATTCAGGAACATATTCCTTTGATTCCAAGTTTGAAACAACAATTACTAGTAATACAAAAGTAAATGGGTAATTAACCTGAAAACCGCGACGATAATTGGTGCCAGGGAGATCAATGGGCAAAGAAAGTGTCCCTAACACAAGCTTAAAGAACTCAGGCATGAATTCTTGAGCAATTGAACTTGATTCAATACCAGCAATTTGTTTCAATGAAGATAGAAAAGCCATCTGAACCAAAAACAAACACATGCAACATGTTTTAGGACCACATACACATTATATCGACTATGTTACTCAGACTCTTCATATATATTTAACTAAACTAAGAGACACAAGTCCGGCCCTGGAGCCGGACTAAAGGTCAGTGTCGGACCCCGAAACCTGACCCATGTCTCCAAACCAGCAACCACAATGATGAGATCATGAAAAAAAGAAACTGACCTCTTTAGTCTTATCTTGGATGTCAATGACATGATCATGCCAATTGTTGAGGTGGGATCTCATGAAGTGATCAATTTTGGGAAGAATATGGTCTCTGATCATGGTGGGGCTGATGAGAGAGAGAAGGGCACCTCTCATGTACTTGTGAGTGGAGCCATGAACAGCAGCAATGTTGCATTTTCCAAGTATGTCTAACATAGATTGTGGGTAACCTGGCACTAACCCTTTTGCTTCATTCACAAGTATATACCTATTCACCTCTGGATCCATTGACACCACTGTTGGACACCCTAGTATATGTGACTTGAAAAAATTCCCATACCTGTTTTTTTTTTTATTTTTTTTTTACAAAACCCACAAATTCTTAGCATTGTGTATGTGTGTGTTTACAAGAATAATGTTTTCGTGACATTCGACTCTCTATACAAAACTTCAGTACCACCATATACTATCGTATACTACTGTATAGTATTATTCCCATTTCATTTTTATTGGCCTCATTTATCATTAAATCATACTCTTTGCCCCACCATATATACAACTAGCATTAGGGTAAATATGAAGTGGCATGCATAGTTAAAAAAATTAAGGGGGGGGGGGGGGGGGTAAAAAAACAGAGTACTCTGTTTTTTTCCTCTGTTTATTTTTTTCTTAAAGTGGGAAAGTTGTGAAGTATGCTGACCTTGCTCTTTGGTTTTTCATAAAGTTAGGGCCTTGTTTGAGAAACTCAGTAGTTTCACCAAAGATTGGCCAACCCATAGTACCAGGAGGTAAACCTTTCTTCCTAAATCTCAGTTCATTCCATCTTAACAAAGCAGATGAGCAACAAACAAGGGTCATAATCACAACAAAAACAGCAATTAAAACAGCCATTGTTGTTGGTTTCTTGTGTTTCTTCTTCTATCTTCTTCTTTACGCTGTATTTAGAGAAGATAGAGGGGAGAAAGAGGGAGAGATAGAGATAGAGAGAGAGATGTGAAGGGAAATGAAGGAAAGGTGAAGTAATAAAATGGAGGAGAATGGGGGTTGTGTATATATAGGCCTGTGGGACTAGAAATGTGCTGCTACTATTATAATGGGGCCAAAAACCACGCACCCATCCCTACATATGGAAGGGCACTATCCTATAACTTGGAGGGTCATTAAAGCTCACAAACCTAGTTAGTAGGAGTAGTAGTGTTGTTCTTTGGTAATTGTAGGGTGTCTTATTGTTGTCCTCAATTTGGAGGGCGTGTGAGAGGGATTTGGGAATGAAATAATTGTGACCTTAGAGGATGATAGCAACTTGATTTAGTTGAAATTGAAGTTACGAACTTAATCGATAATCATTTGTTGATAACAAGTGCATTTAAATGTATGATCAGATACGGTGCATTATTATTTTGAAGATTTTTAGATATAAGTGTGATATCTTCTGGTTCTATTTATCAAAATCATATTAAATGATAATATAATATTTTTAGGAAAGATTTGATACATTACTATATTTATTATGGAAAAACTAAATCAATATGATCACCTTACCATTCAAGGCATATCAACAAAGATTATTCAAGCAAAATTAGCAGGATTATTAATGGGATCCCCATCCGAATAAATTTCCTATTTACTTTATGCAAATTGCTAGATTGTTAGAGATATACAGTATAGACACAAATAATTTAACTACTACGGAGTATGTGATGAAAACTGAGTTAATAGGAGTAAATTTGAGATTGGTGTAGTAAAATTAATTTGTAATGAAAAGTTCAGGCAGTAAAATTAATTGTGTTGATAGTAAAATTATTTGTGTGAGTGGTAAAATGGTAAAATTTTGATAGTGTATTAAAATTATTGTTGATAGTAGATACTTACTTTCAACTGTCTACACTATAGACCTATATCATTGTCCTTCATTATTTCAGTGTACATTTCACCAAAATGTTTATTTATTAGTATTAGTTCTCTAAAATCTAAAAAACCCACAACTCATTACTCAATCGCACTTATACGTGTCCTTATTTTGGGTCGAAGGTAGTAATTTCGAACACCAAAAACATATCGTGACTAATACCTCTCATGTTAATCAAAATTTAATCAGGTATATGATTATGGCGGGAGTCTTTGAGACACTGGGGTTAAAGATATGATCTATATATATATATATATATAAAAATCAAGTCCATTAAGATGGGATTAGCTCTCTAATTTTAAAACAGGTAGAGAGAAATTAGATTAACAACCCCAAAAGAAATACTTGGTTAGTTTTTTTTTTTTTTTTTTTTTTTTTGTGAGGTCAAGAAATACTTAGTTAGTTACTCCTCGCAGTAACATACATACCTCTTGAAAGAATTCAAAGTTCTGATCAAAATGTACAGTGATGAAGAAGGAACTTTTGTTGGTAAGTGGAACAGTGCACACGTGTGGTGGGAAGCACAGAGAAATAAAAAGAGATCGAGATATGAAAGAGACGATGTTGACACTTGAATTACAAAAACCCAACAATTTCTACACTTCTTCCCATTTCTCTCTCTTCCTTAAAATCATTCAATTATTATTATTTTTTTTAGGCGGTCGTGCGTTTCACTGGGTATGGGTAAACACGATTCCCATTATTTCCCTTTCCTTACGATTCCCATTCTTTCCCTTTCCTTTCGTAATTTGTATTTTGGGTGTTGTGTTCAGTTAGTTTCCCTTTCCCTTTCCCTATCCTTTTCCAATTTTTAAATTAGCTGGTTTGCATGCCCGATCCGTGTCCGCTCAACCTATTATATTGTTTATATATACTCGTTTAATATATATGTAAGTTTATTTTGTTGTAATATTATTAGGAACGATATATACTCGTTTAATATATATGTAAGTTTATTTTGTTGTAATATTATTAGGAACGATATGCTACATCAATTTTTTATTTCAACTTTTATCACTCGTTATATTATATTATTATCTATTTCGACATGGCATTGAAAAAAAGAAAGGTGTAAAAAAACTAAAAAAGAGTATCTTTTTATTTTGTCAATTTTTAAGGCAAAGGAAAAACAAACATGGTCAGCATTCTCTAGTAGGAAGGAGGAAGAATGAACGAGGGTGGAAATACATTTCTCCGCAGTTAAATATGAACTTGTTTGAATATTTTGTGTACATTCTAAAATGTTTGTCTAACTTGTTAAGATAATCATTTTGTTAGAAGACTTTTTCGAATATTCTATTCCAAACATCGAAACTATTGTACTCCGATATAATTGTTTACAATTCAAAATCATAATCTAATCTACATTTGATCCTAACATTTTTTTTCTTTCCAAATTATTGTTATTAATTAGGTTAAACAACATATTGTGAACGGAATCTATGAATAATTGTTCGATTATTAATTAATAGCCGAATATAGTCAATAGACCTGTGTAACGGGGACGAAGAGCCGGAGACAGTTAATATATAAGAATCATATACTACTCCCTCCGTTTCTTTTGTTTCTTTACGTTTCGTTTGAATTCCTCTCACATATTCAAACGAAACGTAAAGAAACAAAAGAAACGGAAGGAGTTTATGGTTTTTTCAGTTGAAAATACCTTTGTCTGATAGTAAGGTTCACATGCATGTTTGTCACCCTGCTCATATGAAGGAGGATGTTCACTGCATGACAGTCCACCCGTGGATTCCAAATTCATTAAAAAAATTATACGATTATACAATATGACATTCGACTGGTTTACCAATACTTTTTGTTGCTATACTTTGACTGATTTTAGCTCTAATTATAATTAAACTGACTGACGTAGCTACGTTTATAATACTCAGCTGCTAAACCAATTGGAGCGTTTCTATGACCACTCTGTAATACGTAAAAACATAATATGTGGCTTTTAGACCCGCATTTCATGCATGATGTTCTTCTTTGATAAGCTTTTTAAAGACGTAATTTGGACCCATTTTAACTTTTTAAGGAGTTGTTCAACAAATTTACTAATAATCAGTGATCATTGTAGAGAATTAACGTAGGATTATTGCAGAAATTGAGGTTTGTTTGACTGGAAAAGAAGAAATGAGCATAGTGTTGTTCGCCTCTAATTACAAGTTGCTAACATCTACTACAATACTACATAGTGATATGCTCTTAACTCGTAAGCGTGGAGTTGAACAATTAGTATCTTATCTTGTTTGAGTACATTACACAAATTGATCGAACGATACGACTCGACCTCGAGACGTGGTTACGGATCCACATCCACCCAAATAATAAATGAGTGTTATGGGACTATATATATGGGAATGGGAGTATTAGCTAGTAGATAGAAAGATGTACGAGTGCAAGGAACTTCAATTTGAAGTAGTAGCTAGGACACCTTCACAATAATTTTCAATGCTTGCTACGCTACTTAAACATTTTAATTTCTCATGAAAAATATAAACTAGCTAGTCTTTTTCACGAATTATCTCAATTTTCTTAAAATTAATCTAGCTAATTCCCAAACACTATGATTATTGACTCATCAACTTGGACTTGGAGGGACCAATGTCGCAGCTAAATTTAGTTGCTCCTCGCTATAGCTATGCCGTATGAGGCTACTACACATCTTAATTGATTTCCTCCGGTCATAAAGTGTTCGTTTTTCCAGAATTTATTGACTGTATTCTATTATTGTAATTGTATTATATCATTGTATGTATGTACATACAGTGTACCTTATTGAGATATACATGACTTAGGTGGATGTCGAGATACAGTAGAGGTGGCCACTGGGCGGGCGGGCTAGGGTTAGGGCCGGGCTACATCCGGGCCGGGCTCCCTGAGGTCTGACACTGAACCGGCCCACTACTTTTAGGGTGGGCTAGGGCTAGGGTCAGGGCCAAGAATTTGTCGGCCCTAGCCCTAGCATAAGCGGGCCAGTGCTAGGGTTAGGGTCGGGGTAGGGTCAGGTTTGGACTAGGGTTAGGGTCGGGTTGAGACAAGGTTAGGGTTAGGGTTGAGTCCGAGGGTAGGTCGGGGTTAGGGTTAGGGCTAGGATTAGTGTCGGGTTAGGGTTGGCCGATTTTAGTTTGACCATACTTTTTATTTTCTTCATATTATTGTAATTATCGTTAATACATACTATTGTACGAGTAGAGATTGGGTACTTTTATTATAAAAATGTAATCGTTTCAGTAGTTTGGCTTTAACCACTTGAAAGAATGAGTATATTAACGGCTTTGATTTGCTAAAATTAACGGCGTGACAGGGCTAGCTAGGCTAGGGTTGGATTAAGTGCTGGGTAAGGGTCAGGGCCGGGTTGAGGGTTAGGTTAGGGTCAGGGCCAGGTTTTGAGTCAGGTTAGGGTCTGTTTAGGGTTAGGTTAGGTTTAGGGTCGGGCTAAGGGATAGGGCTAGGGTTGTATTAGTGCCCAAAAATGTTGAACCCTGAACCGGCCCTAGGTTTCTAGGGCTAGTGCCGGGCTTGACCCTGTCCGGTCTAGGGTCGACCCAACAGGACTATTTACCGGGCCGGTTCAGGTTGGGCCAGACCCGTACCAATGGCCACCTCTATACAGAGATAGTGTGTAGGCCAGGATACACAAAACATATATAACGAATCGTAACAATTTAGGTGGACGACAAAATCAATAATTACAAAATTTCGACTATATTTTCAGAGTAGTTTGATTAGGGGTTTAGGGGTGGAAATTAGACGAACAATTTTCTCGATAGGTATTGTAGATTTGTAGTCGTAACTTATAACGACATTATACAAAAGACTCGCATGTAACACCTTACAACTAGCTAGCTAGCTAGGGTACGTAGTACCACTCGTGCATGATATGTATATACACCGTATAACATTCAATAATATATCAAACTCAACAACTAGATGCTTTTAATTTTCAAACATCATCGTTGCAATAAATTTACTCAACATTATGTCCCTATAAGAATTATTCTATAGTAACGACACATACGTACAAAATCAATTGATGAGCCGGGTGCAAAATGTTAAGTTCAATGCATCCGTGCGCACTGCTATATGATCTTGGAGCAATGAGGAGTTATTTATGCAAGAATATTCTCCATCAGTAGCGATTAGTGAGGAATAGTGTTTATGAATTACAAATTGCTAGAGGTCTACAGTGTAGACACAACTAATTTGTCTATAATGTAAAATTGAGTTAGCAGTAGTAAAATTGAGATCGATGTAGTAAAATTAATTGTGATGAAAAATTCAGGTAGTAAAATTAATTGTGTGAGTAATAAAATTTTGATAGTGCAGTAAAATTATTGTTGATTGTAGACACTTTTAAACCTCTAGCATTGTCCGACTTGACTTTATGTCAATTAGTTAATCGTGTAAATTGAAATCAACAGTCTATTTTGGTTCTCAATTACTACTTAGGCCACTAGTACGAACGCTAGAGGTTCATCTAACTCTGATGTAAGTTGTTTTTATGATCGAGATCGATTTTATTACAACGATACACTAGTAGACGTAACCTAACAAAAATATAATATCTAATTATTGCTAATAATAATTCGAGATTTGGACATTTAGCTAGGATGAAGGAATTTAATTTGTCATGGTGTGGCACAAAAGTTTGGATTGGATGGCGACTCGAAGAAAAAGGAAGGATCCGTAGATAGATCCGTGGAAAGGGATTGAACACAAAAGCATGCAAAATTTCCAAAACTCCAAGAGCTAATCATGCTATATGTACCATATATCATATCATTCGTGGATTTGTGCATGAGAGCTAACCACCAACGTCTTACTATTTCTTCAAGCATATCCAACACAATGATCCAATGGCCGGTGTGACAAAGCTATATATCTAAAACCAAAATTTCATAATAGACGGATATCTCGAACAAATTATTAAGTGGCCAACCTAATTACAATCCAAATCATTAACTAAAGAAACACCCCTATGCCATTTTATTAACACGAAACTACGTAGCTTTTAAACAATTTTTCTAGATTTATTTGGAATAATATAGATAATATATAGTATATGTTTTCTGAAAATTCGAGGCAGCTCGCCGGCCGCCTAATTAGCGCATTTTATAAACTCTTAAAATCGCCCCTTACAAAACAAGACGTTCCCCTAAATCGGAACCTCTCAGTTAGGAGGGAGAGGACACACAAACAAAACTGCGAGCGAGGGTTGACAAAAAGAAAGAGATCACAATTGATGATATGAGATAATTGGGGATGATCAGAATTATTCAGTCACTTATTGGTACGAAAGAAACACAGCTACCAAACCAAAAATCAAGCGCACGGATGAGCTTCAACAGACAACAGTGTTTGTGTAGGGCGCATACATACACATAGTATATATGATATATCAATGTACACGTATGGTATGTACCCTGTAAAGGCTGAAAACTCTCAATAAGTGTGGAGAGAGACTTGAGAAGAAGAACTTTCAACTAGGCATTAAAGTGGACTAATACTCTCCTAGTATCGAACAATAATATAGGTCTAATTATCATATACGTTTACTATTATATGTGTTCTTAAGTTATCTTTACGTAGGTTGAAGAGTCGGCCAAAAGATATAACGCTAAGTAGAGGCATACAATAATATTCTGCATTTAAGCATTTAACACACGACGTGAGCACGCCTTAAGACATGCTCACTCATTATAGGTTGATCGTATAGTAATGAAACGTTATAAGAAATAATATGTTCGGAGTATGTATATATCGGTATATCGCTCCTTTGTTCATTTCAAATGTTTATTTGGTTCGACATGTAAATAAAGAAGATAAAGTGAGTATTCGTTCCGCAAGTGTGCTAAAGTAATTTTGAAATGGAAATTTGGGGGTGATGTTCATCTAATTAGAGTCCATCCATTTGCACGAGTGGTATGTTTTGTTGCGTTGTGCTTCACTGTGCCACTGTCTTTTGTCTCATAATAATAAGCCTAATTCTCTTTTGAGAGGTGAGCTTAGCAAATGTCCAAGAAGATGTCGCCATTTGTATTGAATTCCAATACCTCTCGCTCTTATCTCCTTTTCCTTTCATGCTCTCTTGCTTGTATGATTTTGGCTTCTAGATGTATCCATCACTTTTAAATTAAATCTTCCAATCAAACCCTTTATTAGTTTATTAATTGTCACGTAATTGCATGCACTGATTATAAGTAGTTTGATGTGAAATGCGTGATTAACTCGTTAAACTTGTCATCAAGCATTATGTTTGCAACATTTCGTCCACCGCTCCTAACCTCATGTATACCTAAATTTTTTTTGGGCACACGTACGATAGGATATTCTCTAGAGTTCCACTTCAGAAAATGAGGACAAATATGAATGATAGATCAAAAACTTTGATTTTGCAACCGAAAAATCATGTTTGCCATGAAAATTGGTGGACTATCGACTGATTTACTCGGCTTTGTTTTAGAGATCATATGTTGCCCTTATTTGTAGCTCATGCAGTCATGCATGGCATTAAATGAAATCAAATATACCATCATTTCAATCACAAACATAGTCTAATAGTTATCTCAAGACTACCCTAATCCAACTTGAAAATATATAACGTAATCTATCTTAGAAAAGTGCGTCATTACTCATTAATTATATAATCGACCTGAAACTCAATCAAACTAAACTAAAACGTGAAAGAAAAAATTGCGGAACAATAATCACTTGACAAAACCCAACACGGCGAATCTAATTTTCTTTCCGTAAACTCGAAATTTAGGGGTAAAATAACATAAAAGATATGACGGTGATCTTAGCTGATTTAGGATACGTTGCGGGGTTACATTTTAACTTGTTCCTAGAAAAAAGTGGGGGGCTATTTTTTGATATAAAAACCAAAAATAATTGGATGTGATATTAAAAGTTCGAAAGATATATAGAAATTCCGTGAGTAATAGAGTCACAAGTCGTGGTGTTGGGCTCGACACAAAGGGGGGTGCCGAGTGGGAGTGGGTGCCAAATTTTTTTTGGATCTTTTCAGATCACAGATTATGGACTGCACGTGTGCTTTGTATTACAGTTAGAATTTATGGGCAGTAGTAATAAATTCATAAACTATAGGATATACGAGTAGGTGACTAATTACTTGTGCTGGAATCTCCGTGCGCTTGTTCTTATTCGAAAGAGTTTAAATTCTCAATAGATTTGATTTCTCTTGGTCTTGCTTGGTTGGTGTACTGTTGTAGTGTTGTTGTTGATTACTAAGGGCAAGGTTGTGTACAGTCGACAAAGTTTTATTATCGTGAGTAATGAAAACTACTTCGATTGACATGAGTAACGCTAACTGAAAGCTAGCTATTTAATATAGCCGTGGAATACATACTAGATACTACACATCAGATTTGGTACTAAAAAAAAGGATACCACATATCATGTTTGGTAATAAAAAATTGAGAGTTGATATACAAACTGGGACACGATATACGGTAAGTTTTAATTTGATAATGGAGTGACATGCATGATGCATCTACATTATACTGTGTATGTATTGTAATAAATTGATGCATTATTATTAGAAGTTAGAACTCTATGCTAGATTCGATCAATGAACCCATATGCGAGTTCAGATCATAGATGTTGGATACCAGTCTCAAAGCACCGAATTAATAATGCTTTACGTACATTTTATTATGACATTTATGGTTGTTCATGATACATGATTGATCAATATATACTTCAAGATTAAAGCATCCATACATATAAAGCTATTAATAATGATGGACATAGATTATGTATAGGATTAAGAATAATAGTCCTTCAAAATAAAAGAAGATATACTTTAGGATTTACTAAGTTTTATGTGATTATTAATAGTATCATTCAACAAACAAAGGTTGCCAATAGTGTGTGCTTCCAACCAACATATTACATACTGTATATATCAAAAAAAAAAAAAAAAAGATTCCTGGCTACCAAGCTAGCTCTCAGTTGGTTCCACTAAACCACTCCCCCATGTGTCCAAGGTCCCCATTGCAATTGGTGTTGCTTGCTTTTGAGTGCTTGTCTTTGCTCTGGTTTCTTTCATAATATTATGGCTTAATCTATGGTGCTTATGTTGTACATATATACATTAAAGTCTTTGGAAGATGTTATCGACCTTTGTTATAATCCAAGTGGTTAAAGGTTCGATTTCTAGCCCGGCAATGAAACGTAGAGTTTACACCAGTCATCCTACTCAAAACAATCCTCGTTTCTTTCATGCTCAAACTTAAACCAGACAAAAGATTACTCAACACATATCAGAATTGAGAATAAATCGACGGATACGAGCTTGGCTTGGAGCCTCGGACCATCCCGAGGCCACCTTAACTATGTGACATGGCTCCTTGCATAGTTGCATGGCCATAAGAGGGATAGAATTCATGCAATTGTGGGGTTGCCCAAACTTGTTATTTCACTTAGCAACAAATGAAAAATTGGCCATCTGCATGTTATGTCCTCGTGGGCGAGGGGAGGGAGGGATCGCATTTCCGATTGTCCTTTTGGGCTTTATAGTTTATACTCGATTACATAGTTTGAAATGCGCCAAATTCTCATGTGGCCCTTTCTTTCCACTAATGTGGGTTTAACTCCTGCCTTCTATTAGATATGGTTTGGTTAATTAATTGGGTATTAATCATCCTTGCCTTCTTGGGCTCGAGTGCAAGCTAATGTTGCTTCTTCTTTGCGTTTCTCCACCACTAATAATTAATTACCAAGTCATAAACTTAACTATACCCTCTTCGGGTTTTTTTTTTTTTTTTCATTTCTTGACGTTGTCTATTCTTTGAGTTTGTTTGGAATCTGAACACGTTAACAAATTGAAAAGAACGTAAGCAATAATAAAAAAATCGGCCTTTAGGCTTATTTATTTTGAAATCTAATACCTTGCGTACAATACTGTAATAGGACAACCTTTTTTACTACACCTCACTATTTCAATGAAGTGATGTTATCCACAAGGCCACAACACAATGTCGTGAGTTTGCACACAATAAAATAGAGCCAAATGGTGAGGTTCATACATATAATGGCCCATGAGTAGCAAATTAAGTAACAATTTAAATTTTTTTGGTAGATACCTCTGCCCTACTTATACTATTACGTCCTACAACCGTATAACACTATGCTGCACCAAACATTCGCCATAATAATGTTAGCGTTGACTTGAGGAAAAGCGTGCAATTCCGAGTACAGTACGTGCAACAATGCAGCGGACTATTCATCTATAACACAGCAGAGAATAAATAGAGAAACGTCAAGTATCAAAATAAATGCTAAACAAAGACATGTTTAAATCTTGCATGGACCTGAACCTACAGCCTACTGTAGTACCTCTGTTACTGTTGTCCGTCCATTTTCAGTTCGTTTCTACCGTCGTTTAATTAACACGTACAGTTGGTCACACCTAAATATACACATCTACATCTAAGTTAAAGTTCATCATCATAAATTCACACCAGTTTAATTGCTTTTACGTACTTTCATTCTTTTTACTGTAAGACGGGGGAAAGTCGTACTAGTCACAATTTCATGTAAGTAATTCTCTTGATCGTCGGTGATGCTTTAAGTCCATACCCAACTTGACTATGATTTAATGGAATTGATCGAGTTGTAACGAAATGAATTAGATAACCGCCTTATGATTATATAATTAGTGATATTAACATCGAAAAAGTTGGCACAGTCCGCCGGACTCGAGTTAGCTCGAAAATGATACAGTCATTGATTAGTTTGTTGTTGATCGATTCCTAGAATACATACATGTTTTGAATGACCTAACTCAACTTAAAGTGTAGAACGATGGTTAGAATCCACACAATTGTTCAGATTTTCAACATGTAGCATATTATCTATACTTGTTGTTCGTAAGTCGCTGTAGTATGTTACTGTTTAAGCAAACTTCGCTAATCAGCCATGCTTTCCTTGTTTCTCCTTAAGCCTGAATGTTCAGTTTAGGGGCATGCTTAATTGGTATGTGAGTGCGAGATTATTTGTGTTTGGCTTGGTTTTCCTATGTATCACAATCATAGTACTAAATTCAATTTGGACCCCCTTTTCCTCTTTTCTAATAATCATACCGCTCTTTAATTCTCGTTCTGGAACTTTTTTTCCCGACCATCTAGTACAATATCGATCTAAACTAATTAAATTTGGCGGGTATACAATATATAGTTTCGTTATTTGTATGTTAATTAACTACAATCATCAAATTCACTTTAAATGAAATACAAATGTTTTATATGTTCAATATCACGGTATCATTAAACGAGTTCAAATTGCTGTTACCACACTAACTAGATTCAGCCATGGAGCATTGGCCATCGATCAAAAGCAACCACGACAATACAACATGTCTAATTAGACTAGTCACGAGACCTGTAAGATCGATATTTGAAAACTAAGATAAGTGAAGCATACTATGTAAGTTTCTATCGAGTAATATTTGCTCCTTAGCTTTGTCCTAGCTTGGAGTATAGTTGCTTTCATTCCTTAATGTATCTTTAATAGATTGATTTCATTCTCACGTACCTAGTGCTAGATTGCTAGTACGATCGATACGTACCGATGTACTAGCATATCAAATTTGAGGTTACAAGGTCCAACCATGTGACCCATCTTTTCAATTCGTGGCCTCAACTATGGTAGAAAGAGATAGGGTATGTCATATGTGTGTTTGTGGGGCTGCATTAAAACTTTGCGGAAAGTCTAATAACTGGAAACAATCGATCATTTTGTTGGATTCATATTATGTACATGTTTGCATATGTTGATTTTTTTTTCTTCCAAATGATGTTAAGGAAAAAAAAAAGATAACAAAATGAAAATGATTTGAGAAAAATGAAAGTTCAACAAACAAGTTGCATGTAGGCTTGTTTTTAGATTAGGTATAAAGTTGCTAGTTTGCGTGATAGTTTTATAGTGATTTATGAACAACAACAACAAAACCTTATTCCCAAAATGACAGGACTACCAAAAATAGTGAAATACTACTCAGTATGTTTCTGTTATGATCTTGCCTAAAGTCTTCATTTTTTTCCTTCAATTTCCAACTAGTTTGCACAATCCCCTCTAATTCCTTATGATTGGAAAATTTCAATATAAAAGGTAGGAACATGGAAGGATGTGCATATAAAAGGTAGAAAATCGATTCCCCCCCATATAAGCCAAGTAAAATCACACAAAATTCCTTTGTAACAGAAAAATATATTACACAAAAGCCACATCATAATATTATTGTGTGGTTACTTGAAGGATGTACCACACAAGTATGTACATCATCGTTTCCACAAAGTAGCTGTCCGTTGAGCATGTCCAGTGCCTGAAATGCTCCCTCTCCTTCGCTTCTCTACACATGATAAACACCTCCACATTAATTAACAAACGTCTTTGGATGATTTCGAGAATAACACAATTTCACGATATAAGTAAACGACATTACTTATTTTTCGGTTTGTCTTACATTATCGCTTATAATAACAATCAGTACGCGCATTATGCATTTATGCTAAAGCTATACCATCACTAAAATTATGTGAAGTACTACTTCTAAGAAACAAAAAATAAATGTACGTAAATAGTACATTAGTACCTTGTAGAAATCAACAGCAACAAAATTGGCCCATCTATTTGCAGCAGCGTCATGACACGTTCGAAGCATTCTGATCAAATTGTTGGAGTTGTCTACACAAGAAAGTTCTTTCCAAGGAACTGATCTGATAAAATTGACTAGAACTAGCGACTTCGTTGTGTCATCTAGTGTAGACGATTCTCCCCTGTTTGTACAACTTCCTGCTTTCATCCCATCATCTCCGTCTGCGAATCAAAGTTTACGAACATCCAAGATCGAGAACGTGTCAAACATCTACTTAAAAACGAGTAAACGATTATAAATAATTTTTACACCCTCAAAATTGATTACATGCAGTACGATTCATATTAAGTTCACCCGCGCCCGACCAAGAATTGGTTGGGCTGTCGGCCCAAGTTGGCCTGACCTGGTCAATTCTTGGTTTGAAACACACTCCAGGCCTTGGCCCAATTCGGGTGGGTTGGGCCTTGATTTGCATATCCAAGACTAGACCCGATAGTAAAATGGTCTATACTATACTTGGACTGAAAATTATTTTTCGAAGACGATAAAGATTAAATTAATTAGAGAAAGTAAAAAAAGATGACAAAATTGGAAAAAGGGTCAAAGGGTAATTTTGTACATTGATTTTCGACCATGAAATCCCACTGGTATGCAATGCCTTCACTCTGTTGTTTAGATTTCTTAGAAGTGAAAACAACAAGCCTTTGATTGTTAGCCACCATGTCACTGACCAAGGGCCAATCTCGGCCTTGGCTCGGCATTTTCGAGACCGGAAACCAGTATTTCCTGAGCCCCGAGTTGTTAAACACCTTGGTTAAACCGTTTGGTGCGTTGACATAGTCCTCCAATATCAATGTCACAATTTCTGATGGGTTAGAAGACAAAAATGCCGCAATCTCTTTCATACTATCTAATGCCGGTTCCTGAAAAATCGAATTTGACAATTTTGTTAATACGTAATCCTTAATTAACACCACCAAAAATCCAAAAAAAAAAAAAAAATTGAATTTTATCTTCTAACCCAACAACAAAAAAAAAAAACCCATAGTCCCATGCATTTTCTTGTCCTGCTCCATGTACCCCTCGAGACACATACTAGCCTTCTGCACTGATCACTTTGTATAGCCTCTTAAAACAGCATTAATGAACGAATAATAATGTACGATACTAACATTATAAGTAGTCTTCACGTAACGTAATTCATGTATGATAGTGTAGGTAGGTGTACGTATGTACATTGGACGTAAGATGAAGAAGAAGATTGGGAAAACGAATTACTCACGAATGCAGTGAAGTCATGGCATTTCCCTCCAAAGGAATGGCATAACCATACATTGCCTTCGAAGTCGTATACGTCAAGCATCAATGCTCGAACTCCATTCTACCCAAATTAAGAAAAAAAAGAACACGTAAATCTGTAAGACATGTACGTACAATTTTTTTTTGACAATACTAGCTAGTAGCCTTAAGCAAATTAAAGATAAGATGAGTATTGAAATGAAACCTTAATTTATAGCAAAAAAAAAAAAAAAATCTTACTTGTAGTTGTTGAGTGATGGTGTCCTCTTGATTTACCACGGTAATTCGAGGAATTTTAGTATGAGAAGGCTCTCCATCGATCGCGTAAGAGTTATGTGTCGTCAAGAATGCATATTTGTTGAACGGTAGTGAATTGTTCTACATTATTATTGAGTAACACATATAGTGACGCAAACCATATTAGTAAGAAATCATATACCGTAACGCAAAGTAGACCGTGATTATTCGGTTTATTTAATGGATGATCCTAGGAGTCTATATGTAGACAATAGCAAAATTGTCTATACTATAATCAAGTGTGGTAAATTAAAAATGACTAGTAGTAAAAATTATGGTTGTGTAGTAAATTGAACATATTTGCAGTAAATTTATGACACTGACGGTAAAATCAACATCTGTTACGAATCTATCAATGGAAAAAAATTTAAAATTGATTTATTTCCAAAATCAAGAGCCCTTGATTGTCTCTATTTCCTTGTAATCCATCATTTTCTAAATTACATAACAAAATTTACTATTCCTTCGATTTAATTTACTACAACCTAACAATAGACACTTTTTTATTTATCTACATATAGACTTCTAACATTTTTGTTATTTAATGTGATGCAACTTTACGATTGTGCATACGAGATTCATTATGGTTTAGGTTAATTCGAAGCCCACCACTCTTTATTGTTCTAACCTTAGCGAATCATGATTATTTTGTACCCTGATAATCTGATGTAAATGAAGCCGTACCGTGGTTTATGGTTATGCATTTGGGTCCCAAAATCGCAAGTGTATGAAATAGTGCAATACTACTAGTATTATACAGATGATGTTCACAAATTATATGGTTGTAAGTTGCGGAGCTAATTATGTATGTGATTGAAGCTAGGCTGTTTTCTGGCTATAATTCATAAAATGTCATTTTTGGTCTTCTTCGCAAGCCGCAAGGTGACAATTGTACATGCATTTGCACAAATCATGTGAGTGGACAGAGAGACATACTGTAACCACTTTCATCAAATGTGTATAGATTATAATATATTTAAGTGAATTTTGTATCCCGTAAATTACGGGCTAAAAAAATTATTGTGTTATTTCATATATAAAAGAACTATGTCAAACAGATTTCCTAAAATAATAGAATATTAACTTAAAAAAAAAAATAATAATCAAAGAAAATCGTTCATATACTCGGTGTAATAAAACTTGTGATCGGCTTATGATATTCTAGTATTTGATAACATTTCTCATTGCCCGTAAGTTATAAATATGCAATCACCGAAATGAATAATAATCAAGGATCAAAGACTAATAATAAGCTTAGGCATACCAGGAGTTTATATGGATTGGTGGTGACACTCCTAACACATCGGGGTCCCTTTAATCCCGCAACACACCCAAAACAGTAGAACCCTTCTTCGCACTTATCGCATGAACCAATCACCAGTTCCTTCAACCACAAAACAATAAAAAGTAGAAAAACAAAAGAAAAAATGGACAATAACACAAAAACGCACTAATTAATAGTTCATCCAATTACTAAAAATCGCGAAAAATATCCAATAGTGAATTTGAAGCAAGGTAAAAAGATGAAAAACCTTGCAATCCCCATCATCATTAGAGCAAGCATAAGAAAGGCTAAGGGAAGATGAAATTGCCGTAAGAATAAAAAGGTATGATAAAAGAGGAAGAACCATTTTTTTATTTTATTTTATGAGAAAACTTTGGTTTAATTTGTTGATGAAAATGTAACAGTAGAGGAATTGAAAATTTAATTTATTACACATTATTATGCATGGTAACTTTAATGTCATACTAATTGCGATTCGATCTACCATATTACATATATATCATCCAAATTCACTTGATTTCGTTACGTATTTGCTTGTTTCTTTAATTTCTTCTTTTACATGGTGGAGGGCATATGGAGATCAATGTGAAATTCACGGGTCCAACACTAATGTGGAAAAATGACGATTGAGTTTCGGCTCTACAAAGCAACAAATCCTGGTGATATTGTACATTTATCTAAGTCATGTACGCATAATCAATTTTAGATTAGAATTGATATTCTTTAATTTCATCACGCGGCGGTACAAAACTTTACAGTGCGGATCACCTATTCCACTCTGTGTACTCCTCCAATCACGTGCTACCATTTCATTATTTTATCTTTTAAATATATTTTGTGGAAAGATTTATGAAATGGTAGCATGTGATTGGACGGGTACATAGAGTGAGACACGAAAGTGGCACATGTGATCTATACTGAAAACTTTAATCAAGCTAAGGCACCGTACCCATATTTAATTTGTGATGATATTTCTATTTTTTTTAAGTCCAATCGATACAAGCGGCACATATATTATAAATTGAAATTGGGTAGTGACGGCTGATGGCACGCCTTGTAGAATAATTTTTATGGATTCTGCCGTTTCACCTATTCGTACTAAATAACGAGTTAATGAATCCTCTTCAATTTGCAATTGGACAGTACCGAAGTTGTGTTTTAGGATCAAGTCATCATCGTACTATTGGAGACATTATTATAAAATATTAACTTCGGTTTATTATTAAAAGGTATACTCCATAATACAAGTGTACTTTTGCTCATGCATTGTGATTTTGTGAACCTATATACGGAGTATTACATATATTCAAATCAAAAGAAAATTCAATCAAATACAAGCATTTATTCACAAAAACAAGTTCACGTAAGAATAATAATTAAAAAATTCACAACTTATTCACGTATATTGAATTTCTACTTCTCATGCATGAAAATCATTATTTGTCGGGGTTGGAGAAGAAAGTGTTGATGGAAGGCATAACTTCAGGAGGACGAGTCCTTAAGAACTTTCGAAGTCCATGCTCTGCATATTTTTCCCCTTCCTCGTAGTTCTCCAACACTGCTTTTGCTCTATTGCTTTTATTTATCCTGTAATAATATTCATAGATATGAAGAAAAAATCCCGAAAATTAGAATCAAATTAAGATCGTCAATTTAATTTGTAGTTGTAAAAAACACTATTATTGACCGTGCCTTAGCTTAATCAACTATTTGGATGGCTCAAAAAAATAAAAATATTTACAATCGTATAAATTTAATTTGTGCGTGACGTAAGTGCATGTTTTGAAAATTTCATACCTGACATCAGGGTTAAGGAGGACATTTCTTGTAAGCTGAAATATGCACATACTTGTCACAAATGACATCGCTGCGATTAACGGGTAAACCTATATGTTAAAAAAAAAAAACACATTTCCATGTGAGGAAGCACGCACGTAAAAAAAAAAAAAAATGTAAGGCGCAAGTTAAATTAAAGTCGATAGTTTTTATAAACATGCATCGTAAAGAAGATATTACATACATCGGGTTTGATCCAACGACCCATAAGTAAGAAAAATATTTTTGCCGAAAGAGTATATATAGTGAAGATTAAGCCTTGGATTGAAGACGTTATTGTACAAAGGAGTGTGGGATACGATGTGTGTTTATATAGTGTAGACGACATCGTATGTCTTTTCTTAGAGAGGACGTCATACTCAATAATTCAGTGGGCTGTATAATCTTATCATAGCGATGACTTATATTGACTTGTTCTAAATTATGTAATACGGAGTAGCAAACAAGGTGCTCTAGCCTCTTGTTTTATGTTTCGGTCCATAGTAATAAATGAAATTGAATTTGTCTTAGGTGTGGTTAATTCAAATTAAAGGAAACGAGCTCAATTTGTGGTCAACTAGCTAGTAGTACGACCAAAATTGACCACGGAATTTCAAATATATACTATCTCCATAAAAAAAATACGAGTACAAGTTATCATCACATTTTACTCGTATTGATTTTTCTATAGCCAAGGGCGTGGGAGTCTAGATTGTTTCGGGCCTCCCAACCAAAATTCTTATTCTACCTCGTCAACTTACATTGCCTTTTGTTGGGATAATGGCTTTCAAACGCCATTATTGTTGGAGCTTTGTTACCTGTTTGCTGAACTTTGTGTTTGAGTTGAGAAACCCTATCTCTCCATGTTTTCAGAGTCTAAACCCTTGTTTCTGTAAATTTTTTTCCCCCATTTAATTTAATTTTAATAAAATGGCTATGGCTCCGGAGCTAAAATGGCTCAAATTATGGGGGTAGCCTCAAAGGATGATATTGTAATACCCCAGATTTCAGAGGAAGTTTCTAAGAGATTAAGGGCTCATATGAGTGCTTGAAGGGATTGATAGTGCTACTCATACCAACAAAGTCGACTTTCCTTTTAGGAATCCCACCTGATAAAAACTCCACAGTTAAGCGTGCTTGACTGAGAGCAATTTCAGGATGGGTGACCTCCTGGAAAGTGTCCCAGGGTGCGCACGAGTGAGGTCAAAGTGCGCTGGAAGGACCCGTGTTGGTCTGTGAGGTCAGCCCACAATCTGGCGAGCTGCCCTAGGTGACTACTTGCGGCTCAGGCGATGAGTCGGGGTGTTACAAATGGTATTAGAGGAGGTAACACCCCGCATTTTTGGGAAGTTAAATAATTAAGGGTGTTACGTTTTATAATGTAATTAAGGGTTTTATTAAGGTTTAATTGGAATTCGATTGGGTTATTATGGGATTTTTGATTATAGAATTAAACAAGAGGATTCGATAGCCATTTGGATTTGGATCGGGTTTGTGGATCACACAACCCATCAAATTAGCTAGGTCCAAACCCGAGTCTACCCTAATACCCATTTATAGGGGTGAGCAAAACCGGGTACCCTGTTATTCGGGTACCCGAAAACAGGGTACCCGCTTTGAAAATTGCTAAAAATTGATACCCGTACCCGACCCGAAATAAACCGGATACCCGGTTTTCGGGTACCCGAAAAATAGGGTACCCTAATTTCGGGTACCCATACCCGGAATTTCTTAATTTGCAACTTTAAATTGTCAACACTCAAGGACGCGCAACTTGAAAGTTATACAAATGAAATCGAATGCTTGTCCACTTATGGGTCGGATGATGGATTTCTACCAAATGTACGAGTGTGTCGACTTTTTTAGCTTCAAACATTAAGTTTAGTAGGATTTTTATACACAATATAAAGAGATCCGGGTACAAACCGGGTACCCGATTTGCTAATTTCAATACCCGTACCCGACCCTAATTTATGTAAAATAAAGCGGGTCGGGTACCCGACCCGGTTAATACCCGGAAAATACCGGGTATTAAAATTCGGGTACCGGGTCGGGACCGGGTACTTAAACCGGGACGGGTATTTTTGCTCACCCCTACCCATTTATGAAAAAAAAAATAAAGAAAACTCTAGCTCCCCTTGACAGTCATTCGGCCCCCCCTCTTCTCTATCTCTCATTCTCTTAACCTCCACCCGCATAAGATTTCAGCACAACTGTGTCAACTTCAAACACACACAACTCTCACATACAACCTTTGATTAAGACGTGGTTTATGGCGTTAGAACCGTGTTTTCGATAAGAATCCATCAACATGTAGATTGTTCAAAGATTCCACCAGATGCTCACTGTAGAGGTGTTTTAGTGGAGCTGTGTCCATCTACCGAGAACTGTTCCGCCCTCTCGGTATTTTGATGGTTCCCGTTGACTCATAAGGTATTTTGGGACAAGATTTTGTGGGGATGTTCCTAACCCTAGTTGTCACAGCATATACAAATTTATGCGGGGTCGCTGTAATACCCTAGATTTCAGAGGAGGTTCCTAAAAGATTAAGGGCTCACATGAGGTGCTTAAAAGGATTGACAGTGCTACTCATACCAACAAAGTCGACTTTCCTTTTAGGAATCCCATGTGATAAGAACTCCACAGTTAAGCGTGCTTGACTTGGAGCAATTTCAGGATGGGTGACCTCCTGGGAAGTTTCCCAGGGTGCGCATGAGTGAGGTCAAAATCGCCGAAAGGACCCCTGTTGGTCTGTGAGGTCAGCCCACAGCCTGGCAAGCTGCCATAGGTGACTACTTCCGACTCAGGCGATGAGTCGGGGTGTTACAAATCGTATCAGAGCAAACCTGCGACCGCGTGATGATCCTGTGGTCAGGAGTGCCCAGATCAGCAGCCTAGCGGGGGAAAGATCCTGGAGTTAGACTATGGTGGGCTACCAGGCGCAACGAGGACGTTGCTGTCTTAAGAGGGGGTGAGTGTAATACCCCAGATTTCAGAGGAAGTTTCTAAGAGATTAAGGGCTCATATAAGTGCTTGAAGGGATTGATAGTGCTACTCATACTAACAAAGTCGACTTTCCTTTTAGGAATCCCACCTGATAAAAACTCCACAGTTAAGCGTGCTTGACTGAGAGCAATTTCAGGATGGGTGACCTCCTGGGAAGTGTCCCAGGGTGCGCACGAGTGAGGTCAAAGTGCGCTGGAAGGACCCGTGTTGGTCTGTGAGGTCAGCCCACAGTCTGGCGAGCTGCCCTAGGTGCCTACTTTCGGCTTAGGCGATGAGTCGGGGTGTTACAGATATAATGATAATATGCAAAATGACATTTGGAACGCATGAAATAATTTAATAAATGAGGAACGGAAACTAAAATCATCAAGTAAATTCCTAGGACAGCTTCAGTTATGCCTTCAGGACATTTGGTTATTTTTCGAAAAATTGATTAAATTTGAGCAGAATCGCAGTACATAATCCACAGTTTTTCGATAAAAGGGGTTTGAAACTAAAATGGCTCAAATGTTGGCGGTAACGTCAAAGGATGATATAATGATAATATGAAAAATATTAGAGTAAAAAACCTAAGAGAAGATTAGAAAAATAGCCAAAACGGTCCTAAATCCATACAAAATGAAGAGACTCGAAACGCATGAAATACTTTACAAAATGAGGAACCAACACTCAAATCAACAAAGTATAGTCCTAGGATATCTTTAGTTATGCCTTGAGGACATTTGGTTTTTTTTGAAAAATTGATCAAATTTGAGCAGAATCGCAGTACATAATCCACAATTTTTCGATAAAATGGCTCCTAAGCTAAAATGGCTCAAATTTTAGTGGTAGCCTCAAAGGATGATGTAATGATAATTTGCTAAATATTAGAGTTAAAAGCTAAGAGAAGATTAGAAAAACATCCAAAATGATCATAAATCAATACAAAATGACGGGACTCGAAACGCATGAAATATTTTACTAAATGAGGAACCAAAACTCAAATCAACCAAGTACAATCCTAGGACAGCTTCAATTATACATTGAGGACACTTGGTTATTTTTCGTAAAATTGATCAAATTTGAGCAGAATCACAGTACATAATCCACAATTTTTCGATAAAATGGCTCCGGAGCTAAAATGGCTCAAATTTTGGCAGAAGCTTCAAAGGATGATATAATGATAATACGCAAAAAATTAGAGTCAAAAACCTAAGAGAAAATTTGAAAAACAGCCAAAACGGTCAAAAATCCATACAAAATGACGAGAATCGAAACGCATGAAATACTTCATAAAATGAGGAACCAAAACTCAAATCAACAAAGTATAGTCCTAGGATATCATCAGTTATGCCTTGAGGACATTTGGTGTTTTTCGAAAAATTGATCAAATTTAAGAAGAATTGTAGTGCATAATCCACAATTTTTCGATAAAATGGCTCCGGAGCTAAAATGGCTCAAATTTTTCCGGTAGCCTCAAAGGATGATATAATGATAATATGCAAAATATTAGTGTCAAAAACCTAAGAGAAGATTAGAAAAACAACCAAAATGGTCATAAATCCATACAAATTGGCGAGACTCGAAACGCATGAAATTCTTCAAAAAATGAGGTTAAATCAACAAAGTATAGTCCTAGGGTATCTTCGGTTATGCCTTGAGGACATTTGGTTTTTTTCGAAAAATTAGATCAAATTTGAGCAGAATTGCAGTACATAATCCACAGTTTTTCGATAAAATGGCTTCGGAGTTAAAATGGCTCAAATTTTGGCGGTAGCCTCAAAGGATAATATAATGATAAAATGCAAAATATTAGAGTTAAAAATCTAAGAGATGATTATAAAAACCTCCAAAACGGTCATAAATCCATACAAAATAACGAGACTCGAAACGCATGAAATACTTTACTGAATGAGGAACCAAAAGTCAAATCAACCAAGTACAGTCCTAGGACATCTTCAGTTATGCCTTGAGGACATTTGGTTTTTTTTTCGTAAATTTCATTATATTTGAGCAGAATCGTAGTACATAATTCACAGTTTTTCGATAAAATGATTCCGGAGCTAAAATGGCTCAAATTTTGGAGGTAGCCTCAAAGGATGATATAAAGATAATATGCAACATATTAGAATAAAAAACCTAAGAGAAAATTAGAAAAACAGCCAAAATGGTCATAAATCCATACAAAATGACGAGTCTCGAAACGCATGAAATACTTTGCTAAATGAGGAACAAAAACTCTATCTACCATGTACAGTACTAGGACATATTTAGTTATGCCTTGAGGACATTTGGTTATTTTTCGTAAAATTGATCAAATTTGAGCAGAATCACTGTACATAATCCACAGTTTTTCGATAAAATGACTCCGGAGCTAAAATGGCTCAAATTTTGAAGGTAGCCTCAAAGGAATATATAATTATAATATGCAAAATATTAGAGTCAAAAACCTATGAGAAGGTTAGAAAGCAGCAAAAATAAGTCATATATCAATATCAATTGACAAGACTCGAACGCATGAAATACTTTACTAAATGAGGAACCAAATCTCAAATCAACAAAGTACAGTACTAGGACATCTTCAGTTATGCCTTGAGGACAGTTTGTTATTTTTCGTAAAATTGATCAAATTTGAGCAGAATCGCTGTATATAGTCTACAGTTTTCGATAAAATGGCTCCGGAGCTAAAATGGATCAAATTTAAGCAATAGCCTAAAACGAAGGATGATATAATGATAATATGAAAAATATTAGAGTAAAAAATCTAAGAGAAGATTAAAAAAACAACTAAAACAGTTATAAATCCATACAAAATGACGAGACTCGAAACGCATGAAATAATTCACAAAATAAGGAATCAATACTCCAATCCAACAAGTATAGTCCTAGTATATTTTCAGTTATGCCTTGAGGACATTTGGTTTTTTTTTTTTTTTTTTTAAAAAGGCTCAAATTTTAGCGGTAGCCACTACGGATAATATAATTAGAACATAGAAAATATTAGAGTAAAAAACCTAACAGAAGATTAGAAAAACAGCCAAAACGACCATAAATCCATACAAAATAACTAGACTCGAAACACTTCACAAAATGAGGTACCAACACTCAAATCAACAATGTATAGTCTTAGGATATCATCAGTTATGCCTTGAGGACATTTGTTTTTTTTTTTTTGAAAAATTGATCAACTTTTAGCAAAAGCGCAATACATAATCCACAGTTTTTCAATAAAATGGATCAAATTTTGGCGGTAGTCTCAAAGGATGACATAATGATAATATGCAAAATATTAGAGTTTAAAATCTAAGAGAAGATTAGAAAAACCGCCAAAACGGTCATAAATCCATACAAAATGACGAGACTCGAAACGTATAAAATACTTTACTAAATGTGGAACCAAAACTCAAATCAACCAAGTACAGTCCTACTAGGACATCTTCAGTATTGCCTTGAGGACATTTGGTTATTTTTTGTAAATGTGATCAAATTTGAGAAGAATCGCAGTACATAATCCATAGTTTTTCGATAAAATGGTTCCGAAGCTAAAATGTCTCAAATTTTGCAGGTAGCCACAAAGGATGATATAATGATAATATGCAAAATATTAGAGTCAAAAACCTAAGAGAAGATTATAAAAACAGGCAAAACGGTCATAAATCCATAAAAAATAACGAGACTCGAAACGCATGAAATACTTTACTAAATGAGGAACCAAAACTAAAATAACCCAAGCACAGTACTAGGACATCTTTAGTTATGCCTTGAGGACATTTGGTTATTTTCCGTAAAATTGATCAATTTTGAGCAGAATCGTTGTATATAATCCACTGTTTTTCGATAAAATGTCTCCGGAGCTAAAATGGCTCAAATTTAAGCAATAGCCTCAAAGGATGATATAATGATAATATGCAAAATATTAGATTAAAAATATGAGAGAAGATTACAAAAACAGCCAAAACGATCATAAATCCATACAAAATGACGACACTCGAAATGGATGAAATAATTCACAAAATAAGGAACCAACACTCAAATCCAACAAGTATAGTCCTAGGATATTTTTAGGTATGCCATGAGGGCATTTTGTTTTTTTTTTTTTTCTCGTAAATTGATCAAATTTAAGCAGAATCGCAGTACATAATCCACAGTTTTTCGATAAAATGGTTCCGTAGCAAAAACGGCTCAAATTTTAGCGGTAGCCAGTACGGATGATATAATGAGAATAGGAAAAATATTAGAGTCAAAAACATAACAGAATATTAGAAAAACACCAAAACAACCATAAATCCATACAAAATGACGCGACTCGAAACGCATGAAATAATTCACAAAATGAGGAACCAACACTTAAATCAACAAAGTATAGTCCTAGGATATCTTCAGTTATGCCTTGAGGGCTTTTGCTTTTTTTTTCGAAAAATTTGATCAAATTTGAGCAGAATCGCACTACATAATCCACAGTTTTTCGATAAAATGGCTCCGGAGCTAGAACGGCTCAAATTTTGGCGGTAGCTTCAAAGGATGATATAATGATAATATGCAAAATATTAGAGTTAAAAATCTAAGAGAAGATTAGAAAAACCGCCAAATCGGTCATAAATCCATACAAAATGACGAGACTCGAAACACATGAAATACTATACTAAATGAGGAACAAAAGCTCAAATCAACCAAGTACAGTCCTAGGACAGCTTCAATTATATCTTGAGGACATTTGGTTATTTTTCGTAAAATTGATCAAATTTGAGCAGAATCACAGTACATAAACCACAGTTTTTCGATAAAATGGTTCCGGAGCTAAAATGGCTCAAATTTTGGCGGTAGCCTCAATGGATGATATAATGATAATATGCAAAAAAATGAGAGTCAAAAACCTAAGAGAAGATTTGAAAAACAGCCAAAACGGTCAAAAATCCATACAAAATGACGAGAATCAAAACGCATGAAATACTTCATAAAATGAGGAACCAAACCTCAAATCAACAAAATATTGTCCTAGGATATCTTCATTGATGCGTTGAGGACATTTGGAGTTTTTTTTTGAAAAATTGATCAAATTTAAGAAGAATCGCATTACATAATCCACAATTTTTCGATAAAGTGGCTCCGGAGCTAAAATGGCTCAAATTTTGCCGGTGGCCTCAATGGATGATATAATAATAATATGCAAAATATTAGAGTCAAAAACCTAAGAGAAGATTAGAAAAACAACCAAAATGGTCATAAATCCATACAAAATGACGAGACTCGAAACGCATGAAATACTTTACTAAATGAGGAACAAATACTCAAATCGACCAAGTACAGTATTAGGACATCTTTAGTTATGCCTTGAGGACATTTGGCTATTTTTCGTAAAATTGATCAAATTTGAGTTGAATCGCTGTACATAATCCACAGTTTTTCGATAAAATGGCTCTGGAGCTAAAATGGCTCAAATTTTGGAGGTAACCTCAAAGGAATACATAATGATAATATGCAAAATATTAGAGTAAAAAAACGTAAGAGAAGATTAGAAAAACAGCAAAAACGGTCACAAATCAATACAAAATGACGAGACTCGAACGCATGAAATACTTTATTAAATGAGGAACCAAAACGCAAATCAACCAAGTACAGCACTAGGACATCTTCACTTATGCCTTGAAAACAGTTGGTTATTTTTCGTAAAATTGATCAAATTTGAGCAGAATCGCTGTACATAATATACAGTTTTTCGATAAAATGGCTCCGGAGCTAAAATGGCCGAAATTTAAGCAGTAGCCTCAAAGGATGATATAATGATAATATGCAAAATATTAGAGTTAAAATTCTAAGAGAAGATTAAAACAACAACTAAAACGGTCACAAATTCATGCAATATGACGAAACTCGAAACGCATAAAATAATTCACAAAATAAGGAACCAACACTCAAATCCAACAAGAATAGTCCTAGGATATTTTCAGTTATGCCTTGAGGACATTTGGTTTTTTTTTCTTCTAAAAATTGATCAAATTTGAGCAGAATCGCAGTACATAATCCACGATTTTTCGATAAAATGGCTCCATAGAAAAAAACAACTACAATTTTAGCGGTAGCCACTACGGCTAATATAATTAGAACATGGAAAATATTTGAGTCAAAAACCTAACAGAAGATTAGAAAAACAGCCAAAATGACCATATATCCATACAAAGTGACTAGACTCGAAACACATGAAATACTTCACAAAATGAGGAACCAACACTCAAATCAACAATGTATAGTCCTAGAATATCTTCAGTTATGCCTTAAGGAGATTTGTTTTTTTTTTCGAAAAATTGATCAACTTTAAGCAGACGCGCAATACTCGAAACGCATAAAATACTTTACTAAATGTGGAACCAAAACACAAATCAACCAAGTACAGTCCTGGGACATCTTTAGTTATGCCTTGAGGACATTTGGTTATTTTTCGTAAATTTGATCAAATTTGAGCAGAATCGCAATACATAATCCAAAGTTTTTTGATAAAATGGTTCCGGAGTTAAAATGGCTAAAATTTTGAAGGTAGCCTCAAAGGATGATATAATGATAATATGCAAAATAGTGGAGTTTGTCATAAATCCATTCAAAATGACGAGGCTCGAAACACATGAAATACTTCACAAATTGAGGAACCAACACTCAAATCCAACAAGTATAGTCCTACGATATTTTAAGTTATGCCTCGAGGACATTTGGTTTTTTTTCGAAAATTGATCAAATTTGAGCAGAATCGTAGTACATAATCCACGGTTTTTCGATAAATTGCTCCAAAAAAAATAAAAGGCCCGAATTTTAGCGGTAGCCACTACGGATGATATAATGAGAACTTGTAAAATATTATAGTCAAAAACCTAAGAGAAGATTAGAAAAACGGTAAAAACGTCATAAAATCATATAAAGTGACGAGACTTGAAACACATGAAATATTTCAAAAAATGAGGAAAATATTAGAGTTTGTCATAAATCCATACAAAATGACGAGACTCGAAAGACATGAAATAATTCACAAAATGAGGAATCAACACTCAAATCCAACATGTATAGTCCTGGGATATTTTCAGTTTTGCCTCGAGGACATTTGGTTTTTTTTCGAAAATTGATCAAATTTGAGCAAAATCGCAGTACATAATCCACGGTTTTTCAATAAAATGGCTCAGGAGCTAAAATGGCTCAAATTTTGGCGGTAGCCTCAAAGGACGATCTATTGATAATATGCAAAATATTAGAGTTAAAAATCTAAGAGAAGATTAGAAAAACAGCCAAAACGATCATAAATCCATACAAAATGACGAGACTCGAAACACATGAAGTACATCACAAAATGAGGAACCAACACTCAAATCCAACAAGTATAGTCCTAGGATATTTTCAGTTATGCCTTGAGGACATTTTGTTTTTTTCGAAAAATTGATCAAATTTTAGCAGAATTGTAGTACATAATCCACAATTTTTCGATAAAATGGCTCCGGAGCTAAAATATCTCAAATTGTAGCGATAGGCTCAAAGTATGATATAATGATAATATGAAAAATATTGGAGTTAAAAATATACGAGAAGATTTGAAAAACAGCCAAAACGGTCATAAATCTATACAAAATGACGAGACTCAAAACACATGAAATACTTCACAAAATAAGGAACCAACACTCAAATCAACAAAGTACAGTCCTAGGATATCTTCAGTTATGCCAAAAGGACATTTGGTTTTTTTTTTCGAAAAAATGATCAAATTTGAGCAGAATCGCAGTATATAATCTACGTTTTTTCGATAAAATGGCTCCGGAGCAAAAACGGCTCAAATTTTTGAGGTAGCCACTACGGATGATATAATGAGAATTTGGAAAATATTAGAGTAAAAACACAGAATATTAGAAAAAACGGCCAAAACGGTCATAAATCCCTAGAAAGTGACGAGACTCGAAACGCAGGAAATACTACACCAAATGATGAACCAACACTCATTTCAAACAAGTATAGTCCTAGGATATATTCAGTTATGCCTTGAGGACATTTTGTTATTTTTTTTTTTTCCGAAAAATTGATCAAATTTGATCAGAATCGTAGTTTATAATCCACATTTTTTTTCGATAAAATGGATCCGGAGCTAAAATGGCTCAAATAAAGGAGGTAGCCTCAAAGGATGATATAATGGCTCAAAATGGCTCAAAAACCAAAGAGAAGATTAGAAAAACGGTCAAAACGGTCATAAATCCATACAAAATGACGAGACTCGAAACGCATGAAATACTTTACTAAATGAGGGACCAAAACACAAATCAACCAAGTACAGTCCTAGGACAGCTTCAATAATATCTTGAGGACATTTGGTTATTTTTAGTAAAATTGATCAAATTTGAGCAAAATCGCAGTACATAATCCACAGTTTTTCGATAAAATGGCTCCGGGGCTAAAATGGCTCAAATTTTTGCGGTAGCCTCAAAGGATGATATAAAGATAATATTTAAAAAATTAGAGTCAAAAACCTAATAGAAGATTTGAAAAACAGCCAAAACGGTCAAAAATCCATTCAAAATGACGAGAATCGAAACGCATGAAATACTTCATAAAATGAGGAACCAAAACTCAAAAATCAACAAAGTATAGTCCTAAGGATATCTCCAGTTGTGCCTTGATTCCCTATTTTTCGTAAAATTAATCAAAATTGAGCAGAATCGTTGTACATATTACACAGTTTTTCCATAAAATGGCTCCGGAGCTAAAATGGCTCAAATTTTGGTAGTAGCCTCAAAGGATTATATAATAATAATATGCAAAATATTAGAGTCAAAAACCTAAGAGAAGATTAGAAAAACTGCCAAAACGGTCATAAATCAATACAAAATGACGAGACTCGAAGGACATGAAATATTTCACAAAATGAGGAACCAACACTCAAATAAACAAAGTATAGTCCTAGAATATCTTCAGTTATGCCTTAACGACATTTGTTTTTTTTTCGAAAAAATTTATCAAATTTGAGAAGAATCGCAGTACATAATCCATAATTTTACGATAAAATGGCTCCAGAGCTAAAATGGCTCAAATTTTAGCGGTAGCCTCAAAGGATGATATAATGATAATATGCAAAATATTAGAGTTAAAAATCTAAGAGAAGATTAGAAAAACAGCAAAAACGGTCATAAATCCATACAAAAAAAACGAGACTCGTTCGAAACCCATGAAATACTTTACAAAATGAGGAACCAACACTCAAATCCAACAAGTATAGTGTTGGGATATTTTCAGTTATGCCTTGAGGACATTTGTTTTTTGTCGAAAAATTGATCAAATTTGAGCAGAATCGCAGTACAAAATCCACGGTTTTTCGATAAAATGGCTCCGAAAAAAATTGCTTAAATTTTAGCGGTAGCCACTACGGATGATATAATGATAGCTTGGAAAATATTAGAGTCAAAAACCTCACAGAAGATTAGAAAAACTACCAAAACGGTCGTAAATCCATACAAAGTCACGAGACTCGAAATGCATGAAATACTTTACAAAATAAGGAACCAACACTCAAATCAAAAAAAGTATAGTCCTAGGATATCTTCAGTTATGCCTTGAGGACATTTGTTTTTTTTTTCAAAAAATTGATCAAATTTGAGTAGAATCGCAGTACATAATCCACAATTTTTCGATTAAATAGCTCCGGAGCTTAAATGGCTCAAATTTAGCGGTAGCCACAAAGGATGATATAATGATAATATGCAAAATATTAGAGTCAAAAACCTAATAGAAAATTAGAAAAACAGCCAAAACGATCATAAATCCGTACAAAATGACGAGACTCGAAACGTATGAAATACTTTACTAAATGAGGAACGAAAACTCAAATCAACCAAGTACAGTCCTAGTACAACTTCAATTATATCCCGAGGAAATTTGGTTATTTTTCGTAAAATTGATCAAATTTGAGCAAAATCGCAATAGATAATCCACAGTTTTACTATAAAATGGCTCAAATTTTGGAGGTATTCTCAAAGGATGATATAATGATAATATGCAAAAAATTAGAATAAAAAACCTAAGAGAAGATTTGAAAAACATCCAAAACGGTCAAAAATCAATACAAAATGACGAGAATCGAAACGCATGAAATACTTTATAAAATGAGGAACCAAAACTCAAATCAACAAAGTATAGTCCTAGGGTATCTTCAGTTGTGCCTTGAGGACATTTGCCTATTTTTCGTAAAATTAATCAAATTTGAGCAGAATCGCTATTCATATTACATAGTTTTTCGATAAAATGGCTCCGGACCTAAAATGGCTCAAATTTTGGAGGTAGCCTCAAAGGATTATATAATGATTATATGCAATATATTAGAGTTAAAAACCCAAGAGAATATTAGAAAAACAGCCAAAACGGTCATAAATCTATACAAAATGACTAGACTCGAAAGACATAAAATACTTCACAAAATAAGGAACCAACACTCAAATCGATAAAGTACAGTCCTAGGATATCTTCAGTTATGCCTGAAGGACATTTGGTTTTTTTTTTTCGAAAAAAATGATCAAATTTGAGCAGAATCGCAGTATATAATACACAATTTTTCGATAAAATGGCTCCTGAGCTAAAATGCCTCAAATTTTAGCGTTGCCTCAAATGATGATGTAATGATAATATGCAAAATATTAGAGTTAAAAATCTATGAGAAGATTCGAAAAACAGCCAAAATAGTCATAAATCTATTCAAAATGACGAGACTCGAAACACATGAAATACTTCAAAAAATGAGGAACAAACACTAAAATCCAACAAGTATAGTCTTAGGATATTTTTAGTTATGCCTTGAGGACATTTTGTTTTTTTCGAAAAATTGATCAAATTTGAGTAGAATCGCACTACATAATCCACAGTTTTTATAAAATGACTCTGGAGCGAAAATTGCTCAAATTTTGGTGGTAGCCACAAAGGATAATTTAATGATAATATGCAAAATATTAGAGTAAAAAACCTAAGAGAATATTAGAAAAATAGCCAAAACGGTCATAAATCTATACAAAATGACGAGACTCGAAAGACATGAAATACATCACAAAATGAGGAACCAACACTCAAATCAACAGAGTATAGTCAGTCCTAGGATATCTTCAGTTATGCCATGAGAACATTTGGCTTCTTTCAAAAAATTGATCAAATTTTATGATAATATTCAAAATATTATGATAATATTCAAAATATTAGAGTCAAAAAACTAAGAGAAGATTAGAAAAACAACCAATACGGTAATAAATCCATACAAAATGACGAGATTCGAAACGCATGAAATAATTCACAAAATGAGGAACCAACACTCAAATCAACAAGTATAGTACTAGGATATCTTCAGTTATGCCTACGGGACATTTGGTTTTTTTCGAAAAATTGATCAAATTTGAGCAAAATCGAAGTACATAATACACAATTTTTCGATAAAATGGCTCCGGGGCTAAAATGGCTCAAATTTTAGCGGTAGGCTCAAAGGATGATATAATGATAATATGCAAAATATTAGAGTTAAAAATTCTAAGAGAATATTAGAAAAACAGCCAAAACGGTCATAAATCCATACAAAATGACGAGACTTGAAACGCATGATATACTTTACTAAATGAGGAACAAAAACTCAAATCAACCAAGTGCAGTCCTAGGACTTCTTCATTTATGCCTTGAGGACATTTGGAAATTTTCGAAAAATTGATCAAATTTGAGCAGAATCGTTGTAAATAATCCACAATTTTTCGATAATATGGCCCCGAAGCTAAAATGGTTCAAATTTTGGCGGTAGCGTCAAAGGCTGATATAATGATAATATGCAAAATGTTAGAGTAAAAAACTAAGAGAAGATTAGAAAAACAGCCAAAACGGTCATAAATCCATACAAAATGACGAGACTCGAAACGCATGAAATAATTCACAAAATGAGGAACAAATACTCAAATCGACCAAGTACAGTACTAGGACATCTTTAGTTATGCCTTGAGGACATTTGGCTATTTTTCGTAAAATTGATCAAATTTGAGTTGAATCGCAAGACATAATCCACAGTTTTTCGATAAAATGCCTCCCGAGCTAAAATGGCTCAAATTTTTGCGGTCGTCTTAAAGGATGATATAATGATAATATGCAAAATATTAGAGTTAAAAATGTAAGAGAAGATTAGAAAAACGGCCAAAACGGTCATAAATCTATACAAAATGACGAGACTCGAAACACATGAAATACTTTACTAAATGAGGAACCAAAACTCAAATCAACATAGTACAATCCTAGGACATCTTCAGTTATGCCTTGACGATATTTGGTTATTTTTCGAAAAGGTTATAAAATTTGAGCAGAATCGCTGTACATAATCCATAGTTTTTCGATAAAATGGCTCCGGAGCTAAAATGGCTCAAATTTTGGCGGTAGCCTCAAAGGATGATTTAATGATAACATGCAAAATATTAGAGTCAAAATTAAAGAGAAGATCAGTCAAACAGGCAAAACGGTCATAAATTCATGCAAAATGACGAGAGTCGAAACGCATGAAAGAATACACAAAATAAGGAATCAACACTCAAATCAACAGAGTATAGTCCTAGGATATCTTCAGTTATGCCTTGAGGACATTTGGTTTTTTTCGAAAAATTGATCGAATTTGGGCAGAATCGCAGTACCAGTCAAATAAGCTAATTTGGCCAAATAAACTAGTTTATTGTGCATACCAAACATAGCCGTAGTTCAGTAAAAACTTGTAATCCAATGGCGAAAATGCGATTGATTTTCTGTCAATCTATCTATTGTAATAAGCCTTTGAAAACACGGGTACGAGAAACTATAATTAAATCAAACAAATAATGAAGGATATAGGAATTTAGGTGACGATGGAGTCATGGAGTAATTCAAAAAAACGATCTCTCTGTCTTTCTTGATAAATAAGAAACACAATACAAAATATCTTATTTCGTAGTGCCTTCTCATCCAAGTTACCTATTCAAATTAAGTTAACGACAACAACATGCGTACCCTAAAGCACCCCCGACGAAAGTGCATTGACCACTGCCACGCCCCATGCTCGTGCAAGTTTGGGAACATGCAGGAGTTTCATCCTTGTTTTTACAATGATTAATGCATTCAAACCATTTGCCTTCGACGGGAATTCTTGCTTCAACTAAATCAAAGACAAAACATTCAAAATAGTTACAAAATATATGCAACACTAAAGAAAAACACATTAATTCATTAGGTTATATCAAATAAAGATCAGATCATAACAATATAACATATCGATCGTTAGAAGACGCACGTTACCACAATTAATAATAACTGAAAATGAAAACAAGGAAAACCAACACAATTATAAATCTTACCTGAAGAGTATATTACTCACTGAATGGAAGACTGAAGAGGATTCAATGAGCATCTATGCCAACTATGCATGCTAACTGCAAAGAGTAATGTTGAAGCTAGTTAGTTACAAGTTGTTATCGAGGCGGTTACAAGTTGTTATCAAGCTGACTACATTCAGTTACTAGCAGTTCTAATCATGTATAGTAGTCATAGGATGTAATGCAATTCAGTCTTAACAGAATTATGATGAAATAAAATGTTTCATTTACCCCAAATTCTCTGTTTTAATATGGTATCAGCTAAATAACGGATTCTTTTCACAAAACTCCGCATTACGTTACTCATTTCTACCTCAAATATCTTCTAATCAGGTAGCTTCTCCTAGAATTCACTGTTCAATCAACCGAAACAGTGACTTCGAGAAGCATTCCGAGGAAGAACTCAGTCGAAATCGATTGATTCCAACAAATTTGTGCAAGAATCAGCAAACTGTTGATTCTGCTCAAATTCACTGTAAATCAGTGACATTCTGCTAAAATTGCAGGAAAACGAGGAATTTCTATCCACATTTCGCTGGAAATCAGTGAAATTTTGATCTTCAATCAGTTGAAAACAAATTCAGCTGTAAATTCGCTTTGGATTTGTTGCGATATTGATTTGGCTGGCAAATTCAGTGATTTTCGATCAAATCGATCAGATCACATATTTGGTTAGATCGTGGCATTTGTTGATTGAATCTTCTGCAGGAAGATACTTTTCTATCCTCAACATCAGGATTCTACAATGGCAGATGCTACATCAACTGCGAACAGTTTGAATTCAACCTCAAATTCTTACAGAGATCCCTACTACCTCACTAATGGAGATCAGACTATTACAAAGATAGAAGTGGAGCTCTTCAATGGTGCTAATTTTGTCACTTGGATGCGTCATGTGAAGCTGTTTCTCAACTCCAAAAACAAGCTGGGATTATACAGTACTCTGGTGGCTCTTGCATTCCATGATCCCTGAAATTGGCAATCACATGGCATTTGCAACAACTTCAAAGGAAATCTGGGATGAGCTGCAGGAAAGGTATGGTCAGACTCATGCTCCCTTTCTTTTCCAATTGAAGCAAGATTTGGCTGAAATAACTCAAGGAAATGATACATTGGCTGCTTATTATGGTGAAATGAACTCTGTATGGCAAAACATTGCTAGCTTAGATCCTATTCCTATTTGTGATTGTGGAGTTCTGAGTCAATGCACATGTCAAGTACTTAAGAGGATTCTTGAGAGGGACAACAGGGATAAACTGCTGCAATTTCTGAATGGTCTAAAGCCTGAGTACACTCATGTCAGAGATCAGATTTTAGCCACAGATCCACTTCCCAAACTCAATCAAGCCTTTTTCACCCTGCAAAAACTTGAATCTCAGTCCAAACCAATGCCAATGATTCCTGAAAACATAGCTATGGTCTCATACAATGGATCAAAACCTTCTGCACACCAGTATAATGGTCAGACTGCTGGAAATCAGAACGTTCCTGACAGTTCACACTCAAGGGAGGCCAAGAGGTCTAAATCAGACAAGTCAGACAAGAAATCTGAGTGTATTCACTGTGACAAACCAGGCCATAAGACTAAAGACTGCTTCAAGGTTGTAGGTTACCCAAACTGGTGGAGGGGTGCAAAACCTATGCTTGAAGACCAGAAGATGGTTGCACATTCAGTCAGTACTCCATCTATTCAGATGCCTGAAAATGCCTCTACTGTCAGACCATTCTATGGAGCAAATCCTCCACTCAACCCTCTTGTGTACATCACTGATCAAGGGACTGGTAACTATGTTAGAGTAGATCAAGCCATTGTGGATCAGGTTTACCAGCAGATGCAGAAACAATCACAACATTCTGGAAGCTTATCAGCAGCTGGAACATCTATCTCCTATTCACCCGAGTCGTACACCATGGCAGGTATGGTGACTGTCCTATCAGCTTCATATAATATTTCCTGGTTGCTAGATTCAGGTGCTTCAGACCATATGTGTCATGATCTGTCATTATTCAGTAAGATTTAAAGACTAGAATCACCTATCAAAGTGACTATACCTGATGGTTCTTGCACTTATGTTCAGCAAATTGGGCATATAAATCTTACACCTGACATATTATTGAAGAATGTATTTTATGTGCCTGAATTCAAACACAATTTGCTATCTATTGGAAGACCTATTGATGATAGTGGTCTGACTGTCACATTTACTGCATCCGGCTGTCAAATTCAGGGCCATACACCTGATTCTTCTGCAAAGTTGGGTGCAAGGACTGCTGGTTTATATGTTTTTCATCATGATAAGTCATCTAATTCATGTACTGTCAATAAGTCAGTTTTATCTTCAAATGTAACTAGAAAACCAGATGATTTTCTTTTACATACCAGACTTGGCCATGGGTCACTGGGAAAACTCAAGCATGTAATGGATATCAGTGATAATGGTAATAAAGTTTCAGATTGTGAAATCTGGATTTTAGCCAAACATCATAAGCTTCCATTTAATTCAAGTGATTCTATTGCTGCTCAACCTTTTGATTTGGTTCACATTGATCTTTGGGGTCCTTATCGACTTAAATCCATCACTGGGGCAAGCTATTTCCTGACTGTGGTTGATGAGAATACCCGGACCACATGGACTTATTTACTCAGGGATAAAACAGAGGTCAGCACCACTATTGCAGCATTTATAGCCTATGCCAAAACTCAGTTTAAATCTCATGTCAAGACATTCAGATCAGATAATGGGACTGAGATAGTTCAGGAATCTTGTCATCAACTGTTTTTACTTCATGGGCTTTCTCCTGCATAATGTACCACACAATGTCATTCCTTCTGCAGCAGCAAATTCTGTCCTTCAAAGTGGTGATTTTCAGGATTATTCCTCCTCCTACATGGCTTCATTGGCTAAAGTTCTTTCCACACTAGAATCTGCAACTTATAAATAGGCTCAGCATGATCCCAAATGGGTTCAAGCTATGGAACAGGAACTACAGGCTCTAGAGGTCAATCAAACCTGGGATATCACTGAGTTACCTGAAGGCAAGAAGGCTATTGGTTCTAAGTGGGTTTAAAAGATCAAATTCAGGCCTGATGGCACCATTGAAAGGTATAAAGCCAGACTTGTGGCTAAGGGGTACAATCAGATCAAGGGGAAGGATTTCAAACATACATTCTCTTCAGTTGCAAAGTTTACCACTGTTAGATGTCTCATTGCCATAGCCTTAGCCAAAAACTGGCCCCCTTCATCAATTGGACATCAATAATGCCTTCCTTCTTGGATTTCTGGATGAAGAAGTGTATATGAATTTTCCAGAAGGATATTCCAAAGCAGTAAAAGGCAAGGTCTGCAAATTGAAGAAATCCTTATATGGATTAAAGCAAGCTTCCAGACAATGGAACATTGAGTTGACAAAGTTTTTACTGCAGCAAGGGTTTCAGAGATCAAAACAAGACTATTCTCTGTTTATATACAACAACAAAGGTATATTTACACTGATTCTAGTCTATGTTGATGATTTGATCATCACAGGAAACAACACTACTCATATCCTAAATACTAAATCTGCTTTGGATGCTGCTTTCACCATTAAAGACCTTGGGCTGCTGAGATATTTCATTGGCATTGAGGTGGCTAGATCTTCAGCAGGAATCATTCTCAACCAGAGAAAGTACATCCTTGACATTCTTCAGGATTTACTCATGATTGATTGCAAGGCAGCTGTTTTTCCTTTTCCCAGAAACATTCACATGTCAGCAGAAGAGGGAGTAATCATCCATGATCCTGAAGTTTACAGGAGATTGGTGGGCAGGCTTCTTTATCTTAATCTGACTCGACCAGACATTGCTTATGGTGTTCAGCAACTGAGCCAATTCCTCAGCTGTCCAAGGACTCCTCATTATCAGGCTGCTCAACACCTGGTCAGATACCTGAAAGGCACCCTCCATCTTGGCCTGTTCTATCCTGCTGATAACAACATGAAACTCATCAGCTACTCTAATGCTGACTGGGGTTCATGCCATTTCACTGGGAGGTCTCTTACTGGATTCTGCATTTTCTTAGGCCCTTATTTAGTGTCTTGGAAAACAAAGAAGCAGAAAACCATTTCCAAATCAAGTGCAGAATCTGAGTATAGGGCCATGAGCCAAACTGCAGGTGAGATGGTCTGGCTTCACTCATTGCTGGCAGATCTTGGTGTCATCTTGGTGTTGCATGTTCCTCTTTTCTGTGACAACAAGGCAGCCCAGTACATTGCGGCTAATCCTGTTTTCCATGAAAGGACAAAACATTTGCGTCTGGATTGCCATTATGTCAGGGAAAAGTTGGAGGAAGGTTTCCTTTTCACATCTCATGTGCAGTCCAAACTTCAGACATCTGATGTCTTTACCAAAGCCCTTGGAGCTGAGCAGCATCAGTTTTTTGTTGCCAAGCTTGGCTTGCTGTCCTCTCCACCAAGTCCAACTTGAGGAGGGGATGAAGAGTATATTACTCACTGAATGGAAGACTGAAGAGGATTCAATAAGCATCTATGCCAACTATGCATCCTAACTGCAAAGAGTAATGTTGAAGCTAGTTAGTTACAAGTTGTTATCGAGGCGGTTACAAGTTGTTATCGAGGCGGTTACAAGTTGTTATCGAGCTGACTAGATTCAGTTACTAGCAGTTCTAATCATGTATAGTATATAAGCATAGGATGTAATGCAATTCAGTCGTAACAGAATTATGATGAAATAAAATGTTTCATTTACCCCAAATTCTCTGTTTTAATATTACCAATAGTTAAGGTAACCGAAGTGCACAACAACAACAAAAGAAAAACTTTGAACACTGCGAACACGTTGTTTGATGCCATTTTAATTCAGTTAAGTGTGGTTTAATCTTTAATTACGTATTATATATGATGGTTAAACACACAAAGAATGGTTCGTGTTATGATTCCTTCTTATATGTCACCTTCTTATATACTCCGGATGCATGGCAATATATGCTAGAACAAAGATCTCATGCATTTAAGTAAAATATTCTATTTCCAGCCAAAAAAAGAAAGTAAATATTCTATAGCATACAAATACGGAAACTACGTATTACGCAAGCCGCGAAGATCTCTTTTGTAATAATGAGTTGATGACAGTATATAAACCTTTCAAAAGCATATAATCATTTCTAAAACAATATTATTGGCATATAATGTGGCAAACGTTAAGATCGACTCTACCTATTTCATTAAATAAGTAATATTCTCACTTGAAAAAACAAATTATCCAATCTCATTTATTAATTTTGAAGAATATCATTTAATTAATGGAACGGTTTTTCTAACATGGGTCTTATGAGTACATGATAAGAACTAATTTCCTTCCTTATTTAAATGGTGATTTCCTCCATTAATCAATGAGATCCCATGATTTGTTTTTTAAAGTGAGAATCTTACTTAATTAAGGAAGGAAAATAACTCTTATCACGCGTGCCCTATGGGCATATGGATGAATATTTACTTGAACGCGTTTATGGCCGAACATTATCGATGGTTGTTCTAAGCTTAGATTTTAGAACAACTATGACGTACTTGGATTTTGATATGTTCTGCTCTATTATTGATCTCTTAATTAACTCTTTGATATAAATGTAATGTATTAATCTTTTTTTTTTTAAGATTTTTCTAACGCGTGCCTAATATTAATCAGTTTGATTCCATACTTTGTTTTTTCAAGTGAAAATATCACTTAATTAAGGAAAGAATCGGAGTTTTATCATTGTTAAGAATATTACAATTCATTCTATGTGTGCATGTGCATGATTTGTAGCCGTTGTAGGTTGCAAAAACTAATTCTCGCGAGCTTCGGTTAAATTAAGAAAAAAATTAGACGATGCAATTACAAACTTAAGCCATCAAATAATCGATAATATATAAGAACTGAATCAAACTATAATAATAATAATAATAATAATAATAATAATCCAACGAACCACACATACGTGTAGCCGTGTAGGGACTTTATTTTCCATAACTTAACGCATACATATATAAAATTTGATAATAATTTGGTATCGCCAAGTGAAGGCCGGCCTATAGCTAATTAAGCGTTACAACAGCAATAACGGTAAGGGGCTGCACCACTAATGCATGTACCACCGTTTTCGTGCCCACGAGATTGACAATAAGCGTAACATTGCCTACTGCTCATGTGTGCACAACTTTTAGAGCACTCTGACCATTTGCCTACTACGTGCACTCTTCTTGCTTCAACTAGAAGATACAAAAGATGCGTTAGTACTGTAATAATGAATGTAATTAACATAAAACCGAAACTAAAAGCATACAAAATAATGGACAAGAAATAAAAGATCAAACTTATTTACCTTGATTAGTTAGCAAAAACGAAGAACATAACAACAATGCAAGAAGAACTTTAAACACTGCGACGACATTAGTTCTTGCCATCCTTTGGTAAGTAATTTTCGGGGCGGCTTTGTTTAAAGAATAAGCTAAGGGTGGTGTTGTTCTGAAACTTCTCATGACATGGACCTTCTTATATAGCAGAAAGAGTTGCCATAGACCGAGTTACTACCAATTTCTTATGGCAAATTGAATCTCACCACCAATTTTTATGTCAACTTGAAGATTTATAGAAATAATGGAAGATAAAGGTTATAGATCGTTGAGAATTATTATAGAAATAATATCTCGAGGAACTTATCACGTATTTATCAGGTCGAGATACTAAAAAGTTGAAAAATTATTTTACTATATAGAGTTTGGGTTAAATGGAAAGAAGTACCATAAGTCCAGAACTTCATAATTTTTGGACCCACGATTTCAAGAACTTCCATATTACAGGTCTTTGTTCACTTTTGGCCCCCTCTGGCCCAAACTAGCCAAATCCTGAGCCCAGATTAAATGTCTACAGCTACCTTTGTCCATATCAGCTTATTCGTGTTGAAAAAGGCTATTTGCATATGGATATACATTTGTAAATGTATATGTATCCACTAGGGTAATACCCGTGCGTTGCACGGAGATATTTAGTTTCATAAAATAAAGTTAATGTTGTTTGTTGTTCATAACTTATTTACTAACCAAAGTTTAAATTGTCCCTTCTTTTAAAACATTGTTAGCTTAGTGATCATGTAATTGTACAACTATGAGTTTGCAATAGTTAAAGTCTGTGGGAGTACTCAAACAAAAAGATCTTTCAAGTTTATGAGGATGATAACATGTTTTTCACAATTATTTTATCAATATTTATACAAAATTATAATTGTTTTCGAATTTTACCGTAATAGCCCCAAGAAATGATTAATTAGTATGTGACCTACATAAAAAAATATCATATTATCGAAATTCATGTTGGAGTTCAAATTGATATTAACATCGTGACATATATCATCATGTATAATGTATACGCACACTCAATCTTCATATGAATATCTAAACACAAGTATAGAGTCTTCTGACTTCTACAATGACGCCATAAGTAAATCAATAAAAATAATTAAGTAGCTAAATTGAAAAGATAATAGGGGGAAAATATTGTTTGATGAATTTATTAACCAATGAGATTTAAGCATACTTGATGGAAGAAAATAAAGGAGCCAAGTGAAGAGCTGGTGGAGCAATAAAATGGTAATATACGAATGATTAAAAAAAAAACATATACTCAGTCTCTTAGACGTGAGTGGTAGAAAACTGATTGCAGCAAAAGATGGAGGAGATCTAGGCATTAATTTGACTTTTAGGTTTGTCATTTTAAATATTAACACTTATTTATTGGTTTTTTAGTTTTTTTTTGTTGGAGGATTTTTAGCAACAGTATGTGCTCATCGATAGGAATATAGGAGAACCTTGTTGTAGTTATTTGTTTGTATTTTTATTTTTTATTCACTCATTATAAAAACTCATACGTATCTGTTGGAGGATTTTTTAGCGACATTTTAGGCTCATTAATAGGAACATCTAGCTATTTTTTATTTGTTTAAAGAAGAAAATATTAGTGGAAATTTTTTTGAGCGGGAAATTTTTTAGCCAGAGATTGACACGTGTCCTAGTGGCTTCTGTTTTAGTAGAACTAGATAGATAGATTTTTTATCATGTGTCCCACCACTTTTTCATTTCTATCTCCTTACTCTTATCACATCAAGTATGAAGAATATCCAAAATGTCCCCCATATATGTTTGGTAATGTATATGACATATACAAATAGCCTAACTTATTTCTGTTAAAGATAATTCATTAGAAAGCTCGTTAGGCAGTTAGAATTTTTGTTAGCCTCGAATCGATTCCTTTCTTGTTTACCATAGCAGTATAAAACTTTCAAAGTTACGCCATTCCTTTGTACAACATTACTCAATTATTCAATAATTAATACGGATTTTCTCACAATCTTTATCTCCCAAATCTTGCAATATTTTTCTCCATTTTTGCCCGAGACTTGTTGATGACGAAGCCTAAGGTAGATTTGTCTACACTTTTTCCATTAATACCAAAACCATTTTGCACACCGGTAAAGGTGTTGCCGTGTAATCGATAGGTCACGGGTTCAAGTCTTGGGAGCAGCCTCTTGTCAAATAAATTGACAAGGGAAGGCTTGCCCTCATTACACCGGACCCTCGCTTTGTGCGCCGGGCTGCCCTTTACCAAAACCATTTTGCAACTGGACTGGCATTTTGTGTGTCTATATAGCTCGATCAGACGATCACCGCAGTCAAACTTGGTTAATGACACTACCGAACTCATCAATCTGATTAGCTTCATCCTCAAGTCAAAATCCCAAGTTCCCACCAAGCATTGGTACTCTTAGCAAGCTCATACCTCCTGTCCTCCTGAATTACACCATTCTTCTCGCCTTGTGATTCGCTTTCTCCGTCCTGTTTCCAATCAACCAGTAGGTTTAAGCAAAGTTACAGTCTCTGAAAAATCTTTGCTTGATCAGCCAACAATTCGTCAGGAAAATCGCCTAAAACTTGGTGGACATGTGGTTTCTTACCGAGCTTATACACGACTTGACTGACCATAAGATGGTTGATAACGGAAACAGTGGTCTTACATTACAATAAGATAATCACTGACAGAGTTTCAGAGGACGTTAGATAGTCTAAGCACTGACAGAGGTCAGGCAACATAATATAATCCAACTACATCAGCAAGACAGTACAGTCAGGCAACTTAGATTACTATAGTAAATTAGCACAGCTTAGATGTTCACCAATTAGTACAGGTCTACATACAGGACTACAGGAGGACCATTGTCATTGCCATTGCCGACAGAAGAGATAACACAGCCGGTACCGATGCCACATATGCTGAACTTGGCAAGCCTGGGTATGCGTCAGGTGGAGGCAGCACACACTCATCACCATCAAACAACACGCGCCGAGGGAACCCCCAACCTTGTTTGAAGGTGAAACTTCCCGGGTCTTTCTCCATAAGCATTTCTGACTGGACATTTCCGGCTTCTACCAAGATATTGTTGAAGTTCTCCAAGCCATAAAACATCCCGGAATCATCTGCAACATTTAACACAATCATAAACTTCAGTACAAAACAACAACCAAACTAATTCGATCTCCTAATCATCATATAATCATAAGATAATCAATAAGAGTCGTATCATACAAGGTTCGATAATAATGTAGATTATAAAATTCAACACTCACTTCTAGCTTCGTAGGGAACGATCGACTTGTAATTGAAGCTGAAAACTTGGGTTATTTTGTTCAAACTTGGATGTTGGACTACCAAAGTCCAATCAGTGAAGTTTACAAATCGATTGAGATTGGTCAGAGTGATTCTAACTCGCCAATACCCCTTGTAACTCGTCTTTATGTGCCAGTGTACGCGTACTGGACACATATGCTCCGTGCAAACCAGTGGCGAACTACGTGAGTGACATAGCAAATAATAGCAATTAGCAAACAAGGTAAGGTACGTAAGTGAGATAGCAAACAATAGTACAATAATAGCATCAAAGGTAAATTAATTTTCGGAATCTTATTTAACCCTCTTACGAAAAAGGCCAATAGTCGAAATTTAACTAAGTGACATACTCACATACTCAGCAAACAATAGCACAATATCGCCAAGGAACGTCATTTAAGTGACATAGCAAACAAAAGAAGCATCAAGGTGCCAGAAAACCAAAAGCACCTAAAGGAAAAGTGTAAAGTGCAAGTCAATCGGAATACTTATTACTTGGTACAGTTCATATTTGGGCCACACCCACAAGCACAAGTGGGGCACTCGACTATTGTTGGGCTGTAGAAGGCTGATAGTGAGACGCAACAAGCCGGTGTTCTCCTCGCCCGAAATTGGGAGTACGTGCATGTCACACTCCATGTAACTACATCAAATCAAACCAAACAAAACACACTTACTCGTATTAGATTGAGTAAAAATTACGTTGTCTAATTTGAAAAAATCCGGTAAAAGAATGGTGGAAGTGAAGGGTGTTTACCGAATGCTTGACTTTGCCTCCGTGAACCTCGGACCGCAAATCGATTGGGCGTAACCATCTCTGCAGGCCCGCATGTGTACCCAGGCCCAGGGCCCAACAAAGTAAAATTATGGGGCATTCTTATAGTTTGATTAGAAGTTCCGGCTTGACCTATACTCACTTGAAATTGGGCCAAGGAAGAGGCGTGATCTTGACCCCAAGAAGAAAGCAGTCCATCCCGACAACAATTCGAGACTCGATGATTATATGGAGCCCCGTGAGGAAGATCCACGAAACTCGGGTCCTTCATACATGAGTGAGGGATGTTTCCCTTGAAGCTTGAACAATCCCCCTGCTGAAGCACTTCAGCTCCCCACACATCCCAGACTACCTCCTTTCTGGCCCATGTCCAACCCAGTTGCCAGCCCGGTGGGCTAATGTGGCGGTACATTTGGAAATTCCGTATGGTTACCATCGCCTATAAAATCAGAAAGATTAGATTAAATCATAACATTGGAATATTGCATCTGTCCAACACTAGCCAAAACTCTCCCCCATAAAAGAGTATATGAAAAGTTTCTGATCAGGCCAATATCAACAATTTGGTTGGCCCAAATAGACAAACACACAAGACCTTTTCTGATGCATTTTTTTTTGGGCTTTGTATTGGGCCGAACCCACAAGTTTTGCATTTATGAAATTTAAGAAAACAGCAAAACCAATTAACAAAAAGCAAGAGATTTTGTTATGTAATTTGGTGTTCCACATTCTGATATGAGTGATGAGTCGCAGAGTGATGAGTCGCATTTCCCTTCTTTAAACTAAATGTAAAAAAAAAAAAAAAAAAAAAAAAAAAGATAATTATGCATAGTAGTAGAAGTATAAAACCAACTAAACATGTCTATGTTCACCATATAAGCACCTAACTAAGCGTAAATTTCTTAACTTTTTTCTTTCAAAATTGCAAGATTATTAAGATCATGGAGAAATTACTAGGTTTACGACTCTATTTTTCGTATTACACAATCTACTTACCTTGCCACGCATATCCGAACATAATCATTGCATGAAACACAATAATTATAGCTAATGATAAACTTGCATTGTTATTAATTGAAAGTTTACCTACGCTCATAATAACTAGTCTCAAATGTTAAAAGAACAGTAATAATCGTATCCAAAGAATCGTAGAGGTTTGAGCTTAATTACCATGTAGCCATCGTAAGTCCATGACATAATGTCCCATGTGATCGTTATGTTTCCCGTTGGGTCCAAAGGATCATAAGCACCTAAACAACAATTTGATCATACCATTATGTTAATATATAATGTAAAAGCTAATGTATTAATGTATCTAAATATATAGTAGATTATAAATAACAAAATTAAATCTACCTAGGTTAAAGGGAAAAAAAACCTGTTGAATTGAAGCTGGTAGCAGCAAGTAGGAGAATCATAAAAGAACAAATGAGTTGTGTTGATCTCATGATTTTTCTTCTAGAATTTGAGCATTTACAGTGATGCCCAAAATTATAGTTCTTCTATGTAGATATTAGGTGGTGGGGTGGAGTATAGTGCAAATGTGATGGTAAATGTCAGAATATATATATCAAATCTTCGTATTTAATAAGAACAACAAGTTTATGCAAGTCTTTTTCTTCATCTGATGGAATTTATGATTCGTTAGAAATAGTTCAATATTAAACCTGTTCAGTTGATAAAGTTACTCGTCTCACAAACTTAGCGTTAAAAGATTGCTTAACCCTTAGAAAAATTGACATAGATAACTCTGATAAGTGTGAACAAAGTCAAGGCTTTCATAATAATAAAGTCTGTAGTGAGAATATATATTTTTTGGCATCTTTAGGTTATGCTATTCGAGAATCGAGATAGTAATGGAACCCCGTTAATTTTTGGGGCCAAAGCTTATGGTTTTACAAGTATTCTTTTTGCTGAAGGTTTAGCTCTAAAGAAAGGATTAAAAGATACTTTTAGGCATTAAAAATATTATAATAGAGGACGATAACCTTTGCGTTAATTTATCAATTCGAATCTGTGCCGCAATGGTACGAGACCATTTACTTCAACTTTGTAAATTATAGTTCTATATATATATATATTAGGTGGTGGGGTGGAGTAAAGTGCAAATGTGCAATGGTAAATGTCAGAATTGATATATCAAATCTTTGTATTCGATAAGAACAATAAGTCTATGCAAGTCTTTTTCTTATCTGGTGCAATTTATGGTTCGTTAGAAATAGTTCTTTTTTTAGAAATGAAACTTGTTCAGTTGACAAAGTTACTCGTCTCACAAACTTAGTGTTAAAAGATTAGTTAATCCTTAAAAAATTGACATAGATGACCCTGATAAGTGTGAACAAAGTCAAGGCTTTCATAATAATAAAGTCTGTATTGAGAATATTTTTTTGCATAAACCCACGTTAGATTTTTTCAAACTAAATTCCGATGGTTCTAAACTCTGTAATGGACCGTCTTCTTTAGGTTATGCTATTCGAGATAGTAATGGAACCCCGTTAATTTTTGGGGCCAAAGCTTGTGGTTTTACAAGTATTCTTTTTGCTGAAGGTTTAGCTTTAAAGGAAGGATTGAAAGCTGTTATACTTTTAGGCGTTAAAAATATTATAATCGAGGGCGATAACCTTTGCATTAATTTATCAATTTGAATTTGTGCCGCAATGGTACGAGACCATTTACTTGAACACGTTTATGCCAGAACATCGATGGTTGTTCTAAGCTAGGATTTTAGAACAACTATGATGTTCCTGGTTTTAGACAATGCAAGAGTGTAAATTTCACACTTTATAATAAAGATAAGAACGAATGAGGAGATTTTCATATTTTTTTTTTTCCCTCTAAAATGTGAACTAATTAATTGGCTTTCCTTAACCGGTCCTGAGATCGAATCCGGTCCTATCGTGTGCGAAACAACCTCCGTTGAGTTGAACGTATACGTAAATATATGTAAAAACTAAAATAGAGAGGTGTAGGCATGAAAAATAATTGATAAATGGGCCACACCGCCGTCATAGTAGGCGCATGCCATATTTATTAAAGTAAAAAACTCTGGACTTCATAAAAATTAAAGATACGAATTTGCGAAATCAAATCATAAGAACAACTACAAATCAAGAATAATATATTTATTGATGTTTCAAGACTGATAATATCAACTGAAGTAGAGAAACTGCAGCATGTAACATCTTACTTGATGTTGACCTTGTAAATTGTTGCACAAGCTTGTACTTGCTCGATCACTGCTCGCATCTTACGTAGTTTTGGTACTCGAACATAAGCAGGCAACATTCCAAGTCACTGTCACATAACACAGTAAATATAAATTGATTAGTTACAGTTAAAACCAACAATTTTCTCAATCGATAATTTTTCAAACTACTTTATACATCTCTACATACAGTTAACTAAAGAAAATACGTAATCCTACTCTGAGGTCGGCTAACACAAAACAACGTATATATACCGATTTCGACATGGATGCATTGATACATTAACCAAATTCGGAGAACATAAATTATCGAACATACTCCTGGGCTGGAACCACTTTGCAAAATATGTGAATATGTGATACAACCATACCACAATCGTCCTATATATATACATACATACATTTGCATCTTAAATTCTGAATATATATGTTGGATAATGAATTGAATCATTGTGATCTACTCTTTGACCTCAATATTATCGGCCTTCATATGCTGCATAATCTTCATTTTAGTTTACTTCCAAGTTAATAACAATTAACAAATAACAAGTACTTCACAGTCGTATAATGAATCCATAATCGCTATATACGTCACCTTAATTACTAGGACAACATCTGAATATATACAAGTTATATAATTGATCAGCATCGCCAACCTTGTAGTTTAAAATTAAAAGGCAGACCTATTTATAAATCTTGTCGTATAATCTTAATTTGTCGGTATAATTAACGATTGAATGATTGATAAATTAAAAATCATTTAAAAGTGTTTAGACAGAATCATAGGCTAGGTAGCACGGACACTTCCATGATCTAGCGTGTCCGTGTCGGACACCGACACCGACACGACACCTGACAATAGGTGTCCGAAACTCTTGAATCGGTGTCCATTATTATATTGATATTTTTGCTTATTGGGAAACTCTAGGATACTTTTATACACTTCAAGAATCTAAAATTAATAGAAGATTGATAATAAAGGCGTGAGTTGAAGAGTATTTATCATAAAAAATGAATTATGCTATCGATGTTTCTTTGAATATCGTAATATATATATTTCTTAATCTAAGTTTTATAATATATTCATTATTAATATAATATTAAAGTAATATTTCAATTAGTTATATACTTTTTCAAACATAAAATATGTATTTTAGATAATTTAAATTATGCGTGTCCGTGTCCTATAATTTTCGGACTGCCGTTTCCCAAGTCCGTTTCGTGTCCGTGTCCGTTTCCGTGTCCGTTTCGGTGCTACCTAGATCATAGGGAACTTACTAAAAGCTTGAGTAAATGTCCTCTTATCAGGAGTGATGAATTTTGTAGGCCTAACAACCTTTGCAGGTCCACATGCATAAACATACATGTCCCGGTGCACGAAACGTGACGTTCTTAGGCAATGTGACAGTTCTATTAGTTGTGCCTGCTCGTCCAACTAACGGCGATCTGAAATTTACTTATTGAGTGTGCTCGATCGTGAAACCACCGCGACAACAATGCTCGATTCTCTGGTTATAATAAGGTGTACCAACCATCAAGTCCACAATGGTTGGCTTTCTTAGACAACTATGTGGGATGTTTCCTAGGAAACCCGAGCAGTCGCCTTGATCTGATCTGTTGTTTGGCCTCCTAGCATGTTCCATATGACCTCTTTATTCGCCCACGTCCACCCTAGTCGCCATCCCGGTGCTTGGATGCGGTGGTTCCTTTGGTAGTTTGTGATTGTCACAACCGCCTGTTAGTGAAATCATTAGTTCTCGAGATAATTAAACATGTATTCTAATTTAATTTTGTTTTGAAAGTTTACGAGTTTCTCTTCAACATTTAAATGTTAACACATCGATCACTACATGATGAAGGCCTAGTATTTTTGTAAGTGTAACAATAATAGTTGATTCTATAGGAAGTTTACTTACAACGTAACCATCGGGTGTCCACTGTAAGATGTCGCACTTGATTGTAATATTCCCATTTTGATTTGCTTCACTACCATAAGCTTCTGAAAATGATTAATTACAAATTTACAATGCAGTTAATATAATTATTCGTAAAATGCGAATTTTCAATTCCTTCAAGATTTAAACATTTTTATATATACAATAATAATGTTAATGGTGGTCGAACGAACGACGGCGAATTGGGGAAGCTAACCTGTAAGAGTGAAGCACAGAGAAGAGAGAAGAAACACAGCAAAAATGGTGAAGATTGTGAAGCCTGGGGCTGATTTCAACATGGTCATTTGAGTTAGAAGAAGCTTGATGTACAAGAACCAATACGAGTACTAATAATATATACAGTAATGGAGTAGAAGTGATCTATTGACTTGTGGTCGTGGTTCGTGTGCCAGCAATTCCATGCATGCATTGACTTTTCAAAGTCAAAACTCATTAAAGATGGTCGTAAATAATTAAGGCAAGCCAATCAACAAAGCTTTGATTTTGCATGTGATCCATATAGATAGACAAGTACTCCAGTTGATACATTCAACTCGGATCACGTCGAGTTTAATTTGGGGCACCTGCTATTATATATGCATGGGTCGTTTTAGTTCTAATTATGTTGTGAGAACACATAATATTTGGCCTATTTGGGGCAAAACCATGGGTTATAGCCTTCGCTTTTGGAATTTTTTGGCGGTTTTGACCACTTTTTTCAACTTGTTTAAATATTCTTAAAACTTTTTTGAAACATCCTAGATGTTCCCTTGATGACTTCGATAAAACAACTCACTCGTTTGGGTGTCTTTTAAGCCAGTTCGCCTCATGTCAAGTTTTTTAGGTTAGATCCCGTTTTTAATTTGTCCAAATTAAAAGGCGGAGCTATTTATAAATCTTGTCGTATAATTTAAATTTCTCGGTATAATATTAACGATTGACAAATTAAAACCATTTAAAAGTGTTTAGACAGAATTATAGGGAACTTATATGAGGCACCTATCAAATGTTTTTGGCCCTAATACTTTACCTAAACACGTCATATGATCTTTAAAAGTACTACACAACTTCGAATGATTTTTGTTCCGGTACCTATTTGGGCAAAAAATCGTGGATTATAGCTTTCGATTTGACCAAAATTAGTGTTTTTGACAACCTTTTTTTAGAGTGCATAACACCTTCCAAAACATTATCGGAGAGATCCAAGAGGTTCCGTTGATTTGTTTAAGGGAACGATTCACCCGGTTGGGGGTCTTTTAAGATAATTCGCTTTTCACCAACTATTACGGCTACCGTGTTTTTTTTTTCCTAATATAGGGCACCTACCAGAGGATTTTGGTTCTAGTCTATTATCTAAACACGTCATATTGACCTCTAGGAGCTATTATAAGAATTTGAATGATTTTTTATTATTGTGCCAATTTGGGTCAAAAATCGTGGATTATAACCTTCAATTTGAAGAAGTTTAATGATTTGGTCATCTTTCTTTTAATGTGTAAAAAACTTTCCAAAACATTTTCGGAAAGTCTCGAGAGGTGCCCTTGGTGAATTTGAGGTAACAATTCACGCGTTTGGGGGTCTTTTCGGATCATTCCCCTCTAGGAATTTGAAGGCTAATGTTTGTGTTTTTACTAAGATTGGGCTCCTAACAGAGGCTTTTGGCTCTAAACTATTTCCTCTAGCATGTCATCTAACCTTTAGGAGGTACTATGAAAATTTGAATGATTTTTGTTCCTGTGCCAATTTGGACCAAAAATCGTGGATTATACCCTTCAATTTGACCAAATTTAGCGATTTTGCAACTTTCATTTTAAAATGTAAAAAACCTTCTAAAACATTATAGAAAAGTCCCGTGAGGTTTCCTTGATGAGTTTTGCGCGAATGTTTCGCCCTTTTGAGGATTTTTAGGATCACTCGCCTCTCGCCAACTAGTAAGGCTAAAGTCTGTTTTTGACTAATATGGGCCACCTATCAGTGGTAATTTCCCCTCATCTTTTACCTAAACATGTCATATGATGTTTAGGAGCTACTACAAAATTTCTAATAATTTTTGTGTTCAGTGCCAATTTGGGCCAAAAATCGTAGATTATAGCTTTCGATTTGACCAAATTTGGCGATTTCGACAAATTTCTTTTAGAGTGTGTATCTAACACCTTCCAAAACATTATCAAAACACTTAAGAGGTTCCTTTGATGAATTTGAGGGAGCGATTCACTCGTTTGGGGGTATTCGCATCTCGCCAAGTAAGGCTAAAGTATGCTTTTACTAATATGAGGCACTTATCAAAGGTTTTAGAAAGACCTGGAGTATAATATTACATTATTATTACCTCTACGGATACCTAAAATTCGAGTCGTTTTTGTTTTAAATCCATTTTAAATCCATGGATTGTAGTTTTTTCGATTTTGACCAATTTTTTACTCCTGTATAACTACTTGTTCTCGAAAATTCTTGGATGAACAAAATGAGATAGTAGGCTTAGGGTGTGTTTGGCCAAACTCCTGAATTATTTTTGGGTCCTAGAAACTGAAAACTGGCCAAACACCCAAAACTGAGAAATTGTTTCTGGTTTCTGAGAAGCACTTGTAGTGTAAATTTGTTCATCAGAAGTAGAAACTCCAATTTGGAGCTCCTCCTTTAGAAACTGTTTCTCAGAAAATGATTCTTAAAACTAGTTCTGTAGAAGTTGGAGCTTGGCCAAACAGACCCTTAGGCTCCAACAAATTGTGAGATTGATCAGGTGAAACGAAGCGCACGTGTATGATTAACGAACTCTAATCTAATCATTTTTGTTGCTTAATACTAGTATTTACGACGATTAAAAAAAAAAAAAATCATTTTTCATTTTCATTTTTCTGTGCTTTTAAAAAAAAAAAAAATTGGCTCAAACCCTAATTTAATTTCTGGGTCGAATCATTTCATAAATATTTTCGACTAATTTCCAGCAAAATTAACCTTTTTCTGTTGATCAAAATCTGGGTTTTATAATAATTTTTCCCCATTTCCGAAAAAAAAAAAATCATTATCTTTTAATTTTAGCGATGCAGCAGGGTGGTGCTCGAGCTCAGGCATTTGGGCAGACTGAGATTAATTGGGATAAGTATGTAATTTCTGATTCTAATTTTGTGTATTCTTCCGCAAGTTACCATCTTTATTAGTGTTGATCATCATTTTTAGTTTCTGTAATTGTTATTTAATTCTGGGTATTATGGTATATTGATTGTTAATTTGAATGCCCAACTTTGAGTGCCCATTTTGTGTTTATATGTAATTAGCAGAAAAGAAATAAAATTATGTGACCATATGATTTGGGAAAGAAGAATGTGGGGGGTTGAATTTCGGGTTTGGACCGTCACTTTGATGAATTTTAGTTTAGTGAATGATGGCATAATTGCTGAAGTAGAATCACAGTAAGAGTGAATTTTAATCTTATGAGTGATGCTCACGTTTTGGGCGAATTGGGTCATTTTTCTGATAGAAGAATGACTGGCAATATGCAATCTAGAATATGGTTTTGGCGATTTGATCGAGTTATCTGTATTCTGGGGTGGGTGCCTGAATTCTCTTTTATCATGGGGTGTTATGCAATGTAGAGCTTTGACTTGCAAACAATTTTTTTCTATGAAGTTGATGGGTTAGATTGAGTCTCAGTTTTGTTAAGTGGTGGTGATGAGTAATTAGTTGTAAGAACTGATTGTCTTAGTGTTGAACTTCTGTGAATTTTAGTATTGTGTCTCTATAAAATAGAGATTTGCTTTTAGGGTAGGACTTAAAATGCTTCCTGTTTTGTAGTTGAAATGCTCACCGTTGTATGATTCATCACTCAGCTGTGCTTTCTCCTCATGGACTAGTCAAGCTTTTAACTAAAGCTTGTCCTAAGAGGCCAGCACATGATACCTTATGTGTTTGGAATCGGTTATGATATGATTGTCGAATTTTTCAGAGGTATTTTGGATATAGTATGTTATAAGTTGTAATTATTGGCTTCCGCCCGTTCACCTTTTTAACAGTTGAGAATATTCTGGAGGTTTACGTTTCCCAATTCCTGTGCAGGCTTGACAAAACTAAATTCTATGTTGTTGGAGCTGGACTATTTACAGGGATAACAGTGGCACTTTATCCAGTTTCTGTTGTGAAGACTAGGCTACAGGTTGCTTCCAAGGATGTAGCTGAGAGAAATGCGTTTTCAGTTGTTAAAAGCGTATTGAAAGCTGATGGAATTCCTGGTTTGTACAGAGGATTTGGCACTGTGATTACTGGTGCAATTCCGGCTAGAATTATATTCCTTACTGCTTTGGAGACTACGAAAGTGGCAGCTTTCCGGATAGTTGAACCTCTTAAATTCTCCGAACCATCAAAAGCAGCCATAGCAAATGGAATTGCTGGAATGTTGGGGTCACTTTGTGCTCAGGCCGTGTTTGTTCCAGTTGATGTGGTATGTAATTGATTTTTTGTTCTAGCAAGTTAGCAACTAATGTTTTAATGTTAATCATGAGATTGTGAGCCTGTCTAGTGTCTATAGTTTTCAGTTGATGTGGCATGTAGTTGATTTTTTTTGTTATAGCAACTTCGCAACTATGGTTCCAATCTTAGCCGTGAGATTATGGGCATGTCTAGACTCTAGTGTCTATGGTACGTGATAGTCTGTGTTGGCAAAAAGGCTATCATGAAGCTGTTTTACTGGATTCCTTCACTTTTTTTTTTTTTTTTTTTACCAATACTAGAAGTGAGATGTTTCAGCTGTCCCAGACAGGCTCACAATCTTGATTTGACCTGATCCGTTTGTTCTAGCTCTGTGAGTTGTGTAATTTGAACAACTATTTGCAACACTGACAAAACTTTTCTTGGCTTGGACTGTTTTTAGGTCAGTCAGAAGTTGATGGTACAAGGATATTCAGGCCATGCAACCTACAATGGTGGCATTGACGTTGTTCGCAAGGTTGTAAAATTGGATGGTATTCGGGGACTATATAGGGGGTTTGGACTATCAGTGGCAACTTATTCCCCATCCAGTGCTGTTTGGTGGGCAAGCTATGGATCTAGTCAACGTTTATTTTGGAGGTATAGCTTATCACTTAGCTACTAGAGTTTATTTCTGAACCCTTTGCCTGGGAATCCTGCACAATTGAAGTTATATATCTCAGAGTACTCAAGTGCGCACTCATTTGCTTAAAGACTTGTGCATATGTGCTCCCTAAAAGTTTATTTATTTTTTATTTTATTTTGTTGTTGTTGTTGTTGTTGTTGTTGTTGCAAAAGATAAAGAGGGGAAATTATGTCGTCTGCTTAGTTTAAGGAGGCGCGAGGCGCACCGAGGCGCTGGGGGGCCGTTGCGATGAGGCGCAAGGCGCAAGGCGAAGGCGCACGCCTCACGCACACGAGGCGCACTCATTTAGCAAATAAAATTATATTTTACGAAACCATATTTTGAAAAAAAAAAACCTTTTTTTTGGTATTTAAAGAGGGACAATGGGTGAATAAGTATAAACAAGGGATTAAGGGGCAAAGGGAAGCGTATAAATAAGGTTACAAGAGAAAGAAATTGAAAATTGCACACTTGTGCGCCTCGCGTGCGCCTCAGTGCGCCTCAAGGCCTGCGCCTCGGTGCGCCTCAGGTGCGCCTCATGCACACCAGTGCGCCTCAAGCTTCTGAGGCGATTGCAGCTGCGCCTCAGTGCGCCTTGCGCCTAGGCGCGCCTCAGGCGCGCTTTTTTAAACTAAGGTCGTCTGTGAAGGCTGTCTTAATAACTTCATCTAATTTAAGCTTCTGTGTGTGTGCCACGTATCCATTGTTCTGGTTACCTGCAAAAGCAAACCTTTTTTTTCCCCGTGCTTTTTACAGGTTAACGTGCCCCAAATGGAAAGCAGTCCTATGTTTTACAATAAAAACGTGCCTTTCTTTCTGTGCTTTGTTGTAAATCTTGGATTATTCTGTGTGCAGTCTTTTAGGCTATGGGAATGATTATCAGGATCCTCCAAGGCTTCGGGACATTGTGTTTGTTCAAGCTGCTGGAGGTGTCGTTGCTGGTGCCACAGCATCTTGCATCACCACTCCATTAGATACCATTAAGACCCGCTTACAGGTGCAGGTTAGTCTTCCAGCCCTGCTTCTTATCACTGTAGTGTTATGCTATCATGTTGGCATTCATTATGTTAATTACTTGTGATGTTGAGCATTTTTATTTGTTAAGAAATTAAACCCTCGCATGTAGCTTAGTGTATTTCTAGGATTTGTAAGTTGTGATGACTTAGACAGCTCTAGTTCCTTTCATGAGTGATGAATACTGAATTGAAGCTAGATCAAGTGGGTGACATACAATTACGAAAAAAGGGCAGAAATAAAAGCATCATGATTTATGCCCTAGATAGAACTGAGCACTGGCAAACAGGCCAGGTTTACGCCAAGTCATTTCATACTAGTTATGTTCAGATAGATTTAATAATCAATGAAAGTTGGGATCAGTTGAATTGTTACCTATTTTCCAGTCTGGTTCAGAATTATTTGATCTTGGAATATCTGGGTAACTTGATTTCTAGACGCACGTAGGTAGGTGCACATTGACGTTGCCGGCTTAAGATTTAGGTTGATGGAACATCTATGCCCTACCTATATACTCAGATATATTCCCTTAAAGTGAGTTAGTATTAGGTTAATATGTAGGTCATTTTCGGCCAGCTCTGGCCCCGGAGCTAGCTGTTCGTTCTTGACTTGAGTCACTTCAAGTTGATTTATCTGAGTGAGAACAGTTTGTATATTTTGGATCCAAACAAGGTATTTTACTGGCCATGTTGGGTGTTTTGGTTTGGTTATCTTGGTTTGCGTCTGCTTTACCATCTAGCCCTTGGACTATCATGTACAAGAATGCAAGGAGAAATGTGTTGAGTAAAACTCCCTAGAGTCCAACTGTTCGAACTCAAAAAACAAAGGGCTTGTGTCGGGGAACTTCAAGAAGCGAAATTTAAATGTCCCAGCATTAATTTAGGAACTCATTTGAATTGTGGATTCCTTGCTATGTGTCTCATTTTGAATTCAATGGTCACATTGTCACATTCTTAGCTTCTACTACTGGTGTTCCCCCGCCGGGGGGGGGGGGAGTCAATAGCCTTGGTTCCAAGGAGCTGAAGATACTTTGAATCTCATTACAATGGGGACTTCTTGTTCTCTCTTACTTTCCTCTCATTTTAATATATGTTGCTGATCTTAAAATAGAAAAGGAAATTGACAATGTTCAAAGGAACCACTGAGCTAGCCACCACTGTAATAGAGACATAAACTTCTATTCCAGCCCCTTTTGAAGTAAATGGGGTAATGAGAGAGACGACGATTAAGAAAATCTGATGAACATTATCTTTCCAGAAGGATGAAAACCTCTATGCTGTGTATAACTACCCATTTATCTCAAAGTAGGCCAGCAGGGTAATGTTATTGTCCTTGTGATACCTATTAAGGCTCTTTTCAAAGACTATCCAGGCCGTTCACTCCGAACCTTCAGAGATATGTGTGGTTAAAGCTGTATACTAATTGAAGTAGTCTGTCTCGCACTCTCACTTGCCTCAGACGCCATAATCATTCGTTTTGGATGCTATACTGGTACTTGAACACTTAGAACTCGTGGAAATATCAAATCATGGTTTTGCTAACAAACCTGCTGTGGTCAGAAATCAAATCCTAAGCAATGGATTATATCATAAAAAGTTAAAAGCCAGACGAATATCGTTAGGCAATTTCCATCCTATATCTCATGAGTCATGACTGTAAAAGCAAGAATCACGAATTTGCTGGTACCTTTGAAGGTCTTCACTTCTTCCCACTTAAGACTGCACGCAACGCCCATTGCAAATGTTACAGTCCTTGTGCTTGTTAGATGTGCCACTGCTTTATGCGGTTGAAATCTTAGGTGATGAAGCAAAATTAGCTGGCATCATCCCGTCCTATTTTGAAACCCTCTTCTTACTACTTGTTGGTTAGTGCGGGAGCCTCTATGACCAATGGAGTAATGGGGGTGAAACGATGAATAACCCAAGACACACGCACATTAAGAGACCACATTGTCGCCTGAGCCCATTTTTTTTTTTTTGTTAAATGTAGGGTCTTGGTCCTGTTGGATGGTTGGGGGAGCATTATTCATTCATCTAGTTCCATATGTTTTAATCGGGCTGGCCATTCGTGATCCTGCACTCCTGATTCTGGCTTTTTCTTCTGATCTTTCTTGCCTTACTTGTCATCGTAGGTAACAGGACAAGAAAAGAGACTTAACACAGGTCAAGTCATCAAAAAGTTGATTGCAGACGAAGGTTGGAAAGGTCTATATAGAGGATTGGGTCCAAGATTTTTCAGTATGTCTGCATGGGGAACCTCCATGATCGTGGGTTATGAATACCTGAGTAAGCATGCATCTCCTAATATTCTCTCCTAATACCTGAGTAAGCATGCACTATTGTTCTATTGACCTTGATTTCATGTGTTATTTATGTAGAGCGATTGTGTATCAAAGAGTAGAGAGTTACTCCACAAGTGCGTGTCCCGTCTTTATACGACAAGCCAAGCTCCCGAGATGTTTTAGCTGACTCAAACAGTTAGGAATGACGTTTTTCTCACTTGGGACAGACTCATCGATTCGCCATTCATCCGTGACTTCGCTCTCTGATCCGTGACAAGATGATTATTTCGCCGGCTAAGATTGATTACGTTGAATTTCTTGAAATTTTCTAGGAAGGCAATTTTTTTCCCCTTCTAAAACAGGGTCAAGACTAATGATTCTATGAGCTCACACTGCAAGAATATGTGTGTATAACTTAGGCGTTGAGCTCACACCAAAGAATGAGTTTATTTGTACTTTCTGATCATTATTATTTTGTATACATAATACGAATGTACGAATTTCATTTCGTATGTTCTTTTACGATTGTTTTACTCCAAGCTCGAAGCATTTTGCAATAATAGATATGAGAATAATAGAGCGCCACCAAGTAGCTGGTCATTTGAAATGTGTAGTACACCGTTTCACTAATTAACTCTTATGAAGTGAATAGCAAGAATTCGTATTTGACCAAATTTGGCTTGGAAAATGGAGATACCAGCTGACTCCTCACTTCCTCAGTGCTCGCCCTAATTCTGTGAGATCCGGATATCGATTTCGGTATATGCCGGAGCTAGTTTCGTGCAAAAAAGTGATAATGCTCAGCAACACCATATTACTACTTGGCCGAAATATAATTGGGACTCCCGTCAAGACTCCAGTACAACAGCAAACAGCAAATACAGATACAAAGTCGATCATTCTCTTGAGTCTTAACATACAAGCCACACTTCAGTACACCTGCCTTAATTGCAGATCTTGAGATCATCTTCAGCACCATCATTGTCATCTTCATCATCTCTACTTGCTTCTGCGTAGTCATCAAGAGATGAAGCAGAAAATAAACCTTCGACCTTCCCTTCCTGAACGGTTGGGGTTACGGCTTCTCCTTTGGGCTTGTCCTTGTTCATCTGTTGCACGTTTTATGACAAGGGTCAGGAAAGACATACAATCCACAGAAGGAAAACCAAAAACATACAGAAGAAATGATATAAAGCGATTGCCAGTTGTTTGAAACTTCCTATGAATCAAACAAATGGGCTAAAGATGATAATACTCGTTCCACAGGATAAGTTACAGTATTTCTCTTACAGTACATAGTTTTCTGTTTCTCAGATTAATAATCTTATTTCATTAGATGGAAAACAAAGGGTAAAACTAGAACACACAGGAAGAAGTGAAGAACCGCTACACCTTTCTAACGCAAGGTCAATAAATAACCTACCTAAAACACACCTGGCCGAACCCATTAAACAACACAACCATGTAGTTACAACTCCTCAAATAAATAAACCAGACACCAAAGGGAATACTCCAGTAAACAACACAGGAGTACAAATGATGAAAAAGGTAGTAGCCGAACCGTTGAATTGTAAGAAACACACATGTAACCACATTTCACAAATCATTTTAATTGCCAATGTACATATATACTCCAAGTTGAGTCAATTCCTAACAAAAGGAACTTTTGGATGCCCTTCTTCACAAGTGTATTCCAGTATTTTAAACGCCATTCTAATTTCTCGTCCATATTTCTTTGTCCGCACATCATAATCCAACTACAACACATCAAATACCCACTTTTTCTTTTGGAAGTAGATACCCATTCTTTGTTAAAGCCAACCATTATACACTTACTATGCTTCCAAAATAAATGCGTCTTCACAACCTTTGACAAGTTGTCTCAGGAAAATGAAAGAAAGGGAATATAAGAACAAGGGCTTGTTCTCAATGGCACCAATGGCCATGAAGGAAAACAAAACCAGGGTAACTTTTTTCAATTTACTTTTTGGAATGTAGACATCAAGCTACTGCAAAAAATATAAACCTTTATCAAACCCCTGAGATGAACTAGCAAGTGACACTATCAAAACTTACCCTAGTCCTTTGGACAAGTAAGAAGTGATTTATAACTGATAAACAAAAAATGCCCTAGTTCTTTAGTTTTTCTTTTTCGGCCTCTACATACCTTAAGGTTCCCCTTCTACATTGCTTCACATAAAGTTTAATGTCGAAATTACACACTAAGTTGCTCTGGATTGTGGCAAGTAAAAGAAAGAGTATCTAAGCATGGTTGATGGTCATTAAAGGGGCATCAATAAAACCACACTCAACACCAAGAGGCAAAGCAAAGCGTCACAAGCATATCCTATTCTTTCACCCTGGTAGTGTTCCCAATTTCAATGGCCAAAATGTCTACAATAAACACAAACCCAAAAAAATAACAACCAAGAAGAACGAGACCAAATCTGCTAATGTCATGATGGAGAATGAAGGAAACTGACAGTCAAAACTACCAATTTGCAAACAAGACGTCAAAATTGTTGCCACCCAAGATAGCTAAAATGATAAAAATGAGGAAGGGAAGAGGGTAGGTACTCTAGTGGAGGCCTCTAGATTTGGTCTGCAACATTCTGGTATAGAGACAGGAAGGAAGTTAAATTTGGGGAACTGGACTGTCACTCTTTGTCTCCATTGGAAGCAACAAAAGCATCCAGTTTAAAACCCCTCCCCCCCCCCCTCTAGAGTAAATCAATGCTAAGAATAATTACGCTAGTCTTTGGCACAAGTTAAGAGATTAATGACAAAAAATGAATTTAAGCCTCATTCTTCAATTTAGTAAAGCCCTCAATAGCTAATGTCGCTCCTGCATTGTTCACATGAATTTTACGTGCTGCACTAATATCAAATCTATACATACATATAGCTTCTTGGGATAAATATAAGTGGCAAAAAAATCAAATGGTTCATTTTAGCGAAGGTATATGTCACATACTAAATGAATGTTTCAAGGGCTCCATAAAGGCAAGGCGAATACAACCCAGTATGCTAAGTGAAGTAATAACTTAATCTGATTCTTTCACCAAAGAAGCGTTCTCCAAATATATCCCGTAACAAAATGTCCCGATCTCAAAATGCAAAGGCTACGGGAAGTCGGGAACATAGACCAGCCAAATATAGGGAGAACTGGAGAAGCACCTATCTCAAACTGGATCCTTAAATCGATAAATCAGTTGATGATCCTAAAAAAAAAACCCACCAAACTAGTAGTTAGAAACCTAGCCTTTCTGAAACTACCAATCCCGAAGACATGAAGAAGGATAACAAAAAAAGACCAATCTTGCTAAGTGAAGCTGGGTTTGTCCTGCTAACTATGGTTACCATTCAGAGAGGAAGGTGCTTACATTTGCTTTGAGAAAAAAATAGAGATGCCTACACATGTTACAAGAAGGTTTACTAGTGGCAATAATGACAAATTCATACGCATAGCTCCTATAGCTTACTAGCAAGTAAGCAAAAAAGCAACAAGGCAGGGTTGAATCATGTTCACTTTATTGCATTTCTTTGTCATGTTTGCACACTTAAATGTACAATACACACGCCCACCATTCCATCATTCACTTCCTCGTCCAAGTGTTCTTTTTAACTTGTATTCTTAGGATTTCAGCTAATATGACCATATGGGTTGGGTAGTTGCATGAAACCTTCAGATGAGTTCTAGTCTAATTTTCATTCCTTAGAGCATTGATGACAGTTTTTTCTCTTGAAGAACTTCTTTTCCAAAATCCACTTTACAGCTGCAACAATCAAGACCATTAATTTGACACAATCTCAATCTTTCCTTGACAATTACTCTATGTTGCTAAAGATACTATCAGAGACATGCCCTAAGTAAGAAAGAAGCCAAAAAAAAAAAACTCGTCAGCAAAAGGTACTCACATACTATCAAGAGTTCAAGAATTATACACTGCAGAATTTTTTGGTTCGTAATACCATTAGGAATATCTCGGATGAGGGCATAAGAAACAAACACAATTTGGGAAATGGAAATACACATGACTTCACAAATCATTTTTATTGCATAAGTATACTGTTCACCAAGCCATATTTACTCCAAGTTGAGCAATTCCTAACAACAGGAAGGATGCCCTTCTTCACAAGTGACATCCAGGGTTTTAAATGCCATTCTGATTCATCATCCTTCATAATTTTCTGTTTTTCATAATCCAACTACAACACATTGAATACCCATTTTTTTGTTAAAGCCAACCATCATGCATTTATTTTACTTTCAAAATGAAGGTGCCTTCACACCCTTTGATAAGTTGTCTCAAGAAAATGAAAGAAAGAAGGGAATATGAAAGCTAGGGCTTGTTCTCAATAGCACCGATAGCCATGAAGGGAAACAAACCCAGGGTATTGACACCCCAAAAATCAGATCACCGCGGTCAAAAGAGGCCAATTTGCAAACTAGACGCTGAAGTCGTTGCCACCCAAGATAGCCAAAATGAAAAGGACAAGGGAAGAAGGTAGGAACTCCAGACCTCCAGTGGTGGCCTCTGGGTTGTCAATCTTGTCTCTATCTGTGCTGGTTTAGTGGGAGGCAACAAAAGACTCCAATTTAAACCCCACCCCCAAAGATAAAGTAAATCAATGCTGCTAATAATTACGCTAGTCTTTGGCACAAGTTGAGCGATTAATGACAGATGAATCTAAAATAGCCTCATTCTTCAAATTCACTAAAGGCCTCAATAGCTTAAGTCACTCCTTATACATTGCTGCACATGAACTTTACGTGCTGTACTAATATCATCAGTATATAGCTTCCTCTTCTTGAGATAATTAGCAAGTGGCCAAATCAAATAGTTCATTTCGACGAAGGTCTTTGTCACATTCTAAATGAAAATTTCCAAGCTCAATAAAGGTAAATACAACCCAATATGCTAGTAAAGTCGTAACTAAATCTGATTTCTTTTCATCCAAGAAGTGTTCTCCACATATGTATCTTGTGACCTAGTTTCCCAACCCCAAAATGCAAAGGCTATAGCAAAATAGACCAGCCAAATATAAGGACACGCACCTATCTTCAAATTGGATCGTTATATAATTAGAACAGTTTAGAATCCTCAGATGAAACACCAAACTAGAAGCTAGAAAACTGGCCTTACAGAACTATCAATCAAGGCACATAAAGACGAACAGAGCACAAGATCAAACTTGTTAACTGAAGCTGGGCTTCTCCTGCTAACATTTGGTCACCAGTCAGAGAAGAAGCTGCCCAAATTTGCTTACCCCCGGAAAAAAAATAAAAGGAAACTGACTCTGTCTACTTTGCTTTACAAGAAGGTTTACTAGCAGCATAGTAGTGACAAATTCATATGCAGAGATCCTATAACTTAGTAGGCAAAAAGAGGAACAAGTTGGGGCTGAATCATGCTAACTTTATTGAAAATTTTAATCATACTATAATCATATAATACTTTTACATGTACAAAGCACAGGTCCATCATGTAATCATATACTGCCTCATGCAAGTGTTCTTCTTTCAATTAAATCAAAGTATACTTTTTCATCGTAAAGCAAATAATCTGTTTTTTAGCTAATATGGGATGAGTAATTAAGTAGTTGCATAAAACCGTTGGATGAGTTCTAGTCTAAATTTCATCCTTTTCCTTGTATACATAGACAGTCTTATGGCTCACTGTATACATAGAGAATTGATGATCAACTTTTTTCTCCTTAAGGACTTTCTTTTCCAAAATGCAATTTACAGCTGCAACAATCAAGACTATTAGTTTGTAGTCAAGGCACAATCTTTCCATAATAACTACTTTATTTCACTCAAGATGCTACCAGAGGCCGGCCCAAAGAGGAAAGACGCTATCAGAGGCAGGCCCTAAGAGGACAGACTGGAAAAAAAAAAAAAAAAAAAAAAAAAAACCTCGGCAGCAGGAGCCAGGAGTTACACATTCTCAAGACTTTCACTACAGATTATTCCTGTACCCAAAGTGTTCTGTTGCCAGATACTGCCAATACCATTGAGCAATCCATAGAAGGGTATAATAACCACCAAGAATTCCAAAGTGAAACTCAAGCAGAAACAAACACAAATTTGGGAAATGGCAATTCAAATAATGACTTACAGCCCGCAGTAGTCTCCTCTTATCCCTCTCTCGAGCATTCTTTAATGCCTGCATGCCAACACAAAAATGCCAATCATGAAGCGGTGAACAAAAAAGACCCCTCCCAAATCCATATGTTCCATCCAAAGTACATGCAACAAAAAACTTAACAATGTACCTCCTCAAGCTCCTTCTGCTCAGCTTCTACTTCTGCTGGATCCCTGTTTATGTTAGAATAAATATGCTCACCAATAAGTATATAAGGCAAACGAATTAAAGAGCAATGATCGTCAAAAGAACAAGGTATGCATGCAGAAACCTTCCAACAATACGAGTGACACTAGAACAACACTTTGCACAAACACCCTGTTCCTTAGCGCAGCCTGCAACAAATTACAAATCACTAAACTCATCACCCAATTACCACTTATGAACTTCAACAGAAACACTTCAACTAAATTTCATAATCAGCTACCAAGATATAGCACTGAAAATAAGTCCAGTCTGTATGCGTAAACAAACCGAGAAAAGATGGAGACTAACCAAAGCATAGGCTGAGGTAAGCTTGACGAACAGCGCGCTTCGAACACTTCTGACTACACAAACAATCACAATTCACAAATCAAATTACTAACCAATTACCATTCACCAACTAAATTACTACCTCCCTTCAAAAAAGAAAAAGAAAAAAAAATTACTACCAAACCAATTACCATTTACAAACTAAATTACTACTACCAAACCAATTACTATTCACAAATCATACTACTACTACCAAACCAATTGCAATTTACAAATAAAATTCATACCAAATTCAAAAATTAAATTTCTACCAAACCTAATTACAGTTGAAAAAATCAAATTCCAACCAAACCCATTACAATTAACAAAATTAAATAACTACCCAACATCCACAATCACATAAATATCAAAACCCATGTCTTCAATTCACCCAACACAGTTAATAAACCCTACTTTTTTTTTACCATCAACACTCCCAAAAAAAAAAGTAAAAAGTAAAGAAAAATTTACCATTTAGCAGGCTCAGTAAGAGGTTTATATTTGCCATATTTACGCTTCCATTCAATTTGATCCTTACAACGTTGGCAGACCCCTCCTATCTCTGGTAACGGCCTAAATTTACCACCTGGTTCCTGTTCATTCCACAAAACAGTAATAATTCAAGAAGTTGCGTAAAGAAGAAGAATAAAAAGACAGTAAATTTGGTTTCTTGATTAGTAGAAATTATTACCGATTCATTGATTTTGCGGCCGAGGTTGGGTTTCCAGGCGAA